>PVIJ01000436.1:0-58398 GCA_004024925.1 Scalopus aquaticus | reverse complement strand
AGCAGGGTGTGAGGTAGTAGTCTAGCTTCATTTTTTTGCATGTGGCTGTCCAGTTTTCCCAGCACCATTTATTGACTAGAGAAACTCCATGTTCGATAGAAACTCTGAAGAAGACAAACAGAGTGAGGAGAGAGAGTGACTTGGGAAAACCATTTTGGGCAGGTGGTCAGGGAAAGTCTCCAGGAGAGGACCTCTGAGCTGAGAGGCCAGCCTTGGAAAGAGCGAGAGGAGGAGGAGGAGGCATAGTCTGTGCAGAGAGGCTCGTGGCCACCAAGGACTTGGTCAGAGATCAGAGGCCGTTAGGACTGGCATAGTGACCAAGCGGAATGGTCAGAGGGGTAGGTGAGGTGGGCTGCAAGCAGTCAGGCTCTAGAGGTTCTTTTGGGTCTTGGCCTAGAGTTTGGATTTTACTCAGCTAGTTAAAGTAATCTCTGCTCTTGGAAATTGCCCACCGAACCCTACAACTATGGTTTCAAGAAGTGTTTAGCAAGGGTTGGCTTTTATTGAGCCCTGACATGCTTGGCATGCTGCTTAGATTTCACAGGTGCTAGCTCAAAAAATTTCCACAGCTTTATGAAGTAGGAGCTGTTGCAACTCCACTTAACAGATAGGGAGGGCTAGCTTAGGAAGAGTTAAGTAATGTGCCGAACCCCCTGCTGGTGAGTGGTGGGACTGAGCTTTGCATCCAGGCACCCCCAGAGGCCGCGCTCTGGCCGCTGTGCTGTGCTGTATGGTCTGCAGTGGATTGCCTGCCCTTTGGGAAACTGGAAACGCCGCAGGTCCTGCCGTTCTCCTGTTCCTGGAAAAGCCCTCAGGCGTGATGTGCCCTCCTTCAGCTGTAAGCCGAAGTGGGGCTGTGGAGTCCACAGTGTGGTTGTGCAGCCTCGGGGAGCACAGTGCAGGCCTCTGATTAGTGACGTCACCTCCGCCTTACTCTCACGTGCTTCGAGCCAGAACTTGGAAATCCCGAAAGGTAGTCGTGGGACTGTGAGCCCAAGCCTAGTCAAAGCCATTTAAGAGTACCTCAGGAACACTCAGGACTCTGTGGCTACTCTGTGCAGGCAAAGAGTGTAGCAGTTTTGGTCACTAGTGTAATTGTCCCAATTGATGCCGACTGAATTGGGTGAGTCACAGACGTCTTTTCTCTTTCCCAGTCGTCCCTCACATCACAGATGCAATCCAGGAGTGGGTGATGAGACAGGCATTGATACCTGTCGATGAAGACGGCCTAGAACCTCAAGTGTGTGTTATCGAGGTTTGTATGCTTCTTTTCCTTAATTCTGTGTCCCTGTGTCGGTGACCACAAGTGTAGGTATTTGCTCCTTCGTCAGTCATCAGCAACTGGTAAGATAGTTCCTGGGGAAGCCCTGGGCCCTAAGAACTGCACTGTGGCAGGTAAGGGCATGTCAGTGGCCCTGGAATGGCAGTGCCCCCAAAAGCGATACTCTGGCCCTGTTAGCATTTATGCCTGCGCTTAGTGTGACCTGCCAGTGAGAGTGGCACGACACGCTCCTCCACTTTGAAGAGAGCTGGCTCGGTTTCGACTGTCCTCTGGCAGGAACAAAAACGAGGAGGGAGGTTCTGCTCTGCTGCTCCTGTGGGTCTTGGCGTCCTGTGACGGTAGGGGACTTGAGTTCCAGCAGTTTGTTTATAACTGATGTTTAATCCACAGGTGGTTTGTGGCTAGCAGAGGCGATTGAGATTTTTTTCCTTTGTGATGCTCATACAAGTAAAATTCAGTCTTGCAGTTGACTTTTTTCTTGAAATGATGGGTAGAGATCCATTGATAACCTTGAAGAGTGGTGAACCTATCCAAAAAAAGAACATTTTGGCACAAAAAAATAACTAATGACTATTAACTGCTATTTAATCATTAACTGTTATTTAATTACTGTTAACTGACATTTGTCAGCCCCAAAGAGTCCACGTTATGCTGCTACTGATCACTGAATTGAGGTGACAGAGCACATTTGTTAGAAAACTAAACCGCAAAAAGAGGGTTCAGTGCTTTGCCTCTAAAATGACTTTGTTCTTCTAGCTCGGTGGAACAGTGGGAGACATAGAAAGCATGCCCTTTATCGAGGCCTTCCGTCAGTTCCAATTCAAGGTCAAAAGGGAGAACTTCTGTAATATTCACGTCAGTCTAGTTCCTCAGGTAAGGCATTCAAAGTTTTACTTTGGGGGATTGGAGAGGAGGGAGAATAGGTTGATTTTTCACTCCTTATATGTTTTAAATACTTAGGTACAGAAAGCAGGGAATAAATAACTTTAAATAATTACTATCATAATTTTTGAAAAGGTGAAACGGAAAACAGAACATTTGGACAATCGGTCAGGACAAATTGTGGTTAAAGATAGTGGATTGAATCTGTCCACTTGTCTACACTATGGTGAAATCCCACTACAACGATTATTTTTAAAGATTTTTTTTTTTTATTTTACATACAAGCTGGGGTACAGGCCAGGGGCGCGGGGCGGCGAGAGGGTTCACCAGAGACAGAGCAGGTAGCAGAACAGGCAGATCAGAAATACACTGCTGAGGGGAGCAGTGGGCAAGGCAGGAGAGGTCTGCCGCACCATGTGGGATTCTCCCCAGCCCGGCATCGAACTCGCGTCGTCGCTGCTGACAGCTCCACAGCGCAGCGCCTAACCTCTGCGCCACCGGGGAGGCCCTACAACGATTATTTTTAAAGAAAGAATTGATAAAGATAAATATTGTGAGAGGAGTCAACAGTAACAAAAATTGGGAAGCCAGAGGGAGAGGAAGGTCTACTGACCTAGCCTGGGAGAGCTGGTCTCAGCCTGCACCAAAGATCCCCAAAAGTTCAGGCATCGCAGCATCAGGTATCTCTGCTAGTGGGGTGAGAGCTGCTATTTCAGAGCAGTTAGACCCCAACACCCCCTTCCCTCTCCCACCTGGGCAGAGACTGAGGCTTTCTCTGGAGAGGGTTTCCTGTCCTCACCAAGGACAGGTGAGGACAGTATAGCTGAGATAAAAACAAGGGGTGAGGTATAGCTTTTTGCTGTTGAGATGATCCTACTTTCTCTCACTTGGTTTCCAGAATCATCACAGCCACGCTTGGACCTTCCACATAGGAAATTTTAGGGGTCTGGGGGGGGGGTAAGTGACTAGCCCAGGAGAAAATACTGCCCTTGAGACTCCCCAGTGGCCAGTGTGAGGACCTTGGGGTATAGGCTGCCCAGTCACACAGAACTTTTGAGTCAGCTTTTAAATATGAGCTGGCAGTTAGTGATCACCAGACACTGGAAGAAAACTAAAGTTAAAGTGCAAGGGCAAAACAACAGAAAAAAAGAAGTTGATGTTCTGCAGGGAGCAGGAAACTTAAAAAAGAAACAAAGCAACTTTGTTAATATTCTCAGAATTCAGAGGAGAAAAACGGCATCTGTTAAATTAGAGCTGAATACTCGAAGATCAGAGCACTTAGAAAACAGCAAAGAATTCTTGGAAATTAAACAGTGGGTAGCAGAAATGTAAAGTTAAGAGAAAGAAAGTTGAGGAAATACCACAGGAAGTAGGACCTGAAGATCAAGAGACAGGAAATAGGCCAGAAAACCTAAAATTAGAGGACTAGTTTAGAATTCTAACATCCCAAACAATAAGATTTCCAGAAAATAAGAACAGAGCATTGGAAAGTGTAATCTAAACCAGAGATCAGCAAATTGTCCCCTAGCCCAAATCAACCCACCCTGACTTTGAAAGTGAAGTATGGAAACACGGCAGAGACCATTTATTTTGTCCATGGCTCTTTTGCATTGAAACCACAGTGGAATAGTGTGACAGAGACTGTAAAACCTAAAGTAGTTATTAACTAGCTCTATATAGAAAAAATTTTAACCCTGTTCCAAACAACTCAAGGAAATTTTCAAACATGAGTTTCTAGATTGAAAGAACCCAGTGAATTAATTTGAAAATGACCCATGCCAAAGCCTGTCCTTGTGATAATTCAGAATAGTGGGCATAAATTCTAAAATGCTCTGAAAAATCAAAAATCAGTATGACATGATTAGACTTAAAGATAATAAAACTGTTTCCTTAAAAATTTGTAGGGAAATTGACTTCAATCCTAGAATTCTGTATCCAGCAAATCTGTTAGTGTGAGAAGAGAGTTAACAGTTTAGAATGTAAAAAACCCAACATACCAAGGAAATGGAACCACCAAGGAAAACAAATAATTGGACCAGGAAGGACAAGGATGGCACATAGTTGAACCACAGACAGTGTTTAAAATACTCAGATATGTGTAAACAGTAAAGAGGGGCCCTTAGATGGGGGTTGCGGACACAAAGGGTGCACGAATAGTAGCGGGTAGGTTCCTTGTCTAACAGAAGTTGATGGGAAATGCCTCAAAGTCTTATGTCAAAAGGTAGCAATACACAGCAGAAGGTTCAGCTAACAGTGGAACTGTGGCTCTTGAGGGCTTAGAAAAAGGGATTGGTAGATGCTGTTTTTTAGCATAAATTGTGGAAACTGTTAAGCTGTAAGGACATGAACTTTGACATACTTAAAAACTGAGTTTGATGATCCAGTTCTCTATTTCCTTATTAAGAGGAGTTCAGGGAAAAGTCATACTTGAAAATTCCTTATCACAAAGAAATTAACTTTTGTTTTCTTTTGTAAATAGCCAAGTTCAACAGGGGAACAGAAGACTAAACCCACCCAGAATAGTGTTCGGGAACTCAGAGGGCTCGGGCTTTCCCCAGATCTGGTAAGACTTCGTGGTTTCAGCATGCTCTTGTATGTCTGATTACGATCTCTCCCTCTTGGCAGATGAGCCCTTGTTTTCCTGGCATGTTCTGAGTGATCTTTGGTGGTGGGAAACTTACAGGTTTAGTGCTTTGACCTGGGGCTGTGGTTGACAAAGACTTTGGCCTGGCCTGTGTTGAGGTCCTTTCTTTCTTCTCTTCTCAGGCCTTCACTTGTTCCCCTTTCTCCCCTGCCCAAGAGCATTAATGAGGGAAACCCCAGCTGGCTCCTGTAGTTCATTGGTATTGCCACATTTCTCCAGTTTGGGATTCAGGAATTTCAGTTTTGAAAACTAATCTTTCCATCATTTTTATGCATCGTGCTAGGAGTTAACAACGTGATGTCTGTGGAGAAAACCCAGCTTTGTAACCCTTCTTTTTCTCTAAACGTCTTGTTTTCTTTGCTGCTAGGTTGTCTGCAGGTGCTCAAATCCTCTCGACACGGCAGTGAAAGAGAAAATATCCATGTTCTGCCACGTCGAACCTGAACAAGTAAGTAGAAATTGTCATCCCACAAGTCTTTATATTTTTTCCTTCTAATTATCCTGAAGTCTCTTAACTAGTTTCATGAGGCTTCTTGTTAGTTCATGATTTGAGACAGTAGACTGTTTTCTAGAAGAGTGGGTGCCTGTTGGCTGTTCTTCCCCATGGCCTTGTCTCTGGGTTCCCCAAAATATACTTTCACGTCTCCTGCCTCTGCCCTGCCCCAATCCCCTCATTTACGTTGAGCTTCTTTGGGTCAAGGACCATTTTATTCAGTTTTATGTGCTTGGTGTCTAAGGTGTTGTTGACTGAACATACCTGAGTCTTTTAGCTATTGGTGCTATTTCCTTTGGTAATGGAAGTTCAAAACTTCTGTTTATATCTAAGTGTAGAGCATAGTATGGAAATTTCAGTGGTGATAAGTTGAGAGCGAGGGTTCCGTCAGGTTTGACTGGAGGAGAGTAGAAGGGAAGTTGAGGTCAAGGAAGTTACCGGGTTAGGAATTTATGATTAAGTTTGTTTTACTACTGGAATTATTTGAAGAAGAGGAAGAGCCCAGCTGGCTTAGAGAGCGGCTAGGTTAAAACAAGAGGAGTCCATTTAAGATTATTAGGAGTACGGAAATGAATGTTAAGAAAAATTAAAGTCATTGGCCTGGCATTGAAGGGGAAAAAAGAGGAAAGCCTTTGACCGTAAGGACAGCAGTTCTCTTTAGGTGGCTCGAGCTTCAGGTGTGAGTGTAGTCTGGGGCCGCATTCCTGGGTGTTTCTTGCGCTCCATCAAAGGGATGCTGTGCTTCACACTGAATATGGAGACCTTCAGAATAATTTGCTTTACTTATTTTAGATATTTCTATCCTAGCAAGTGGAGGTAAAATTCAGTTTTGTACCAGAATAGGATGCCATTGAAATTCACTATTAAAAATATAAGTATTTCTATACTTAAATTTGATTTTCAGATTTACTAATTTTTAAATGAGTCGTTTATTTTAGCTGAATTTTTAGGTTCCTTATTTTGAATACGATTCTTTTATCAGATGTGTGATTTGCAGTTTTTCTCTTGGTGTATGACTTATCTTTTCATTTTCTTAAGGGTTTTGGAGCACAGAAGCTTTTACATTTTGATGAATGTCTATTTATCCTTTTTTTTTTCTTTGTAGATTTTGATTAGTGTCATAGCCAAGAACTCTTTGTTTTAAGATGGGTTATGAAGATTTTCTTGTGGAAGTTTAGATCGTATATTTAGGTCGAGGATCCATTTTGTTAAGTATAGTGAGGAAAGAATTGAAATTCACCTGTTTTTGGATACCCCATCGTCCCACCTGTGTCGGTTTACATGCTCTCCTTCAATAATACTCTTTTTAAAGGCAACTTTTAGATGTATTATCTTTGTAAAGTTTTTCAGATTTGTTACTGTATGAATGGCATATTTTAAAAAATAACATTTAATGATTACATATGGCGGAGTAACCTTTCTAAAATTGTTAGTTCTGATTGTTTACCTGTAATTTTGTTGGTTTTTAATGGGTAAGCAATAATAATATATGTAATTAGTGCCAGTTCTTATTTTTTTAGTCCATATATATTTTCTACTCACTAATTGTAATGACTAATATACCTAGTATACTGTTGAATACAGGTAAGAATAGTAGCCAGTTTTGCTTTGCTCCAGGCTTTAAATATTAAGAATAATTGTTAAATATCAAAGTAAGTGATTTTTGCTGTGCATTTTTTTTATATTTTCACATTTTCCCGAGTTTACTAAGGAGTTCTATTATGAACAGACTGTTTTTAAATTTTTTATTAAAACTACATCTACTGAAGTTACTTTTTTCTTCTTTAACCTGTTCTTGTAGTGAATTCTGCTGTTAAATCTCCTAATGCAGTGGTTCTCAAACTCAGCTTTAACAAATACCGATGGCTGCCGCTCACCCCTGCAGATTCTAATTTAAGTGATATGGGTTATAGTGGGGACTTTTACGTTTTTAAAAGCTCTCCCACGTGATTTCAAGTTTGAGAACACTGTTCTTAGCGCAGTTCCTATTTGGACATGATTTTGTTTTAAACTACATTCATGATTTGGTTTGTGATTTTTATTTTTTCAAGAATTTGTATCCATGTTCATAAGAGAGAAGTCATTAATTTTCTGTCCTAATCTTGCTTTGATTTTGCTGATTTATATGTATTTTCAAAAGATTACCCTTTTTTCTGTTTGCACATTCTAGACATTTTTCCAGGGTCATAGAGCTAGTAGGAGGCTGTGGGGACAGGTAGTTTTGTTTATCAATAGCCTTTGCTCCTTTTTAAACAGGTGATCTGTGTCCACGATGTCTCGTCCATCTACCGAGTCCCCTTGTTGTTAGAGGAGCAGGGGGTTGTTGATTATTTTCTTCGAAGACTTGATCTTCCCATTGAGAGGCAGTCACGAAAAATGCTGATGAAGTGGAAAGAGATGGCTGACAGGTTTGCCTCATAATAAGGAGCTGGGAGTTCTACACTTTTCTCTCTTTTTTGTAGGCATGCAGGAATCCAACTCTTACTTTAGTACTTGTGCCATCAGCTCATGTTAGGGAAGGTCTTAATGGCGAGAGATGTTACAAAAGGACCTTCGCCATCATGTGGTGGCATCTTGGCTTTGGAGTCCTGGTCCAGTCCCAGGCCTGCAGTGACACCTGTCACTCTGGTCTAGCCAAGAAAATCCACGCCGACAGCGCCCTAGTGGCAGCGGGTTAGCATATACCCAAGCCCCACACGAGTGGCTGGTTGTGGTGGAGCATTGCGGTGCAGCATCCCACCTACCTGAGCTGTGTCTGGGAACATGCCCCTCACCCCACACCAGAAAAGGAACAGCAAGGAGGGCCAAGAATTTTCTTTCATGCAGCTGCTGCCAGGTCTCATCACTTTGAGAACTGTCCCATCCTGCTTCTTCCCTCACATCCAAGAACGTCACGCAGCGCCAGAGCTGGTGTGCCTTACTGTAGCTGCAAAGTTACTGTGACGATACAAGGAAGGTTTGGCCAGGGAACACTCATGCCACTGCTCTGTGGTACTTACTTTCATTTTGACATTTCCCTTTCTGTCTTTGTCCACTTACATGAATTTTTTTTTTTAAAGATTTTTATTTATTTATGTATACAAGAACTGGGGTGTAGGCCAGAGGTGTGGGGGTTGAGAGTGCTTACCAGAGACAGAGTGGGGAGCAGAACAGGCAGATTGGCTGAGGTACACTGCTGAGGGGAGCAGCGGGCGAGGCAGGCGAGGTCTGCTGCGCCGTGTGGGAAGCTCCCTGGCCGGGGACTGAGCACGTGCTGCAGCGGCTGCGGGCAGCTTCCTAGTGCCGAGACTTAACTCCTGTGCCATCAGGGAGGCCCTGCATGAGTATTTTTATGTAGCTACAGTTTTATGATCTTTTTTATAGAATACTATGAATGTTTTTGCTGTTATTGATTGTACTTTAAAATGAAAAGTTTTAATGAGTATGGATTATCTCACTATTCATTTACTTAACAATTCCTTCATTGCATTAACTTCTGTGAATTTTCTGTTTGTCAATTTTTTTTGCCTTGTGGGATTTAAGATTTTTTTTTTTTTTTGACAATTTGGGTAAGATTTTGAAGTCATCTCTTTGTAACAGCTTCTAAAATTCTGCTTTTCTTTATAAAGCCTGCCATATTGGTTTGAAAATTGCTTCCTCTTTATTGTTCTAAACATGGGATTCAGATAATAGTTGCTCCCATTATATATCCTTCCCAGACTTGTTTTTCTGCTCTTTAAAAAGCAATTTTGATTTCTTGGTGGTATTTACATTCTAAGTAATTTGGTATTTATTGACCTTTGTTTGATAGATATGATCGCTTGTTGGAGACCTGCTCGATTGCCCTCGTGGGCAAATACACCAAATTCTCTGACTCTTATGCCTCTGTCATTAAAGCCTTGGAGCATTCTGCACTGGCCATCAACCACAAATTGGAAATCAAGGTGAGGGGTGGTGCAGGTACAGCTGGGGCGTGAATAGGGAGGCTACCTGTGTTTCCACAGCTGCTGCACATGTGTCAGCTTTCTATCTTTGGATCTCAGAATTGCTTTGTGTTAAGCCGGGTCAGAACTGATAGCCCTGGGCAGCTCTCCTCAGCACTGGTGCTGACCTCTCATGTCTCCAGGTGTTTCTCAGCGTAATGGTGTGTTTCATGCTGCTGAAGAGATTCTGTAGTATGCCTTTTACACGTGTTTTAAGACTTAATGGATCTCATATCTTGCCCTTAACTTTTGCTAGTTCTTTGATCATTTATTTTATCCATGTGGATATAGTCTTTGCTTCTCATGTGTTAGATGGTAGAGGTTGTAAGATGAATAAAAGTTGATGAGGTCTCAGGTATGAAGGGAACACATAGAAAAGTGGGGTGGGTAGACCTGCCATGGAGGACATGTGAGGAAGACAGACTTCCTTCAGGAGGGACCCCTGGAGGGAGATGGCTAAGGCAGAGAGAAGGCCATTCCAGCAGAAGGCAGAGCACATCCAGCGGCTGGAACTGTGGAAGAGCTGAGAACTGAGCAGAGGGAATGTGAACTGGAGGATGTCTGGAGACAGGCTGGTAGAGGCCCGGGCATCAGCCAGGCTAAGCCTGACTTTTATCTGGGAGTTCAGAGAAGTAATGGCAGGACGTAATAGGCAGGAGGAGAAAAAGGTGAACAACCTGATACAAAACGGGCAGAAGGTCTGCACACACACGTCATAAAAGATGCCTGTGATTACATGACAAGATGGGCAACACCTTCCCTTGTTAGGGAAACAAATGCAAATGAAGTCACAGTGAGATATCAACAGGTGCGCCTTACAGTGGCTGGGCACACAGGTGAGAACGGGTACTCCCACCTGCGGGTAGAAATGCTCATGGTGTGACCACCCTGGCAGTTTATTTCATGCAAGAGAAACGAAGATGTGTGTCCACAAAAAATGTTTATATGCAAATGGACCCATTGTTCATAATAACCCAAATCTGGAAATAATCCAAATGTCCAGAAGGAGCCAGTGGATAGAGACACTGGCATGATCCTGAAGTGATGACTGCTCAGTAGTGGAAAGCAGCAACCTAGTGTCACACACAGCAATGTGGGTGAAGCTTGAAAGCATCTACCTAGCAGAAGCAGCCTGACACAAAGGCTGCATGTTATTTTGTTCCATGTATGAATGCTCTAGAAGAGGCAAAACCTGTGAAAATAGAAACTAGCACTGAGGTTGTCCAGGCAAGACATGGGGGGAGATTGTTCTGCAGTGGAGGGGGACACAACTCTTTGGGAGGGTGTTCATTTTTGTGTCTGGAGATGGGGGTTCACATCTTTGTGCGTTTGTTTGACAGAACTCATCAGAAGTGTTTGCTTAAAGTGCATGCATTTTATTATATGTAAATTATACGTCAGTCAAGTTGGAAAAAATGAAAAGCCATCTGTGTGGAGGATGGACAGGGGAAGTGTGTTCTGAACAGAGAACCCTTGGAGTCTAGTCTGCCTGGGCTCAGCTGAGATGAGGTCCTAGACATAGAGCGGCTAGGGAGCCAGGTCTGGGAGTGACAGGATTTTGAAGCAAACTCTTGTATTTTAAAACGTGAGAAAGATCCCAAAGTTTATGTTTAAACTGTTAGTAGCTTTTCATATACGGAGAGTATTATTTTAGAACTTTAAAATGAAGAGAGCTCGAACATGATGTTATTTGGAAATGATGAAAGGACGTGGCTCTGGGGTTACGAGCTGCGCCCCCCACCCCGTGTGCCCCCAGTACATAGACTCCACAGACCTGGAGCCCAGCACCTTGCAGGAGGAGCCCGTGCGCTACCACGAAGCCTGGCAGAAGCTCTGCAGTGCCAAGTGAGTAGGGCTCCCTGCCTGTGTTTCCCAGGGGCTTTGGTGGTGTTCATGACCAAGGTGCTGTGTTTTCATGTTCTAATAGTAGGCGACCCACTTTTTAAATATCTTTTAATTAGCTGTTTGTTTTACTGAGGTAACGTTGGCTTATGACACTGCGTAACATTCAGGTCTGCAGCTTTATGTTTGAACATCTGTATAGACTGTTAGGAGCACCAAGCCTAGTTTTCCTCTGCCACCCTACAGTGGACCTCTCCCCATCTTTTATTTAATTGTAGGCTACATACTTTGTTGACTTAAGCCTTTTGAAAATACAACTTAGCAACATGGTTGAATCTGAAGAAAACATGTTCTGATTTTAGTGATATCGTTTGCTTATACGCATCTATTGATGAAACTTATTTAACAATGTGTCTCACCCAGAACATTTGATGTCACCCATCAGTACAGCCTCACAAAGAGTTTGTTTTTTGGCAGCTATTATTTACAGTAGTCAAAATATAGCAAGAATTTTGAGTTCACTAGAACCACGGAATGTGATGGAGCCATACAACTAACGTTGAGACCCTTGGTCGCTGTCGCCCTGAGCTGATGAGGAAAGACCCTCTTCCTCCTTGGGCACTTTGAGCCGAGAGATAGACAGTGTGTGTATTACCGTATGAAGAATCAAGCAAGAACTCACACCGGGACAGATTCTGAGTAGTAGCAGTATTACTGTTCTGTGTGCTGCCTTCTTTTCACTTGTCATAAGCCTCTTTTGATGTCACTAAGGAAAGGTCACGGCCCTGTGTACTCACTGTCCTGAAGCCAGTCACAGACCCAGAAGCACAGGCCGGGGGGACCTGCGTGGCGTCTTGGTTCTGGCTGCTCGGCCGGTGGTTGTGAGCGGGACTGGTGGGAAGGGGCTGCTGTGCTGTGTTCTTTTGCCCAGTGGAGTGCTGGTTCCAGGGGGATTTGGTGTTCGAGGAACAGAAGGCAAAATCCAAGCAATCGCCTGGGCTCGGAAACAGAAGAAGCCTTTTTTGGGTAAGGGGTACAAAAAAGCAAGAAAAGATGTCATCTTTCTAGACAGCAACTCCAGTAACTCATGGTTCTGTTTGGAAGAAATCCAAACTCTCCTTTAAAATGAAAAGTTTGAGCTGTGTGTGTGCATTCCCTGGCAGTTCTCTCATGGAATTCTGAGAGAATGAAAGGCAGTTAGGAAACCGTGGCTACTGACCGAGCCCAGCTGTTTGGCAGGACATGTGAGACTGGCTTGATGTCCTCGGACACCAGGTGACTGTATGTAACTGGATAAAGTGAGTTTGGATGCTCCGTGATATAATTTGAGTAATTTTCAACTTGAACAGTATAACTGGGAAATTAATGAGGGTAGAAAAACTTGAATTTTCAAGTACTGAGTAGAGTATTACTTACTTCTAAAATTGGATCCCTTCTAAAATCTAGAATCTTTATATGCACTTAGTCCCAGTTTTTGAATCCGGTACAACCTAACAGCAGGGATGCTTCTGCATAGCAGGCAATCGTGAGAGTTTGTGACTGATTCTATGAACATGTGGGCGCAAAATCCATACAGGCTGGTGGGAAATGGGGAAATTACCATTTCATTGGAGCTTCATTTCTTTTTCCCTTTTCCCTGAAGGTGTGTGCTTAGGAATGCAGCTGGCAGTGGTTGAATTTTCAAGAAATGTGCTGGGATGGCAAGGTAAGGTCCAAGAAAGAGCCTGTGAAGTTCTTTACTGTTTTCTGGAGGTGTGAAGGCTGTACACATTGGCAAACAAGAGCTGTGGGGAAGGGTTGGCTGGTGCACCAAAGGGGAACCGTTGATTTACTGAGGGGACACAGGTCTCCTCCTGTTTCCTCCTGGGAGGAGGGTGCACAGCTTGCAGGTGCCTCGGCCCTGGGATCCTGCTGCTTCCTTCCCCAAGGTTGCCGTCCCTGAGCTGGGGCCCCAGGAAGAAGCCTGGTCTGTGAGAGGCCGTGTCGGTACCATGGACTTGGGCTCAGATTCTGACTTTCTCATATATTATGGTTGATTTTAGACAAATTACTTATGCCCTTCTAGGCCTCCGTTTCTTTGTCAAAGGGGGTAATAATATCACCAGTTTATATGGTTGTAAGAATTGATGCATGAGAACATTCCTAGCACAGTGTCTGGCAAACAGGAAATTCTCAGTAGTTCCGGCTCTGTGCCTGGCTGTTTCTTTGTGCCCACCAGACCACCCCAAAACGCAGTGGCTTCCAACAGCAGTGGTTTATTATTTTCAGCGTTCTGTGGGTTGGGTGGACTGAGTAGGCTGGTTTTTTGTGCCATGTGATGAGTCTGAGCTCGCCTTGCCTGACACTGGGCTCTGCACGGCAGGGCCACTGACAGGGTCTCTCCACCTGGCTGCTCGTTGCCGAGTGGCTCCGCCCCAGCCTCCTCAGTGTGCTTCTGAAATAATGAGCCCGCTGTGCAAGCTCTTCTTAAACTTGCTAACACCTCATGGCCACACAGGTGAATCCTGGGGATGTAAGTCTCTGGGACCAACAGCTTCTGTTTCTATTACATGTGAAGTCCGGCTGATGAATGCTAGATTTTCAGAAGACCTTTTAAGAAAAATAAACAAAGGAAGCTGAAGGAATGTGAAGGCAGCCCGACTTTAGGAAGGACAAGCAGTTCTTGGGCACTTGCTGTAGGGGCTGGGCTCTGTTCACATTCTTCTGAGAGGCTGCTTCATGAGCGCCCCGAGGGTCCTGGCTCTGTGTTGCGGGCAGCAGCCTTTACTTCTGGCTCTCGAGCCCCTGGCAGGGGTCGTCTGACCATCCGTCCCTTCGGAAGAGCCCTCTGGAGACTCAGGACCCTTCCCACAGCCGTGACCTGCCCCCTGCTCGGGTTCTAGTGGGCGAGTGGCCTGGTGATGAGCTTGCCCACAGTGAGACCTGGCCCCGTGCAGGTCTTGCAGGCCCAGCAGCTGGCACAGCCATGTGGAAAGAATGAGACACACAGCACCAGGAACTGGGTTCTTTTCCTTTGGTTTTTGCTGGTGGTCAGAAAGTAAAATTCAGTGAAGGATGAACAGGTTACTTAGGCTTTAAAATCAGTTAGTTTCTGGTTTGGTGGTTAAATAAGGCAAGTGAGTGGGACAACGTATTAGGTTTTTGTCACTGACACCAGTATTTTGATTTTTCAGATGCCAATTCTACAGAGTTTGACCCTAAGACCAGTCATCCCGTGGTGAGTCAGGTGTCTGACCCTCAGCAGGGGCAGGAGGGTGTGGAAGGCTGCTTTACAGAAGGAGGCAGATGTTAGAGACAGGAAGTGGGATCACTGGGTCCATCCCAGAGTGCCCGAGTGCCTGTCCTTTTGGACCCCCCACAGATTAAGAACTAGTTTTCCTCATGTAATTTCTCACTGCTCTTCCCAGCTTGCCACAGAAAGTTTTAAAGACAGGCACCACCCCAGCCAACTGGGGGGTTTCCTAATGAAAGTAAACCTCCATCCCTGCTCCCCGTACTGATGACACACTTACATAGGCACTTACTACATCCAGTGTTCTCACAACTTCAAATACATTAACTCACCAGTCCCAGCCAGCCTGGGAGACAGGTACATTATTCAAGAACTGCTGGAATATACCGCTGAGTTCCTTAACGGCAACCAAGACTTTCTGAGGCCGACAGACCTGGTACTGTGTCTCCTGTCAGGTAAATGTGGCTCATGGGGAGACCCACTGCCTTTATTCATCTTTGAATCCTCAGCCCAGGAATGACAGGCCTCTTGTCAATACTGAGGACACTGAGAAACAGGACACACAGGATTCTGACCTCAAGGCATTTAAACAATATCAGTAGTTCCTGACCTAAGACTTCAGGAGAGCCAAGGTTTTGAGGCATGGAACCTCAGGGTGGTGGGGGAGCAGACACAGAGGAAAGTCCTCCACATCAGAAGATGCTCAGGGAGCACAGGACTAAGCAGGCTGGGCTCTGATGGCTGAGGTGCCTCGCCCTCTGTTTCCCAGACATTCACTGAGCTTCTCCTAGGACAGGGTGACCCTAGCTGAGCAGCTCCTCAGTCTGGTAGAGGGGACGTGTTAGGACTTCTAGTCTGTACCCATGCGGCTGTGCCAGCCTATCAGACAGTAGCACTTGGCATCCAAAGTGCCGGGGACAGGATGACCTGGGAGGCAGAGACCCTGTCTCACCTGCCGTTCATGAGGACAGGCTGCAGGCTTAAGCTCTACCCAACTCAAGTGTACAAATGGCCACTGGGGGGCACCCTCCCCTGTGCCAAAACATCTCTTAACAGGAGCGGCTGGGGCACTAGGGCCTGTTCACACTCCTGCTCAGACTCACCCCGTGCAGGTGGTGTGTCTCCTAAGGGAAACTCTGTTTGAACATCTTCAGGTCATCGACATGCCAGAACACAATCCTGGGCAGATGGGTGGAACCATGAGGCTGGGCAAGAGGAGAACCCTGTTCCAGACCAAGAACTCAGTGATGAGTAAGAGCTGCCTCCCTGGCCCAAGTCTTGGGGCTCAGGAGAGCCAGGCTGGCTTTTTTGTTCTTGCTTTTCAAGTTCTTTCATCCCGTTCTAGTCCTGACCTTCGGGATGCACTCTAGTGGTCAGAGAGGCCGTGTGGGTCTTAGAAAAGCCACAGGCTGTCAGGGACCAGGGGGCCTTGGGTGTGGACGACTCCCGAGAGTGAGGTAGTTGGGTGAGGTCCACGTGGTCTGTTACTTTTCCACACTATTGGGCTGAACCACATGAAATTGCTGAAATAATGACTTTTGTCCCACAAAAACAGCAGTTTCAATGGTTCAACCTAAATTTTATTCTAAAAGTACTGGTAAGTGCTAAGGCTTTAAGGGGAATTGGGAGGATACTATTTAAGAAAATTGCTGTTTGCTTTTTTTCTTGCCCACTGGGGAAATCCAGTCGTAACAAATGCGCTCGTGTCTTGGGGGGGGGGGGGCGCGTGAGTAGGTGATCTTCCAGCCCTTACACTCTAGTTTCTGTGAATTTGGGGCCTCACCTGGCAGCTCTGAATTTTTAGATGCCGTTCTCATAGCAGCTGCCAGGTGCCAACAAGCTTTGTCGACCAGGACCTAGCTGCGTGGCGCTGGCCCTGCCGGCGAGGGGCCTCTACGTGGCTCTAACCCCAGGGCCGGGTTTGGTACACTGTTCTCTGGGGCAGTTTCTGGCAGAAAAATGCCTTGTGCCTCAGTGGTCACATGTGGGGGCGGGGGTGAAGGTCTGTTTCTGTTCCGTTTTTCTTGGTGTGGTCACAAGAGTCCAAGCCTGAGAATTAGTCTAAATTGTGGTGCTCCGAGCAGATGGCTGTGTTTGGAGAATCATGGAAATAACCTCAGAGGGCCTGACTGCACAGATGATACAAGTCAGCTGGGAAGCCGGGAGTAGAGGTGAGATCAGAACTCTTTACACGAGTCTGCTCTTCTCCCAGGGAAGCTCTACGGAGATGCGGATTACCTGGAGGAGAGGCACCGCCACAGATTTGAGGTGAGGACTGGGGCTCCGCGACCTCCAGATGTCTCTTCTGTTACTCTGGACACTGTGCTGAGAAGCCAGCAAAATTACTTTTCATGCTCTCACAGGTGAATCCAGTCTTGAAAAAGTGTTTGGAAGAACAAGGTTTGAAGTTTGTTGGACAAGATGTTGAAGGAGAGAGAATGGAAATTGTGGAGCTGGAAGGTAATTAATTACTTGGACAGTTGTTTTTGGAAACAGTTGCATATGGAAAACTTAGTGAGGTGTTCTTGGCATGCAGGCAAGTATAAAAATGTAAGGAAGCAGCCCTGTCTTGGAGGGTGGGGGCCTTGGTGACAGGGGCCTAGAGCCTGCGAAGTGTGCCCTGTGCCCCTGCCTGCCTCGGGCAGCCGGCTCACCTCTGGCTTCAGTGCCTCCCCTCCGAGTAAGAGCTGGACCAAATCCCCCCTTCTGATGTGACGTGAACTGTGTGGCTCAATCCCACAGAACCAGGGAGTGGGGGGCAGGAACCTGAGAGAAGCCCCCTTTGGCCGGGGGATGACTGCGGGGAGGGTATCAGACTCGCATGTTCTTAGGGTACATTTCCCCAGGTTCTGATTTGAGAAGCTGTTTTCAAATAATTTTAGGGTCTGTGGAAATGTGAAACATCTAGCGGGTTCTTTTCACGTTTTACCCCTTAGCCTTGTGTACATAATGAAGCTATCTCTTGCATTTCTGTTTCAGATCATCCCTTTTTTGTGGGCGTTCAGTACCACCCTGAGTTCCTGTCCAGACCTATCAAGCCTTCCCCCCCGTACTTCGGCCTCCTCCTGGCCTCCGTGGGGCGGCTCCCGCATTACCTCCAGAAAGGCTGCAGGCTCTCACCCAGGTGGGTCACGCTCACTCTTTTCACTCCTCGGGGTGGTCACGGCTCATGACAGTGCTCTTCGGACAGTCAGTGCTCAGCAGAACCCCAAGCAGTGGGCAGCCTTGTCGGGGAGCCCTTCCCACACGGACCCGCCAGCGTCCTCTCCTGCCCCAGGGTTTTCCCCAGCTGCTTCTGTGTCGCCCCTGCCCTTCCCCGGTGTGTTCCTCCTGCGGCCTCTGGGTTCCGGGACCGCATTTGGCAGTAGGGTGCTGTGGTCCACAGGGGACTGTGGTTTCCACGAGGCATTTGCAGAACCCCTGGGGAGTCACACCCTGTGCTGCCTTCAGAAGCAGCTAGGGACGGAGCTGGGGGTCATCATCATAACTGAATTGTAAACTGAATGTGTGTCTTCTATAACAGAAGAAGAAAGCCCCTTGATGGCTTCATGCTAAATACATGATACAGTCAAGAAGCCGGTCTCTGATTGCTGCTGTGTGCAGACAAGTGTCCCTGGAGGGATGGAAGCGTCAAAACTAGGGAAGTAGAGTGAGTTTCTGGTGGGAGATGACAAGCTGTCTAAATTCTGCAGGGACACCTATAGTGACAGAAGTGGAAGCAGCTCCCCTGACTCTGAAATCACTGAATTGAAGTTTCCATCCATAAATCATGACTGATGAGAATGTAAGTGCTATTTTGCAGAATGGAGCTACCACTAGTATTGCTCACACTGGGGTCACGAACATTTAGCGCTGAACTTATTTATCTGCCAGAGAATGAAAGGGGAGTGTGGACGTCAAATGGGTAAGCCTGCCAGGGTACAGGGCACCTGTCTGCCCTGCTCCCGGGCACGGGGGTCTGGGGGGCAGGCAGCTGGGCATTCCTGGCGGCTGCATGCAGGCGCCAGTCTGACTAAACCCAGGGAACTGGACGTCTCATGTAGCCATAACCTGGGAGACCTTGAGGGAGGTGACAGGTATGATGATGTGGCATCTGTCATTTCTGCAGAGAAACACGTAGTGTACAAGTCTCAAGTCGATCTATGCTTAAACAGGATGTCCTTCCGTATCTCGGGTCACCAGACACTGAGTCCGTCTTAGGTAATGACAGGGCTTGGGAGCGTGCAACGCCGTAGCAGTGGGCACTCCCCTGAATGGCTTGGCCCCTTTTAAGAGAAGTGGGCTCCTGGCAGAAATACACGGTGCTGGAAGGGGGTGAGCATGTCAGGAATCTGGGGTCCCACCGTAGGGAGGATGACACTGCCTGAGGACGGGCAGGTAGCCTCCCTGAATCCTGCACTCTTGCACCCACCACCTCTGGGCCTCTTCGTGGTGTCGCGCTCTCCCCACAGGCACATGACTGGTCCTGTTGGGGTCGATTGGCTGCCTGCGGGACTCAGCCAGGTGGGAGGGTGTGGGGTCCTCAAGAGGGGCGCTGCGGTTGCTCACTGTGCACCGGTCAGCACTCTGCGCAGAGGCTCATCAGTCCTCTGCCCCAGGTCGCTTCCTGTAGGCTGTTTGGTCACATGGGGAACTGCCATAAAGAATGGAGACAGAAACAGTGAAGGGGCCTCCTGTGGAGAATTCCTGTGCGCCGCCCTGTTCAGAGGCTGGGTGCTGTGGTAGAAGGATGTTTGTATTGAGGCAGAGGCAGTCCAGAGTAAACTCTTAAAAATGTAGGATTCTGAGGAATTATAAATTCGGCTCTTTCTACTGGTCTTCAATGAAGAACAGGCACAGTTTACCGTGGCAGCCGACTCTGTCTTCATTTTTCTATTTTAATAGACATCACATAATTACTAAAATTTGTCTTTTAAACAGGGCTGATTCGTCAAGAAGCCTTCAGACTTTGGTGGAGTTTACAGCTTTGATTTTACACTCAGCTTTTGACACTTCCTTTAAATTATGTTTTTATTAAGATTATTTTATTATGGGGAAAGGTGTTTGGAAGACTCTGACGTGCATGTCCCATCACGTGTATCAGTCCTACACTGTGCCGCCTGGCGTTCGGTGAGCCTTCCGGACGGAAGCAGGACATCGGGCGGGAGTGGATGCCAGGCGTGGCTGGTGGAGGCTCCTCCGTCATCCTGTTTCTGTAACTACCTCGCATCGTTGTGGATTCGAGTGCTAGCCCATTTCTTCCTCCTGGAGGCCTAGACCATTATAAAAAAGTGTGTGCGGAAGGAGTTTTAGGTAGTCCTTATAACACTCGGTACTGGTGGCTGGAGGGTGTTGCTTGCACCAAGAGCAGTGAAATGAGAGACCAAGCCTTAGTACAGCCCAGTGCGGTGGGGAGTCTCAGTGCCAACTGTGGCTGGCAGTCGTCGTCTAAAGGGACAGTCAGTTTGGGGTTTCGTGAAACAGCAGGAAGTCTGTGTCTCTGAAGTGTGGTTTTAGAGCCCCTGTCCTCTGGCCGTGCTTCTCTTCTGGAGCTGGGAAACACTCCTTGCATCAAGGGGTTGCTTAAAAAAGAACAAAAAGAATCGTCTGGGGAAACTGCCTCTAAAACCTTCTCCCATAGAGACCGCTTTGGCTCGAGGGGACTTTCCTTCCAGGATGGTGTTACTGCAGTTGACCTGTACTATGAAAAGCTATTTTCTTAATGTGATGTACCAATAGGCACCACTCTGTGCCTGCTGTATTCTGGCTGGACTCGACGTATACTCCAACTTAAATAAATAATGCAGAACAAGACACGCGCTTTGTCTGCAGTGCTGTTTACTTGGTGGCAGACGGACAGGGTCTGAGTGCAGCTGAGAGAGGAGCTTTTCCAGTTCCTTTTTAATAGGAACTGGAATTTCTCAGCTTCACATTTAAATCCTTAGTTTCCATGTAAAGACGCTCAGAGGAGCACTGGTGCTGAGTGTGCTGCTGCCTCTTGAGAAAGAGGGGAGAGAGGTCTTTGCGAAGCTGGGCCTTTCCCCAGCCAGGCGTGGACCTGGGCGCCTCCTGACATGGCCAGGGAGCAGCCGACCAGACTGTAGCCCACAGGCCTCCCTCGTGCCCTGCTGGCTGCCTGGCTTCCAGTCTCAGTCCACACCAGCCGCTCAAGGTCATTCCTGAGTTTTCCTTCCAAAGTGAAAGCGATAGTGAGTCCAGGCTCCTTGGGGCGAGTCAGACGTTGGCACCATGCCTGCTTCTGAGCTGGCTCCTCTGCAGACTGCGTCTGAGGCAGACACTTCGGGCTCAGGCGGGGTTGCTGGTCAGTGGTCAACATCCTTGTCTCGCCGACATTTGAGAAAAGTAGGGGAGAGTGTGGAGAGAAAAGGTTCTCCCCATTTGGCCCAGCAACCACACCAGAGATCTAGAAAAGTGGGTTCCCTCTGTCTTTTTCTCATGGACTAAAATAAAATGTCTTCACTTAGAACTTGGCTTGGTACTTTGATTGCAGCTGAACTGGGTGTGGTTCTAACTTTTCCCCCTACTCAGTCTTCAATCATTTTTATAAAAGCCATTCCCCAAATTGAGGGTGGTGATGTGCCTCTGGTCTTAGCAGTGCTCCCTACAACAGTGAAAAGCTCTGGCCGCCTGCAGAGCTGCCTGGGAAAGGGACCCCAGACAGCTTCCAGGGTTTGTACAGCCCTCCCAGCCCAGATGTGTGGAATGGTGGTACTGTGCAGGAGGGCAGCCTTTCAAGCCTGTGTCCACTGAGCAGGGCCCAGAGGCTTCTGGGGGAGGAAACCTTCCAGCAGGTTCTTAATATCTGGAGCAGCTGAACTACATGACTCCGCCCTGCCTTCCTGGAACCCAGCTCTTTCCCCGTGAGAGCGTTTCTGAGGTAGGGCGCAGGTGGTTTGGTGGCGGATGAGTGGGATGTGCACACATGGAAGAGCAAGCTATAACTGCAAAAATTACAAAGCAAGAATTCGAGGATGGGGAGGCCTGGCCCGTGCAGGGTGCTCAGAAATGGCTCCCCTCTCTCTGACTTGAAGTACGTCCTCTGCAGTACCCAAGTGGCTTCTGAAGCCAGCTTCAGGTTGTGCAGGGAGGTGGCCTTGGGGGTGGGTGAGCAACAGGAGTTGGTCATGTCTCATGTCTCAGTGTCACACTGGGCCCCTACAACCAGTGCGTGTTGCCAAGGCCAGAGTTGTGGCCTGTTAGATATGTGAGAAAACCGACTTGGAGCAGTCACGATTGACCCAGGTGGGTCTCCTGGCTGGGGAGGGGGAGGCTGTTCTGGCGAGTTCATGGATGTGACCAAGGGCAGGAGAGGGGATCAAGTGAAGGGTGTCCCATGGACCCCAGTGAGAGCCCTGTTAGACAATGCTGATTTCCTAGTGGCTCAAAGTCAAAATTTAGGAATATCCTTGATATTTAATCAAGTATTTGTTGGGCACTTAACAACCACATGCCAACCAAGTTGTGGGTCTGAATTTACAGCAGTGAACAAAGCACCCAAATCCTTGTTCCCAGGACTGTGCATCCCAGTGGGGTGGGGGTGGGGAGGGGAAGGGATGGCAAATACAAGCTAGAATGTGACTGGCAGGTGCTCTGGGTTAGGGGGACGGCAGTGCTGGGGAGAGGGGCAGAAATCTTTACACTTGAGGTGGAAAGGAAGGGAAATAGGGGTCATGCAGCTCTCTGGGGAGGCACATTCCAGGCTGGGGAAGCAGCCAGTGCAAAGGCCCTGTGGTAAGTTTGCTTATGAAATGACAGGTTGGTCAGTGTGGCTGAGGCCTGAGCGTGGAGCAGAAGAGTTGTCAGGTGCCCTTTCTGGGCAAGTGCTGGTGCATCAGCCTGATGTTATCAAAGTGCCCAGTTCGGCCACTGTTACTGTCTTACAGGTGAAGAAATGTAGCTGTTTGCCCCATAGTACCTTGAACTGCCCTTTAAGGCGGAGCGGGACTGGACTGTCTGGTCTCCTTCCCCAGCAGCTCCGTGTGGCAGGCACCCAGGACTGGCTCGGCCTCCTGCACAGAGGTGGGCTGAGGATGAGGGTGGGTCTCGTGACCCAGCTGCACCCAACCTGCTGAGCAGCATCCTAGAGACAGCCAGTGTAGCCGGGAGTGTGTAATGCGCTTAAGGGCTGCGACGACGAAGTTCCCACAAGCCAGGGTGGGGCCCGCTGGGGGTCTATGTGCCCTGTTAACCAGCTGCTGGATATGCTTTGCCATCTGCAGAGATGCGTCCCCAAGATGACAAACTGCCCCTGTCTAGTCAACTAGATTCCGAGACCTCAGCCTGGGCAAAAGGAACATTTTAGGGAGAGGGCCAGTTCCTGACAGTGCACCCCTAGGCTAGCTCTGACCAAGGTTTTGCAAGTTTTCCGAAAGTATGGTTTCTTGATGATCCAGCTGAGAACAATTTCTTGGCAACACAGACTGGATAAGGCTTCAGCCATGTGGGGACCAGCCATGAGTGCAGTTTGGAAGGAGATAGGAAGCGTGGCTCCCGTCCCCTCCGAGCGGCCCAGCCAGGTTTTTGGGAAGCCGGCCCAGTTGGGGGACTAGCTTCTGCGGCCCTGCCCTCACTTGCTGGAGCCCCACGAACTGGCACCTCACAGGACGCAGCAGATGCAGGAGTGGGGCCTATGCAACTGCAGCTGCTGCTCGAGTTTCTCCTTCTCCATCGTCAGTGCCTTCACCTTCGTCTCCAGCTTGCTCAGCTCTGCCATCCACTTCTGAGGGGACATGGTAGAAGCCCAGGTCTGAGCAGACGTGGTCTCAGGCCAGTGTGCCTGCTGCCTGGGGTTGAATGATGGGAGCTGTCACGGCGCAGACCACTGGCGGTCTGCTCAAGGCCGTGGGCAACACCATCCCTGCTAGGTGGGGAAGCAGGTCCCCTCGTGGTGCTGCCGCTCCGGACCACGTTGGCCTGGGGGCTTGAGGGGAGCTGCCTGACCTCAGGGTCCCGCCAGCACCCTGGGCCCTGGGCCGGCCCTTCCTCTGCCTACCTCCTGTGGCAGGAGTGGGCTTGGGTTGGCAGCCCTGGGGCCTGCCTGCTCTTCCATCTCTCCCTCAGCCCCTTGTTCTCCTCTGCTCTCTGGCAGTGGATGTTTCCCCTTTGAAAAGGCTTTTCCCTGGCACCATGTCTGGGACTCACTGCCTATCTGGAAGGGCCTCCTCCCCCCAGATGCAGCACACAGTCCTTGGGGTTGTCTTGCAACTTCTTGATATTCCTGCCCCTGCTACCCCAGCCCCACAGTAGTAGAATAAAGGACGTGGAGGGGCTATTTCAATCCAGCCCCTCCAGGGTCTTCACAGGCCATGCGCCCCAAGGAAACCCGACAGGAGAGCTCAGTGAGTGGCTGGAGGGGCTCCATGCTGCCCACCAAGGCTCGGCCGCTTACCTGCCTGCACCACTCCTGGATGTCGTGGACGGACAGCGGGCCCTGGATGCTCCCATCACGCCGCAGGAACACCTCCCCCTGGTCTGTCTCGTAGAGCCGTGGCTCGGCCTGGGCCTTGGGGACGTGCACGCTCAGGCGGATCACCTTGGTAAGGGCAACAGAAGCTCTTGGCAGTCTCTGCCCTTGACAGTGTGCTACCCACCCACCTTGCTGGGTCCTCATGACTCGCTGGCTCCTGGGGGACAGCCTGGCTGCGTTGGGGGCAGGCCTGCTTCCAGCCTCTTCTCTAGTCACTCCCTTCCCCAGCTCCCTTTTGCCACCACCCCTGCCCCAGCCCCAGCCCCACTCAGCAGCATAGATGTGAACCGTCACTTGTGCAGCGATGACAGACCAGAGCCCTTCCTGTCCCCAGCTCACCTTGAGGGGGGTGCTGGTCATGGTGGTGCTGACCACAGGGATGAAGGTGAGCGTGTAGGCGTCGGGGAAGACTTGGGGCTTGAAGCCCTGCAGGATGGAGTCCACCAGCAGGCGCACGCGGTCCTCACCACGGTGGCTGCAGCGGGTGCCCTGCACCAGGCCGTTGTCCTCGACGCCCACGAACAGGCTGCCGCCCTCGCTGTTGAGGAAGGCACACACGTAGCGCCGCACGTGGTGCTTGAAGGTCAGGTTCAGGTACTCGCCGGTGCCGCGCTTGAACTCCACATTGCGCGTCTCGCTGCCCAGGAAGGAGCCCTGGAAGAGCCGCTCCTGGCCTAGGATCTCCTGGTTCGCGATGGCGCTGTCGGAGCGTGTCCCGGTGGGCCATCCCTGGACGCTCCGCCATTGCCGGGCGTGGACCCAGACAGGCGAGGTGTGGGCGAGCTCGACTGGCTGGCGGCTGGAGGCCTGTCTGATGGCAGGCCTGGGGCGGGGGCTGGGGTCAGGGCTGGGGCTCAGGCCGTTGTCCTCCTCCTGCTGAGGTAGGGGTCAAGAGTGGGATATATGGACCCACACTAGAGTGGGGAGCCCTGACCTTGCCGGTGAAGGACTGCCAGAACCCCATCTTCCCCACACGGGGCCCAGCACACTTGGATATCCTGATGTCCCCTCAGGACATCCCTAGGCAGAGGGGTCCGATTCTGCCCGCTGTGCAGTGTGGGGACCCTGCTGGGTCAGGGCTGGAGCCAGCTACCGCTCCTGTGCCAGGTGGCTGTCCCCCGAGGTGGCCTGTGGGCCGTGGTGGGCACGGAGCACTCCTTCCCAGAGCTGAGAACTGGGACACCTGTGGGCCAACTTCTTCCTACTTGGGCTGTGGATGGACCTCTGAGGCCCAGGACCACATCATTCTAGGAGATTCTAGGCCTGCTCCCTGTGTTCTAAGGTTCCTGTGACAGATATGCAGGACTCTCAATTGAGAGGAGCTCCCAGAGTTCTCCTGCCACTCTCCTCCTGATGTTCCCCAAAGCCTGGCCTATTGTTTTCTGGCTTGCTGCCAGTGGTCCCGAGTCCCCTCCTGTGCTTTCTACTTGCTCAAGGGCCCTGGGCATAAGTGTCCTTGAGGCCATCTCCCTGTAAGCCACCTCGGGACCTGTGGACTCCCCACCCCCACCCACCCTCCTGTTGACCCTAGATGCAAGTCACATCATTTCTCCCATAAAATCTTTCTTCCGTGTCTCCCTGCCACCTCCCAGTCTCTGGAAGTGGCTTCCAGGGCTGGGAGCTCAGTGTGGGCCAGGACGTGGTCATGAGGGCGCATGCCTTCCCACCCAGAGACCAATGTATCAGAAACAGAAACTGTCCTGCAAACGTGAAATCAGGCTCATATGTCATGAAATGTAAGTCACAGCAGTTTAGATGCAAGTAGATACCATGAAACTCACTCCACGAGAAAAGAAAAACTAAGATGACCAGTCCCACGGCGGGACCTCGGCCAGTTGCCGGCGCACTACAAGGGCCTGAATCCCTGTGCCTTGGTCTTAGAGCCCTTGGTGACTTGGCCTGTGCCCTCTAGGCCAGCTTTCTCCCTTTGGGCCCTTGCAGCCTTCAGCTGAGCTTGGGGGTACCAAATGGCTTGCCCTTCTGCAAATGCAGCCCTCTTATGTACCCCTCTGTTCTTTGTTGGTGTCCTTGCTTCTGTCTGGAAGTACTTACCCAGAATGTCTGTGCCACTCCCCAAGTCCCAGTATGGATTTTACTTCCTTGTGGCTCTGTCCCCTCCTGAGTCCTCCCATGCAACCAACCCCCTTGCAGCCTGTGACTGGCTGGCTGGGTCTGCTGACGGATGAGGGCCGTTTGAGTGTGGGGCCAAGCATCTGCACCCTGCTTTGCTTCCTGGACAGAGTGGACACCACTGCTTATCCACGGAGTGAATAAGGTGGTCTGAGGAGAGAATCATTCTGCTGAGGGTCCTAAGACTTGGGCTGGCCAGGCTGAGGCTGAAATACAAAAGGACCCAGGAGTCTACACTTTGGCCTCTCTTCATATACTTCCAGGCTGGAGACAAACTGGCTGTTTTGGCGGGTGTCCCTCTGGGAGAAAGCTGGCAGTACCAGCATCAGGTCATGGCAGTTCCAGGTTTGCAGACTCGTCCCCGTTCCTCAAGGCCTCCCCGCTCCCGTCACTGAACACACGCCACCCACGCCGAGGCCTCTCACCTGGGGGAGGCCTGGGGCTTGCAGGCCTGATGACCTAGGGAAAGTCTCACTCGTCTCCCGGCGGTTCATGGTCCCACGGCCCTCAGTCAATACCAGCTCCTTCCCACGGGCCACGAGCTCCTTGAGGATCTGGTGCTCCTCCAAGGCCAAATTCAGGCGCCAGGTCAGGGAGGCCAAGGTCTCCTTGCGGAGGGACACCTGCACCAGCGCAAAGGCCTTCCCAGGCCGCTTCACCACCTCGATGTGCTCCCGTGCCACCCGCAGCTCCAGGCGCTCCAGGGTGTCTCGCAGCAGGCAGGCGAGCACGGGGACTGAGAACTGGTGGTTCAGGTGACCCACATAGAGAGTGTGTATGCAGGGGGCTCCCTGGAGGCCAGAGTCCTCAGGAAGGGACTCATCCGGAAGGAGCTTCTGCAGGGGCTGCTTGTCTGGGTCCGTGAGGGGTTCCTGCACCTGTGCTTGTGATGTCTTCCTGGGGGTCTCTGGAGGGGTCTCCCTTGGAAGGGATTCCATGATTCCTCACAGCTGGCTGCTCCTCCCAGGGTCCTGGGCTCTCAGTTTGGCCCAGGGTCTCCCAGGGGACTCACAGGGTGCCAAGGCTCCTGGGAGGTTCACAGATTGGCAGGGGTGGGGCAGGGCCAGAGAGAGAGAGGGAGGCCAGAGGGCCAGCAGGAAGGGGCCTGCCACCCACCCAAGGCCTAGAACAGGGAAGAGGAGAGTCAGAGAACAGAGCATATGGGCCTGCCCCTCCACTCACAGAAGGGCAGACTGAGGGCACATGCCCAGAGGGGAGAGGGGACCAGGACTCAGGTCTCTGAGGCCCACTATGTCCTTTCATTGACCCCAGGGGGCCCATTCTTTCCTTTTAGTCCCCAGACTCAGGGCCTCCTGGGTATTCTCAGGGCTTCCTGTCAACCAGAGATGGCTACTTCTCTGTCACCAAAGAAAACTTTCGAAGTGGGCTTTGTTGAAGACACCTTACCCTGGGGCCCGGAGACTGGCTGCAGCCCTGCTGCTGCTTCCTCTTTCCTGGTGGGGGTCTAGCAGGGGCTCTGGGACAGTTTGGGTTGGGCCAGAGGACCGGAGCAGAGGCACTTAGACTCTGGGCAAACTGACAAAAGCCAGGGCCGATCCCGAGAATGACCTTTGCATATACAAATAATTTGAGGAGGTATCTGGACACTCAGTAGAGCTCCTAGTCTGGACTGAGTCCTCTGTTTTTGGTCCAGAGAGAAGTGAGGAGGGACAGAATGAGGGACAGAGCTGGGCCTCTGTGTACAGCACCCCAGCCCCCACCAAGCCCCAGGCTTCACTTCTGAGCTGTGCACATCTACACACACACACAGCCCGTTACTCACCCCCACACACCCAGCCTCCGGTTTCTGAGGCAGGTACCATGGACCTGCATCTTTTCAGATTGGATCCTTCAGGGCAAACAGGGGTAGGAGGGAATGGGAGGCCTGTGGCCCTCATGTCCTGATGGTTCCTGGAGTGTGGGAGTTGCCATTCCTGAGTTCCCACAGCCCCCGACCACAGGCCAGCAGCTCCAGAAGGCAGTTGGGGGCTCGGCAGGGGGCAGTGAGAATCAGGGCTGTAGGAAGTGGGTGGGGCCTCTGCAACTACCTCTGTGATCTCACCAAGGCCAACAATGCCTTCTCAGCCAGCCCCAGGCAGGCAGAGCTGGGAAGCCAAACAGGAAATCTCCACCCTACTCCCTAGAATTCAGGAGTTGAAAACACTTCCTCCATAAGTCTCTACAGGCCCAGTGCCCACGCAGTCTCTGATGCCACACAGAGGCTTCAATCATCAATTCCAGGCTCCACAGGGCACCGATAGGGGGCCCAGCTATCCCCAAGATGGGTCCACATGCACATGGGCTTTGGTAAGTGTTTTTCATTATACAGATGAAAGGCAGCGATTTCCCACAGTGCTTCTGGAATCCTGATGTGCGGGTTGGAGAGGTGGAATCCAAAGTCAGACGCTTCAGGTGGGGGATGATTGGGCAATGTAGACAAAGTGGCCTCCCTTCCCTGAGAAGCCATCCTGAAGATTTACTGAATTTTTCTCTCCCTAAGAGGCCAAGGCAGAAGCTTGGTTGGGAACTTGAGAAGACTGTGAGGCAAAGGAAGAGGCCCTAGGCCCCAAGTAGCAGTGCCCAGGAGAGCCTGTCGGGTGCCCCCTTCCTGCCCGTCACTGTAGTCACAGCTCTGAGAGGTCTGGCTCTACGCCTTTCTGCCTCCCCCTTCTCCTTTAGGCCCTTCTAGACTCTGCCTACAGTGGGAGGCTGCAGCTGTCTTAGCTGATTAAATGGAGTCATGCTGAGTGGTGCAGAAATAGACAGCTGGTCAGGAGAGGTGCCTGACACGTGAAACTCATGACCACAACCAGGCCTTCGCCCTGCTTCTCTGGAGGCCTTGCTATCAGGCAGCTTCTCGGCATGTAATTTTCTGGACTGATTTGAGAACCAAAACTGTCCCCAGGCCCACTGGGTCACATATTTCCCTGGACTCTTCAACAATTTAATTTTAGTTCCACTTCTTTTCTTCAGGAAGCAAAAATTATCCTTCATTGTAAGCGCTAAATACAAAATATTTTAAATACTGAAACTGGGTGTCAGACTTACTAACAGTACTGACGGTGCTCTGCAGTCAGAGGCAGATGTGAGCTCACTGCTGTGGGACAAGCAACCCCTTTGTCCTCTTGCTGGCTGTTCGCGATCTTACTGACAAACCCCACCTGGCACTGGAGAAAAAAACTCTTGGATTTAGTTAAAAATGGGAGGTGGCCCAAAGGCAAGGCCATGAGGGGGCTGAGAAAGGGTCCTTCAGGTTTAAAATCTGGAGTGTCCCCTGCGTAGCCCACACCACCTCAGTGATGGGGATCTGACCTAGCTGCCCAGGAGGGCCGGAAGAGGGCAGAGGGGCAGGGCAGCGTGTGGGTGGGGACAAGCTCAGCTGCTATGTTGGGAGAGTGAGGGTCTCAGAAGAGTGAACTCTAAACTCCACGGAGCAGCGGGGTGAACACAGGCTTTGCCGTTGGGCCCCTATCACTTCAGCCTGTCTTGAGCTCCCCCTTGCATGCCACAACTGCCTGCAGGCTCCCAGCTGCCCTTGGATGGGGCCAGCCCCTGCTGCCCACAGGGCATCTCGAGTGCAGGGTGCATGCTGGGACCTGTCTGCTGCTGGCTCCTGGAAGCATCTGCAGCAGCTTTTGGGTGACTGTCCTGGGCTGCAGTTGAGCTTCCCTGATGCAATGTGGTGACTTGGAGAGCATTAGGGTAAAGAGGAGGAAGGACAGTAAGGCCAGGAGTACCTGTACTCACAGGCAAGAAGGTTTTCCATGATTTTCCTTTGTCTCAAGGAGTGAGAGTCACTTTCTGGCTCTTCCTGAGGAGGGAATGTGGCATCCGGCCTTAGGGTAGAAACCATGTGTCCAACTGGCAACTGTGTCCACCAGGCCATATCCCAGAGAGTGACCTCAGGGACTTCCACAAAGATGCTGAGGAGAGCTGTGGACACTGCTTGGGAAAGTGGAGACAGAGCAGAGAGGTAAAATGGCTGCATGGGGCAGGAAGGGCCTGGGGAGGGGACAGAGGGGTCCTCAAGGATTCAGCCCTAAGTGGAGCTTGGCTCTTATCATTTCTTGAAGCACCTGGGTTTTCAATTCTGAAGTTCCTGGACACTGGAGTCAACGTCCTCTCTGCCACAGCACTGAGGAGGGGTGTGTGACACTGGTGCCCAGGGCCTCTGGCCCTATCCCGCATGTCCTGCCTGTCCCACTTTGTGGGTGGCTGGACTGCTTGTGTCAGCGGCCTGGTCTCACCTGCCCTTCAGTACCTGTGCACCAGCCCACAGAGGCCACTTTGGTTTCTTTGGGTGATCCTGGGTCACTATCAGAAGGCTTGATTTTGTGAAAAGTTGAGGATTTACTTTCGTTTTGGTTAAATTATCATTTACCAACAATGATAACTGTGAACCCAGAGGTTAGGGGAGTATGAGAGAAGGAGTAACAAATTCTCTCTTGTAGAATTTGACATTGGTTTACCTTTCTAGTTCTCTTCCCTTGGAAATTAGATAAAGATGGAATGTCAACTGTTTCCCAAGGCAACATTACTTAGCAAAAATGACCCCTAACCAAGACTGGACTTCCATGTATGAACTGTAAATATCTGCTCAAAAGTCACAGCTTTGGGCTTCCTGAGCATAGCAACTCAACTGGGCACATGCCCTGCAGGGTCCCGGAAGCTATGTCTGTTGAGCTAGGCAGTTATTGGCTCCCCTAGGCCATGATGTTTCTAAAGCCAAGGTAGACCCCACTTCTCCCTAATACGTCACATTCCCTTGTACCTGAGCTGTCACCTGGGCAACCAAGGAGAACAGCTCTCGGCTGACTATGGGCTCTGGGAGGACCACCCTACTGAAGAAGAGGGCTTCATGCCGGGCCTGCTGATCCAGCCTTAAAGTGAATGCCTGTGGGAGTTTCAGTCTGAGTGGCTTGTAGGATCTATGTCAAGGGCTTCCTGGTTGGTGCTGTGGATAGTGTGATGGACTGCACCCCTCATTAGTTACGGAGTTTGGGGGAAGTGCCTTAACCTCTCAAGCTTTAGTTTTCCCACCTGTAAAATGGGGGAAACATAGCAGTTATGTTTAAATGACATATGCTGCTGTTACCTTCAGTCTCTTGGGTAAGGGTCACATTGCTAAGTTCATCATCAGGGTGCAGTAAGGCCCTCTTTGGAACTATCCCAAATAAACATCCCAGCCTACCAGACCTTACTGTCCGAGTTTGTGGAAACAGGGGCTTATTCTAGTTTAGCAGCCCTGACCCTGAACTGCTCCACAGGGACCTGGTTAGAGCCTCAAAGCGGCCAAGGGGAAGAGAGTTCGTCATATTAGTTACGACATCTGCACCAGTCAGTGCTGAGAGCTGGTAGGAGTGCTCATAAGTCTCCTCACCCAAACCCCTCAAAGCCAGATGGGCCCAGAAGAAGAAAACAACCCACTCACAGTATCACAGCAAAGAGCTGGAAGCCTGGCTTAGGCCTTGTAGTCAGATCACTTGACTTCAAACATCTACTTTGGCACTTCCTGGCTAGATGATCTGAGCCTAAGTTTCTTCATTTAAAAAATGGGTTTGTTGTAAATATGAAAGGGGAATAATTCCAATCTATGTAGAGCAGTTCGCAATATAAAAGTACCCGTTATTATCAGGTTCCACTGCACTGTGCTGTGATCCTGGCACTTCCTTCTTCTGTGACCCCCCTCAGAAACAGGAATGCATGGGCCTAGACAGGAGTTCCCGACCCCTTGTGGGTATAAGGGCTCCCATGCAACCTGGGCCAGCCTGCACCTTTCCTTACCCCAGGAAAACGAGGAAGAGCCAAGCCCTGGAGGCTCCCTGGAGTGGCTGAACCCTGAAACTGTTGCTCTGCTGGGACTTTGCATTTCTGTGCGTCCTGCTGCTTGGTTGCACCAGAGCAAAGCAGAGAATGAGCTCACACGATGTCTTCCCAGGGAGCTACATGATGCTGGGGCCCCAGTGAGCACTTGGGGCCCCAGTGAGCACTGTTTGGGGATTGTAGAATTAGGCCTTTTAGGATTGTCTTGTCCATGCTCATTTTAATTAGGAGAAAATTAAGATGATGAGAAGAGGACTCACTTGCCTGTTGGAGCCGCAGTGAACTGGCTGTCAAGTGAGTAAAAGAAAACACTTGCATCTATATTGTATTTTATTTATAAACAAATAGACATAAAATAAGTCCAGATGGCGGCGGGGGCAGCTGTACTGCTGACATGCTTACAAAGGAAGCATATAGACAGTGGCCTGGGTACACCCAGACTCCAGCCTAGAGACCCTTCCCTCCACCCACCGAGGGCCATACTGGCCTAAAATCATTGGGTCCAACCTTATCCTCAGCAGTTCTGGCCAGGGCACGAGTTGTTGTTGGGGGATAGCGCAGGCAGGACACTCCCATTTCCACAGATGAGGCCCGGGCTGCACAGGGCCCAGTGGACACAGAGAGGGGAAGACAGGGACTCTGTCATCTCTGTGCTGAGTGATGTACTCAGGTTTTATAGATCTGTCCATCCCAATGAGAAAGAGCCTGAGGAAAATGTCCTCCAAAAAGGGCTGAGCCTCTTTGGGGAGTGCATCTCTGGGACCACGGCAGGGTAGTCTCTATCTCCTCTTGAATCCACTCCTGGAGTGAGAGGAGCATGAACTTGAGGGCTTGCCCAAGTGCCAGAAACAATAAATAAGAAAGATCTTTTTTTTTTTCTTTTTTTTAAAAAGGTAGAGGTCTGCACCATGAATTTGGAGTCTAGAAATCTTGGAGGAAAAGGCAGAGCTGTAGGCACTGGGGTGCCACATTAAACCCAGCAGTGATGGGAGACTGGGCACAATGATTAATTTAGGCCCCCTTCTTCTGAAGCCTCGGGGTAGGCCCCTTCCTCCATCACTAGGAAGATGTTCAGTTTAAATTCCCGGTGAGAGGTTGACCAGGCTTGAGAAATAAATAGTGGCACCTCAGAGTTGAGCAGGGCTGAAGGGAACAACAACGCCAGCCCTGGGCCTCACACTCCCCTTCTCAGTCCTTCATGGAAGGACGTATCATGGCAGGAGGGGCTAGCTGTGGTGGCTCCACACAACCTCCTGAAGTCCTGAGACAGCCCTGAACCCCACTGATGTACCCAGGAGTGACTGATGACCCTTCTTCCTGGGAGAAGAATGCCCCCTTCTGCTCCACCCCTCAGTCATCTAGGCCGTGTCTCCCACTCAGAACTTGCCCTGCTTCAGTCGGTCAATGTGGTAGGAGAGCTTGAGTGCAGGCCCCAGCTTCAGACCCATGTACTTCATCATCATGTCGCTGCGCAGCAGAAGCAGGGCCTTGCCGTCGATCTCCTGGGGGATGGGAGGAGGCACCATTAGGGTCTGGTCTGACCCATCCAGGTTCTGACTAAAGGACTCCCAGGAAAGTAACTGCCATCCAACAACACACAGTCTAGTGAGCCTGCTGTGACACTAAAGCCGCCCTCTTGTCCCTACCTTTTGTCTCCAACCGTTCCTGGCCCCTAGTACCTATCACTGAATCCAAAAGGCTAAGTTCAACACATATATACCATTTTCCTTCTCTGCTGCCTGAAAGGCAGTTTCCCCACCCTCCCAAACCTCTGAGATCCAGCTCGATTTCATTTCTTCCAGGACACCTCCCCAGTCAGTATGCTTATCATGGGCTATTTTTATATTGATCCTCAACTGTTATTCTGTGAGCTGTCTTCCTCCCTGAGTTTTGTACAGGGCAGGCACTGACTAACTGGCTGAGAGACCTTCAGGCCTGATCTAAGAGCACCCTCCAAAGCTAACTAGGATGCAAGTCCGAAATGATCAACGAAGAGGAACAGAGCTGTTCTGAATGCTCAAAAGGCAGAATAGCAACAAGCAGTAGGGGGGGTACAGGAGAGTAGGTATAGGAAAGAAGGAGCCCCAAATGCAGGGGGATCAGGAGGAGTTCCTGACCAGAGTGCCAAATGGTCACTTGAAGCAATGGAAGTTTATAGACGGGCAAGTAGAGGATGGAGACTGATGAGGTAGAGATTGGGGGTTCACTTGGCAAGGGACTCTTTAACTTGAGCTTGAAGGTCCTTGATTCTCAGGCAAAGGCAGGCAGATATGGGACAACAAGTACTATGAGGCAAAGAGGAGAACTCTGTCCCTGGCACTGAACCCACAGGCTACATACCCAGCAGGCAAGTGGCCAAATCAGATTCTACACCAAAGGAGGAAGTTGAACTCAATGAGATCTGTTTGAGACTGAGGATTTCTCTCTAAGTTCTATGTCTCTTGTGCTCCGCTTGAAAGGACCTGGAACAAATATATAGCCCCTGACCTTCAAAAGTCTATGAGCTGCAGAAGCAAGGCTCTCCACAAACTCAGGAAACATTAGGCAGGGACACCTACATGTTTGCGAAAGAGGTCAGCGTGGGGTCCAAGCTGAGGATCAGCTTCCCGGACAAATTGCATCACGTCCTCGACAGTCCATGAGGAGGGATCCCGGCCATTCAGTCGAGAGGTATCCCGGCTTTCCAGGTATCGGTCCGACCCTGCAAGATAGGAGGGCATCTGCCATAATGGGCGGGGACCGGTCTATAATTCCCCACCACTATTCCTGGCACGTCCTGATGGTACTATGAGTGAGGCTCACTGGATGAGTGTGAGCAGAGAAAGTGGAAGCAGCTGAGGGAGGGAAGGGTTTTCCACAACGGACCCAAGATGGTTCTTAAGTCAAATCTTTGTTCTTTAATGGTTGATCTGATTTTGGAAATGGTCAGAAGGAATTTTACATTGAGGCTGTGATTCAGCCTGGATGAGCCAGTGTAACAATAGGGTGAGATGATTACTTGGGTTTAGTGAGGGTATTGGTGGGTGAGGCTGCTTTTTGCCTTGGCTCTTGGGACCATTTCTAGAGAGCCATCAGTAGCCGGGCAAGATTAGAGTCAAATCCTTGGGGTCTAAGGAAGAAAGAAATGAGGATAATACCCTAGGCCTTTCCCAAGGCCTGGAGAACAGCCAAACTTGCTACAGCCTAACACACAGAGGGAGAAAACAACTTTGCCATGGCTGCCAGGAATCTCAAGGTTAATTTAGTGCTTCCTGTAGAGATTTTTATCTTAATCTTGGGCTCAAACACAGCTCCTCCCATTTTCTTAGTGGGGTTTGGGATGTCTGTATTCTGAGCATCATCTGGCAGTTTTATCTGCTCTGCGGGGAATGTGACCCTTTCTCTCCCTTCTATTTCTCCTTTTCTAATGGTTATTCCAACTTAGCTAAGCAAAAGAGATGGCTGTAAGGATCAGCTCCTTTATGAAATTTTTTTGTCTAATGCTGAAAGAACTGGTCTCACAAAGCACTCTGTGGATCTCTTGTTCACAACTCAATCTCTGTACATTTCTCTACCATATCTCCCCGTAATCTATTTTCTATGAAGCAGTGAAAGCAGTATTTGAAAGTAGTAATTGCATATCATCCACCCCTGAATACTCAAAAGAATGGCCTCCCACGGCACAAGAATTACTATCCGAACTCCTTTCTGTGGTCTAGAAGGTCGTCCTCTCTCATCTGGTCCTTGCTACTTCTGACTTGCTCATGCTCACCCACACTCCTTTTACTTGATACGCTCCAAGTAGATAGCTTGCTCTCTCCTTCTTGAACAGCCCGTGTTTTCCAATGTTCTCTGTCTGGATGCTCGTTTTCCAGATCTGTGCATATCTGATTCTCAATATTTGGGTGTCATCTTAAATACTGATTCCTCCCAGAGGCCTTCCCTGATCTAGTAAAAGTATTCAATTTCCCAGTAATCACTCTCCATCTAATTACTTTAGCTTTCCCCCCAGCACATACTACTTAAAATACTTTTATGCATTTGTTCATTATCTGTCTCATCCTATTTTGTTCCCTGTTCTATACTTGTGATACTGTTGATTTATAATAAAAAAAATCACTATATATTTGGTTTTCATCACCTTTTCTGTTACAGAGCTCCTAAAATCCTTGGAATTTTCTAAGGGTAGACAAAAATAAAGGCATCTTTTATTATTTAAAACAAGCACCTTTCAACCATACCTGAGTATGCCAGTGAGGTAACCTTTATAAAGCCCTTAAGGATGGAGGCTAGCTGCCAGGGGATCCAACTAAGAGATTAGAGGGTGGAACATTCAGTCCCACCCCTCAACCTCCTGGGAGGAGAGGGATAGGGGAAAGGGGGCACCAGAGATTGATTAAACCACTGACAATTGATGACTGGACGCAATCTCAATGATTTAATCAGCTGTGTCTATGTATGACGTCTCCATAAACTCCCAGAGGACAGCTGTCCAGGGAGCTTCCAGTCTGGTGAACACGGAGGTGACAGAGACTGCTGTACCTGGAGAGGGCAAGGACGTTCTGTGCACATTCCCCAGTTCTTGCCTTACGCATCTCTTCCACCTGGCTTTCCTGAGTCATCTTTTTATTGAAAATAAAAAATATTCTTCAGTTCTGTGAGTGACTCTAGCAAATTAAGCAAACCCAAGGAGGGGGTGATGCAAACTTCCAATTTTAGTCAGAAGTCCAGGAAACACCTGGACTTACAACTTGCCTCTGACGTCGGGTCCGGGTGGGCAGTCTTGTAGGACTGAACCTCAACCTGTGGAATCCGATGCTCTCTCCAGGAAGGGAGTGTCAGAAGTGAGTTAAATTGATATAGTGGGAGAAACCTAGGTGTGGTATGGGAAAAGACAGTTATGGAATAGTTTCAGTAGGATAAGACAGAGCAAGGAGGGAAAGGTAGAGTATATAAGTGAAGGTTTATAAAGAAAGAATAGATTTGAAAACTATTCGAAAGTTAAATTTAGTCATATTTGAGGATTCTGAAGAGGGAATAGGGACTATGCCATAAGAGGACACTTCTTAAAGTGAATATGGACCTATGGATCTCAGCTGGTATGTGGAAAACCCACACATCTGGTATCAATACTGATGATGAACATAGTATTGACAGTACAGAAACACAGAGGAGGAGAATGTATTCTTAGCTCATCAAAGAATGCCTGGTCTATTGCAGTGGGAGCTCAAACATGTTGGTTAAATGAATGAATGACGATATATAATAATTATTTGTGATTTTTTCGGTCTCCCCAGGTAGATTCTGTTTTGAGGCAGTGATTTTACCTTACTCTTGTTTATATACTCAGTACCCCAGAGATGCCCAGTCACGAAAGTCCCAAGTGGGGACTTCTGAGCTGAAACACGTGCGTGAAAGTAGTAGGATCCTACTCTTCAACAATCTCTTGCAAAGGCTAAAAATATTCCATTTTCTTTCATTCTGGATACCAGGTCTAAATGTTGAAGCATTCTTTGTTTGGCTCAATCCCTGTTCCTTGAGGAAGAGATTCTAGCATATCATTTCCCTTGTAATTGGGCACTGACCAGACCAGAGGAAAAGTATGCTGCAGCAAGCAGGCTAGAGTCATAGAAACCCCAATGGCTTTTTAGAGGTGGTAGTAGACAGGAAGTTGGAGAGGACTGTGAGAGCCAGCCACTTCCCCTTGCCTACAAGTTCATCTCAATTCTAAAAGAGAAACAGAATTACAGAACTTCTGTAAAGCAGAGAGAAAATATACATAGGAATATATCAGTCTTGGACCATCTTAGCTAGTGTTTCTACTCCCAGAGAAATTAGAAATCTCTCTTTCTCTGTCTTACACACAATATGACATATAAACATATAAAGATATAGAATGTAAACTGCACACATAAATGCATACTTACACATTTAATACCATCAGGAGAGACATCTCTGAAATTATAGTATTTGAGCAAAGACCTTGAGGCAGAAGAGTGATTGGCATGTCTAAGGTTTAACAGGGAATTAAATATACTGAAGTGGAGTGAATGAAGAAGAAAGTGGTAGGAAATAAGGCCCTAGAGGTGTGTGTGTGTGTGCGTGTGTGTGTGTGTGTGTGTGTGTGTGTATCTGTGTCTGTGTTGGGGCAGGGGGAAGGGGGATGCAGATAGAGGACCTTGTATGCCACTGAAAACCATCGGCTTTCTGAGTGATGTAGGCTGGTTTTGAGCAGACAAGTGACATGAACCAATTTACAACTAAAAGGATCACCCTCACAGTGTGTGTTGTTAGATAAGGATGAAGTAAAAGAGATGACTTACAAAGGAGGCTACTATGTAGTTAAGGCATGAGGTGACTATGGCATGTACCAGATGGAGGAAGTGAAAAGTAGAATGATTGATGAACAGTATTATACTCTTTAAAGAAAATTCCCACTATATCAACTTATTTGACCCTTAAAACAGCCCTTAAGGGACTCTTGCTGAACGTAAAGCTAAAGGTTCAAATTGGTTTTATACCCTCAAGTACAAGACAGAAAAAAAACTTATCTAACTTTCCCTTTGAGATTTGCCTTTTACAGCAGAGCCTGGACCTTATCAGGAATGACCCTGCCTGAGTAAAGTAGAAACAACTAACCTTGCGCTGAGCTCCACGGCTGACTAGAGCCTTGAGTATGAAAATACAGAGAGGGGACTAACCAGAGGCAAGTAGCTCATCAATGGAAATTCAGAACTCTAGTGGTCTGAAGGAAAACCTCTTCATACTTCTTCATGTAGGAACTGCCCGGTAACTTCAATGAACGTCAGCCAAGTCCATATTTATTTGTGCCTAAGATGCTTTTCAGCCAATAAAATCTAACTCCTGGGCCTCCCTGGTGGCGCAGCGGTTGAGCGCTGCGCTGTGGAGCTGTTGGCAGGTGTGATGCGAGTTCGATGCCCAGCCGGGGAGAATCCCACATGGTGCAGCAGACCTCTCCTGCCTCGCCCACTGCTCCCCTCAGCAGTATTTCTGATCTGCCTGTTCTGCTCCCCGCTCTGTTTCTGGTGAACCCTCTCGCCGCCCCACAACTCTGGCCTGTACCCCAGCTTGTATGTATAAATAAATAAATCTTTAAAAAAAAAATCTAACTCCTTTGTTATCAGCCCTGGTCCCTATAACTTATATATTCCCATTTCCTTCCTACTGTTAATCACAGACATAAGTTTGAATTTCTCTACTACTTCCTTGCCAAATGATTTGCAATAAAGTTGATTTCTCAAAAGACTGATGTTATCTCATCTATGCATACCAAGTAGAGACCCCATGGCTTGGTAAACATTACCACCTTCAACTTAGGAAAAAGGGGACTGAGGCCCAGAAAGGTGAAGTGGCACCTAGGAAGTAGCCAAATTAGTGTCTTGTGTGTTCCTATTCTTATTTCTGCAGACAGCCTATACTAGGGCTGTTGCCTGCCACCCACTGGGTACAGTTGCTGATTACTCCTCAGGAAAGGGAGAGTGTCTCAGTCAGAAAATGACTAAGGCAGGTGACGTACATCCACAACAGGCCACTTACAAACTACTGCCTAATGATCCTGGGTACATGAAATAAGAGAGGGGATAGATTCAACAGCTAAATTATTAGACACAATTCTAATAACAACCAAACAGAATCCTTCCATAGAGGTTTGTAGATCTCAAAAGAAATCTAGGCCTGACCTTGTTGACAGACTCATACTGTAATCCTAAAGAAGAGCGGCGATGTGGGAGATGCGGAAGATACCTGTGACATCTGAAGCCAGTGCCATGTGAGTCAGCCTATCAAGAAACCATGCTACCAGCCTATCCTGACTGTAACAAGGGCCTTGAGGAAGATGCATTAACAGTAACTCCCCCTTAACCAGGGAATGATTTCACTTTCAAAATGCTTTCATATTCCTGTTTCTATCTGATCCTTTTAACACTGTGGAAAGTCCAGGTTGGTATCACAATCTCCTTTTTCCATATGAGGAACATGAAAATCTGAGGGTGAGATGACTCACCTAGGTCTGAAGGCAGGGAATCAAATCTCAGCTCTACCTTTACTTAGTGCTCCTTATGTACCATTTTGCTGGGGCTAGGGTTGGGGGAGGGGCATCCCAGGCTTCTAACTCTGCCTCTGCCTTCCTAAAGGCTACACTGTCTCCTGAGGTCACCTCTTTATACTATAGTCCTTGCTAGTGGTCTTATATTTTCATACTCTACACATCCCTGGGCTGGGGGAGGGCATAGTGGCCATATGAAGGTAACTTTTGTCTCCCTGTTATTGCTTTTAAACCATTCTCCTATGAAAGCTCATGTTCACCAGTGATCAAACATGACAGACCAACTGTTCTTCCTGGTCAGTCATCTACAGATCTCTGGATTCCTACCCCTTGTTAAATGAACATGTTTTGGTATTTAGGTCACTACGTTCTTTCTAACCCCACTCCTTGTCATAATCCTCAGAGGCAATCCTACAGAGGCAATTCATTCAAGTACTTTGCCTCCAGTGAATTTCACATCTATGCTCAATTTTAAATACCTACTACCAACGTTGGTTGGTCTGATTCTTGCTATACTTGGGAAGAAATCCATGTTAGGATTTTAAACATTCTACTCTCTAACTTCCCATCTTCCCAACTATCTCATGTATGTCTATAATAACCATGATATACCAAAATCTGCAGCACCTCAAACTTATAATTTCCACTTACCTTCTGCTTTCTTTCCCATGCTGCCAAGATCCAGCGCTGATGATCTGACTGCTCTCCCTCTAGTCCCATCAATTCTTTTATACACTCTACTCATCCCCCTCCTGCTGCCTCTTGTCCTACTAAAACTATTCCATAACTGTCTTTTCCCACACCACACCTAGGTTTCTGAGAACCACAGAAGAAAATCATAGCTCTTGCAAACTGGCAGTCTCCAAGAATAGCTGATGTTTCCCTTCTAGAACCCCTCTCTCCTGTCTTCTTTATGACAGCCTGATCTTTCAGCACCAAGTCATTCCCTACTCCACCTTCATTCAGTCAGGACCACAATCAATCTTTCCTCCAGTCTCAGAGACCAAGGTGCACCTCCTTCTAGCTTAAGACAGGGCTATCTGTCTATGCTCTTGATCTCTAATTATTCCTGCCACCCTCAAGATTTTACTTTCTCTTCTTTCCTATATTCCGAATTTCTTCCTCTTGGAAGGTTCAAACTGTCTGCCGATAAACTTGCCTAGTACTCCCATTCTAGAAGACCATGATTTGAAGGTCAACATCTTTCCTTTCTGCATCAAATGCTCCCTGAACACTCCCCACCCACTCTCTGCAGTCTACCTTCATTGCCTTCTACTACTAATACTGCTCTGTCAAGATCACCAGTTACCCACTAGTCACCAAATCCAACACATATCTTATAGACCTTATTGCACTGAACCTTTATTCTGTGGTACTCATCTTAAAACACCCTCTGTACCTGTGGCTGTCACAACGTCTTATTCATCTGTTTATTCCTCACATTTGACTTTTCTTTGTCTCCTTGGTGGGATCCTCTTCCTGTTCCAACCTCCTGAATCTTGTTGGTCCCCAAGTTGAACATCTTTGGTCAACTGTTCCTTTTATTTGACATATATTCCTAGAAAGTGGGTGTCATTCACCTTGCAGCTTTGATACCATATATATGGTGATGATTCCCAAATATTTAACTTACGCTCAGTCATTACCCCTGAGAATCAGAGCTATATAATCATGCCTGTTGGATGTCACCTAGATGACCCATGATTTTCCTCCTTTCCTTTTCACCTATGGTTGGTTCCCTCTCTCAGTGAATGGCACCATCACCTCTCCAGTCATCCCATCCAGAAACCTGGGAGACAGTTCCCACTCCCTTCTTCCTCACAATCTTCAAATACACCTAAACTTACTTTGTGGATAGTTTTCAAATCAATTCTCTCTTTATAAACCCTCTACCATTGCCCCAACTCACTTCCATTGCCCCTTTATCACTTCTGGTCTGAATCACTCTAGTAACCTAACTGGTCTCTTTAGTCTTGTCATTTCTTAAATCGGTCCTCAACAGAGTAGTCAATGATCTACTGAAAACACAAACCTGTTTAGGTCTTGCCTATAATCGAAAGCATTCAGTAGCTTCGCATTGCCTACAAGATCAACACTAAACTCTTTAACATAACAGTTGTTTATGATATATTACCCCATTTCCCCCCAAGCTTTTCTCTTTGAAGTTCCAGTATCAGATTTTATATGTTAGCCATACAAACTGCTTGCAGTTCCTGGTACAATCTGCTATTTCTTATTCCTTTGGCTTTGCTGATGCTATATTCTCTTCTTGAACAGCTCTCCCTCCTCTCCACCCCTGAAATGGCCATTCATACACCCTTTATTAGAGTCTCAGGTAAGGTGCCACTTGCACAAGGAATCTTATCCTGGATGCCAAGCTTAGGCTAGGTTTCCTTTTCAGTTTTCATATTACCCAAAGCATACCTGTGCAACTGCACTCAAGATAATGTTTTGCAATGTTTAAGTGTTTGTTTCTGCCACAAGACTATGAGTTCCTTAAAAAAGAAAAAAGTGATTGATTTGCATTCCCATATCAAACAGATGGTGTTTAAATAATGGTTAATGATGAATGAAAAAATGAATTCTTCCCTGTCCCATTGGCTTGAAAGCTTCAGTTACTTCCCAGGTACCAAATGCACAATGATAAGCTCAGACCCCAGGATGAACACCAGGCAACACAGCTGAGTCCTTTATGACCTTTCAGGGCTCAGAAAAGAAGGGAAGGAAAGCGTGAATGAGGGCAAGATGGTCACAACTTCGGTAAACTTACCCCTGGAGCACAGCCTTCGCACAACTGAAGCAGAGCTAAGTGGGAGGCCACAGGAGGAAAGCAAAGGCCGGTACCCAGAGGTTCGAAGATTTTGGGAGGTGCTGACAAGGTTGGTGGGGTTCAAGGTAGAGTCCATTGAGTCTGAGTGTGGCTCCAAGGACTGGACCAGACTATTTCCGAGGACAAACGTTTCACCTAGAAAACAGTAAAACCAGGTTTAAGGCAGGGCTTAGCCTAGGAGGACTTCCACAGTGCTGGTTCATCGGTATCTGTCTGGGTGGAGTAAGAAAGCAGCAAAACTGACAGCCTTGGGCTGGCTTTCAGGAGGTCTGTGTAACTGTCAAAGGTCTGGCTCTCATTAGGTGACCTTAATTATGTCCAGTGTCACTCTATGGACTTTGATCTCCATAGAGACCAAAGACTTCTTCCTAGATTAGACAGTCTTTGAGGTTTCTTTTGGTCTGGATGTCTTACACTTTTTCTGGATAAAGAGTACCTTAAAAAATAGAGTAATCTAGGATGGAAGAGACAACCTTATATACAAAATGCAAGAGCAGGGAGTAGGGGTGCTAAAAGGAGATATATTTGCTTAGATGAGGGTGCTTTAGAAGTTGACCAACTATGCAGCCAGGACATCTGAGAAATGCTCTTGATGCCTTGTCTACAAAGGATATGCTCTTATATTCCCTCCACCCTTTCATATTTGCCTTGTTTATGGACACATTCCAAGGAAGCTGGGGTTATAAAGTGAAGAGAGTGTGGGCATGGAGATCAGAAGCTGACTTAGAATTTGGCTCTGACACTTAACAGGCAGGTGCTTCCCTCAGAACCTGTTTCCTCATCTATAACATGGGAAGCCCATTTCTTCCAAAGGGCTTATGATTATCAAAAGAGAATGACTATGAAAACCTTTGTAAGGGGACTCTCATACTGACATTTCTACACTCAGGTCATGGCCCAACACCAAGCAGCAGCCCCTAATCACTGCACTATGGAGCCTGAAGCAGACTCCCTCTCGTGATTGGGTTCTATCTGCACCTAGTCAGTTCCTTGGCCATGGCCACAGCTTTCTCTGCTTGTGGAGGGTATCTTGGGCACTGGGCTCTATCACTGTCCCTTGTCAGTTTTGGAGATCGGTATTTATATAATACTTGATATTCATTTAGGGCCTCTAATGAACACTAAATGTAAAATAATTTTTTTCTATTTAAAATTTTTTTTTATAAGAATAACCCATTTAAGACAAAATAATAACAATGTAAAGTAGGATTTATAATACATGTAAAATATATAACAATAACACAAGGACTGGAAGTTGGGAAGTGAAATATGAGGCTCTTAAACTCTATGTAAGGTTGTAAGTTTGTTATATGTAGAAAGACATGATTATTACTTTAACATAGATGACTGTGATAGATAAAAACTGTAATATAAACTAAAGCAATCACTAAAATGAGAAAATGAAGAGTTTTAGCTAATAAGCCAATAAAGGAGATAAAATGGAATTATTAAAAAAAAACTGGATTAATCCACAGAAGGCAGAAAAAAGAAAAGGGGAACTAAACAAACAAAACGAATTTCTCAATCCATGGCTTTTGCCCTTGTCCTTTGAGTTCTTAAAAGTATAGATCTGGGCTTAATGATTCTTTTATGTGGATAATTACACAAATGGTAACTAGATGAACTATAGTTTCTGAACTTATCAGTGGGGTAACAGCACCTTTCTAGCCCTCATTTTATTCAACATAGACTGGTGGTAGTGCCATCTGCTTTACACAAGCTAATACAGGTAAAGAACAGTTGTGATGGCAATGCCAGCAGCTTGCTAGATATTTATGCAAATTAGTATATGTCTCTTCCTTTCAGCACTGCAAAGAATGGTAACTGAGACCTAGATTCTGAGTTGAGGGGTCTGAAAATCTGGATACTTAGACTAGGCAAGGTCATTAAATCTCATCCTAATGAGATGTAAGTGGAAAAATAAAGTATTGTGCCCAAGGCCATGGGAACTCCTGGTATGTTCAAAGCTGGCTAAGTGAAGCCTTGGATGCTTTCAGCAAGATAATGCCAAGGAGTGAGACGAGTGCTTTGAAGCTGCGCTCCACAGAGCCCTTGGGGCCTCCAGAAAGAGGGCAATGAGTAGGGTTCTGGACTTCATCAGTTTCTATAAAAATAGCTCTGGTTTTAACTATGAAGCACAATTTCAGACATTCTTACCTTTCCAAACAGAAAAAAAAAAAAAAGAGTTCTGCTAAAACAAAAATGTTGAAACCACTGGCCTAGGGGTTATAAGTTGGGGTTGGAAGACTTGAGTTTTATTTCTGGAATGATGATCAATCTGATCATTGCCTTTTTTAAAAAATTCGGTTTGCTCTCCTATAAAATGGGTCAGCATAAATTAAATTTGCTATTGATATACTGGAGGCATGAAAACAATCAGAATGGAGGTGGGGGAACTCACTCATTCATTCAAAAAACATTCACCAAGCACCCACAGGCACAGTTATGAAAGACAAGGCCTGGGAAGTGTTTAGAAGAGGAAAGCAGAGACAAAAACAAACAAAATTATTTTGCCCACTTATTTGGAGTTGCCTACTGATACTCTGAAGAGGAGATGGTATGGGATTGAGGGAATAGAGAAATCAAATTACCAATGCCATATCATGAAGGGTAGAAAAATAAAGAAGGTTGGAAAACTGATCTAGATAAAAGAAAACTAAAGAGACAACTAAATAAAGTAGGTGATTATTCATTGGATCACAGATTGAAAAAAAAAACAGCTATAAAAGACACTGCTGGGACAAATGAGGAAATCTGAATATGGACTACATATATTAGCTAGTAGATTTTATTAATGTTAAATTTCTTGAATGTCATAATAGCATTAGGAGATAAATTGTTCCTAGGAGATTTGTACACATTTTCTGTAGGTTTGTAATTTTTCAAAATAAAACATTGAAGGAAAAAATGTCTTAACTTAGGCAAAGCAGCCTACTGGGATACACATTTGTGACTATTGCTATATTGGAAGTGCATGGTCAATTAGGCCAAGATCCTAAGGGATACGGTGGTATGGAAATGGACTGCAGGGAAAAGAGAAGGCTTCAGTAAATACCTAGATAACTGAGTATATCTTTGGATTCAAACTAGCAGAAGTGTGTAGCCAGGCAGAAGGGAGTGGGAAAGACCAGGTCCAAAAGGCAAAACAAAAGACAGCCCGTGCAGAGATCAAGCTTTTTGGCAAAGGTTTGGGTAAGTGAGCAGAAAAATGTAGGCGATGATAAATGATCAGAAGTGGAGCAAAGGGTTGGTAAGGCAGGCACGTAGGTAGGGAGGCAGGCAGGAAAGATAAGCGAAGGGGCACAGAGGAGTAGGAACTCCAGGCAAAGCTCTGGCTTGTCTGGGCATACTTAAACCACTCATTTCAGGGAAACAAACAGAACTGTAGTGAGAACAGTTAAGTTGTTGAGCACCCATTATGAGAAACGGAGGTCAGAGAGCACCGGAGGGCAGAGAGTTGACTGAATTTATCTGAAAATGAGGAAAGAGAAGGTTGGCAGCCAATGGCAGAATGGGGTAACTCAGGTCTTTGTCTCCTCCCAGTTGGTAAAGCAAGAAGGAAGGGTGACTAAAGACTCCTCTTTAGTTACCTCTGGTAGTTGAATGAGAGAGAGACACAAACTGGAACGGAATTCTCAGGAACAATCCTGCCCCAACCCCAAACTACCTTCGAATGCAGGCTCATGATGTACAGCCCTTCTGAGTTCTACATGTTGCTGCCAGTATGTTTTCCTTAGTTCCTAATGATGCTATTTCATTTGAGAGTTCCTATTTCTTTGAAAAAATCTCTTTAGATGAACATCTATGCCCATGGACATGCTACCCCCTCTCATGTATCCCATTCTTCCAGAATCCCAGGTAGGAATAATTTTGATTACTTCAGAGATCCAAATGACAAAACTTGAGGATATTTAACACCTCGCTTTGTCTGCACCCACTCCATCAAGTCCAGTCCAGACTTAAAGCATAGCATTCTAACTACAAGTAAGGTCTTTTCCTTTCCTCAGAGATTCTGCTGCTGAAAGAAAGCATCTAGAACAGGTTAGGGAAGAAGAGTCCTCTGAAGAAAAATCAGTGAGGGGGGCCAAATACCTATCTTCGGGGAATAGTCTGGCCTTCATGAGAAATACTTGGAATTCAGGTTTCTTAATGCGAGTGATATAAATACAGCTCCTTGGGGCATCGGAGGATAGAAAAGGTGGGGATGGGTAGGTGAACAGTTACTTTCCCAAGCACATCCTCTAGAAGGGGCACTTTATCCAAAGTGATTCTGTTAAGAAGTATGATAAAAAGATTATGGGAAGGCAGTGTAGGAATAAGACTTGTGCAGAAGGTTAGAAGGGAGTACTTGTCAGCTTATGCTACCCAATCAATAGCCAGCACAGGCCCAACACTGACAGTACCACCTCTCCATTCCTCTGGCTTGGACAAGGTAACAACTGTGAAAGGGCCTTCCTCCCTTTTCAGCAATGACCTACCTCACTATGTTTAGGGTCGCGCTTTCCTTTCCACCCCGTCGTTCTGTGTTCTGGGCTCCAGAAAGAGATGCCGGGTCCCATTCACTCTTTAACCTCTCTCTCGGAAGTGCTTAGTCACTGATCCGGCCACGTGGCATCCGCTTTCCTTTTCTGGGTCTCATATGTTAACTAAGAAAGTTATTTTCCAGCCTATTTAGAAAAGCAGGAACTTGAATTGACTTGCTAGACTGGCAGTGCTGGAGGAGTTAGGGACATGTGCCAAAGGAAAGAATGGATGGCCAATCACCAGGGAGTAAATTTCTCAATCTGCAGCCTGAGACTAAATCTTCCTGCTGGCAGAGGAGATTTCTGTTAGGCCTTTGCTGCCAGATTCACACTGGGAGATGTACTGTTACTTTACAGTAGCTCCACATGCAGTTTGGAGCTCAGAAAGGGGAATCGTGAATCACCTTTTTCTGGGTATAAAAACCCAGAGGAAAGAAGGTTAATCCTAGTGATAGGTAATGAAATCCTGAAGAGAGAGCGAAGATGAGAAGAGACCAAAAAGTCCCAATATGGCACAGGTGAAGGACAAAACACCAGATCACTGAATAGTAGATGCCAGGTTAGAATAGAGTTCTGACGGTCGCCTCTTTGCCCTTGCCGGTGCTGCTACCAACTCTGTCCCCTTTCTTAGCCCAGACCCCATCCCAACTCCTACCTGGTAGGTACCTGTCGCGGCTGTGGCTGTACTCTGTGGTAGAGAGTGACAAGTGTGTCTGTGTAAAGGGCTGGTTGCCAAACAGATTGTCACTGCGAAGGTTGTGGCAGAGTTTCTCCAGGAAACGGAGGACGTAGGTGATGCTATTGACTGCTGGGAGGTTGAGGGTGTGCTGTTCCCGGTCAAACACGGCTGTGGAGTTAAGTAAACAGGGCTGAGCATGTCAGCGGGGCAATGTAGTGCAGCGCTTGGGCAGGAGAAATCCAGCCCACTGTTTGCCTCAGGCTTACCTGGTTACACAGTCCTTGCCTAGGTTCCCCCCTCCCTCCCTCCTTCTCCCTCCCTCCCTCCCTCCAGGGTTTGATTTTTGCCTCCAACTCCAAAAGGCTTGCAATAAAGGGAGTGGCCAGGACAGGTCTGTTGCACCTGGGGCTCTGGAATGATTTTAATCAGCCTGTGAAAACAACTGTGAACATAATTCTATCTGGTCCATCACTTGGCTTAGCCTTCTCCAGGAAATCTGCTCACTTAGGGTACTATTTTCCTAAGAACTGCCCAAGAAAAGACAATCTGGGCAGAAGAGGAGGATATAGCTATTGCCAGTAATGATTGGGGTGCACAATCCAATCTGTATAAAGGCACTAGGATTGTGGCAACATTGGAACTAAACCATGCTTGGTTTTATTTTATTTCTTACTCTACTCAAAAAGTGTCTGTATAATCTTTAGAAAGCAAAAGTCCCCTGCATTTGTCTCTGAGGGTAGCAAGGAAATGGAGGAGATAGGTTACTCTTAGGAATAAATTTTGGGGCAGAGGAAGAACCCTATAGATGGAGGTGATAGCAGGTAAAGAGAGGAGATAAAGAAGGGTAGATCCCTGCAGACTGCTACACAGAAGCAAAGGAGACGCAGGGAGTAGTCTGGGCCTCAGAAGGAGAAGAAGACTGAATTTCATGCAGTTCCTAGCCTTCCACAATAATTTCTTCCCTGCCTGCCCCCATCTCCATGCAGCCAATTACTCTCAGTCACTTACTCCCTCCTCTGGGCTCCCATACCACCCTGCACCCATTTCTCTATAACAACACCTCTCACAGTCAGCTGTGAGATAATCTTTATTTCCCACCATACCAGAACCTGAGCCTGTCATCTTTTCTCTCCCTCCCACAACTAGTGTCTGGCAATAGCCTCTCACATATAGTAAGGGCATCATAAATGTTTGCTAAAAATATTAGTTATTTATAGGGTTTTCCAAGTCAGCTGGGTTTTCCGAGGCTAGATAGTACAATGAGTTAGGGAGGAGAGGTGGGGATTATGAAGTACCCTACAGTTAAGACTGAAAGGTTAGGATAAGCCATAGGTTTAATGCTCCTGTGAAGAATAGTACTTTGGACTTGGGAAAAATGAGCCAGAATCAGGGCACAGCAGGAAAAAGTGAATATTCTTAGTGAATACAAAGAAAACCCCCCAACATTGTGCAGCTGAGGCATAGCAGGTAAGAAAGAGGAAATGACCCAACTCTGTATCAGGGCTAAGCATTCATTAGGGCTAAGGAATGAAATGAATGAGAAAAAAGTTTTGCTTTTCTGAATCCAGGTGGGAGGTTATGGCCATCTGGAGAAACTTTCCTGATGCCACAATTCAGCCCCCGCTGGATTATTTCTTATGGAATGTCTTCAAAGCAGCACACTCATATATTTCCTATATGGGAGGGGCTAAGCAGATAGACAGGGTAGGTGTCAGTTGACAGCGTCCCTTAAGTATAGTCTGTGTAGGTATCATACTTGGCAGAGATATGCATAAGGCCCAGAAGGTCTCTGGAGTAGAAAATGGGCAGTCTCTGAGAAAAAGAATGCCTTCACATTTCTTCAGAGACTCCAGGTGTGAAGTAGGAACCAGGATGCCTTGTCAGAAATCAGCCAACTGAGGTCTGCCCTCTGACTAAAAGGTATACCAGCCCAAGGGTGCTTACCTGAGATAACCTCACCACCGTGGCCTTGTTTGAGGAAGCTGAAGACAGTTTTCTGGTGATAAGCACAGTCGATGCAAGCCTGGACAGCCTGCTGTAACACCACAGAGGCACGGGCAGGCCCAAAATGGTCAGGGAGCTGCTGGACCTTCTTCTTATCTAAGTGGGGGCCTGTGCTGCAGTTCTTGTTCAAGTAAATACAAACTGCAAGAGACAAAGAGGCAGAGAAGATTAGAGCGCATTCAGGGTAGATTAGGTAGAGAATGGTGCTCTCTTCAGTTTTTCATGCCCTGTGCTCTGGTCCCTAGCAGGATTCCCAGCTGCCAAGGGGCAGTAGGAGGAGGGTGGTTGTGCCCAGCTGCTGCCAGCCCAAATTGCATGACTAAAGGCTCTGGGAACACAACCTGCTGGGAGAACAGCCCAGAACTTGCTCTTTGTCTTCTATGCACTGGAAAGAAAATCTAAACAATTTCCCAGATGCATATACTTTCATTTTGGGTATTTGGTTGCCTCACATATATTCTTTCTATGTCTTAACTTACGTGTAAGGAACTATGGGGCCATAGCAATATTATTAAGAGTGTGCCTGTGTGTGTGTGGTCAGCGACACTGCTCACCTGCTTTGCTTTCTATCTGGGCATTGAAGTCCTTTTGTTATCTTCTACATCAACATGTAGTAAAAAAATTGAAATAAAGAAAAAGATGAAAAGAACTTGAAGGTCCCATCTAAATATTTGTTTCAGTAATTTCTCTGCAAGATAGCTGGGTACTCTGCTAATTGCAAACTCCTCCTCCCCTTGCACTGTGGTAGGGTGGAGATAGGATGGGTACAAGAAAAGAGGCAGTACTAACAGAGTTGCTTCCTTGATCTCTGAAGAAAACCCAAGGTAGCCTAGTTAGCGATGACATTCTCTCTTCTGATTTCTCTTCTAGGATTCCACTTGGGCTGGGGGTGTGTGTTATACTCTTCTTTCTCATACTCTCATGGCTTACTAACGGAAGGGGTAATAAAAGCCCCTTTTGCTATTAAAGGCAAAAAAGGTAAGAGCAGTAGCTTTGTGGGCTGAGGACAGACTGCTGGCCTCAGGTTTACAACCTGAGGGGCGGAGCCAGATGGTCTGAGGATTCTTGTATCTTTATCATTCTAATTCTAAGGAGCAGCAACATGAAAGAGATGGAACAGAGAAAGAAGGCAGGGTACAGAAGATGACAGGTGAATAAGAAATGAAAAAAAGTAAAGGAATAACAAGATGAAGTGAAATATACATTTAACTGTTCTCTTCTAAAACCGACTAAGAAGTGTCTGTTAACAAGGAGACAACATAAAATTTTGGAACTGGAAAAGCAGACTGGAAAATTAGCAACTGATTTAGCAAACACAAGAAAGCTGGATCCCTAACAAAGAAGGAGGAATGATGAGAACCATGCAGCTTCACTTTATAATTTACAAAAGGTACAAAAATGGGCAGGTGCCTCTGAAGGTGGACGTGAAGCTAGATCTAATCAGAAAAGGATTGAAGTGTGTGAAGAAATAGGATTTCCATGTTATAATCAGATGCTTTCACTGAAAACAAAAATGAAAATGCAGATTAGAAGAGTAAGGAAAATGACAACATGTATGTATGAAAAGACACTTAGAAGAATGTTCACAGCAACTTACTCAAAACAGCCCAAAATCAGAACCAACCCAATGTTCATCAACAATATATTTATGGTATATTCACTTGTTGGAACACCAATTAGCTGTAAAAAAGAATGAATTATTGATAATAATAACTCTCAAAAACATATTTTGAAGGAAAGAAACCAGGTCCAATACAGAGTACACATAATAGGATTCCATTTATATAAAGTTCAAGAAGAGGGAAAATCTAAAGATGGGAGTGAAGACAGACAATGAGGAGTCATGAGGTAACTTACAGGAGTGGTAGAAATAACCTTCATTATCTTTATTGTGATTGTAGTTACATGGGTACTTGCAAAGAAAATTACTAGATTGTACATTTAAGGTCTGAATAGTTCACTACATGTAAATTTCCCTAGTTAAAATGTACAAAAAGGAAAATAATACAAGCAGTCCAGTGACAATTAAAAAAAGAAATCCTACAAGGATCAAAGGGTAAAGCTATGAAGGACAAGCTATAAAACCTTTAGAAGAGTATGGCAGTTTCAAAATATGGCTCCTAAATTCTTTGACATTTCTTCCATTGATCTCTATTGCACTTGATCAACAGACTACGATGGAAATGACACTGTGACAGCTTAAAAAAGTAGAAGTTTCTACTTTCTGTTTTTTATTTTTAATATTCACTTTTTGAACCCAACTGCCATGTGTAAGGCGGCAAAGACTCCTGTGGTGAAGTCCCTGTGGAGAGGAACCAACAGCCAGAACCAACCTGTGAGCCATGTGGTAGAAGTGGATCCTTCAGTCCTCATCAAGCCACCATAGCTGACACTGCATGGGGCAGAGAAAAGTTGTTGTCACCCAGTCCTTCCCACACTGTGGTTTTGAGCCATAAAGTTTTGTGGCGGCTTATGTAATAAGAGATTGTAGGAACAGACCATGATACCCCAAATAGGGTGCTGCAGTAACAAAAGTCTAATATTTATGGCAGTGACTTTGGGACGGGACCACAGTCCAGTTGAAGCATAAAGGACCACAAAAAGAGTGAGTGAAAGCTGAAAGGACCTTGAATAGAGAGTTCTGATGGGAGACTGGCAGTGAGGGCTTAAAGGAAAGTGAGGAATATCTTATTGGAAGATTATAGGAGGACAGGGATGCTTGTCAGGTAGCGATGGAAAGTTTGACAACACTGTCATCTATAGTAACATGGAAACAGGAAATGTACCCGATGAATCTAATGAAATAGCTAAGGAGATTTCCAGACAGAGTGATGAAAAGTCCCATCTGGCTTCTTATTGCCTGTGATAAAAATGCAAGAAGAGCTAGAGAAGTTAAAATAGAGAAAAAAGCCTGGGACTGACTGAGTCCACAAATAAAATTGCTTCTTATGTCTGGTCTTCCCGGAAGACAAATAATTCTAAATTAAGAAAGGGTCAAATCTATGATGTGGCAATAAAATCTTTTATTAAGATGTCAGAATGATTAAAGACTATGCTTCATGTAGACTCTTTCAGACCAAGGGCCTTCTAAGAACCATAAGGGATAGTCTCACAGATTCTTTCCCTTAAACAATAGGATTTTAAAGAATGCTATGGACATTGTCTCACAGCAGTTGTACAGGAAGCCCAAAGTAGAGAAGGGATTATTTTCAAGAGATCTGTGGTTGTGTTTTTGTCTAATGAAGTAAAACTCAATAGTATTCATAGAAATTTCCTATAGTTTCTAAGAGAATCATTCTGGTAGAAGTATTGCCAGGTCAGACTAAAAGGAACAGAGATGGTACAAATGAAAAGAATCCCTTGCATGCAGGAAGAAGACTGAGACAGCAATCTCAATATTCTTATGGAAAAGAATGAATGATTTAGAGGTTAAAACCAGAGCCATGGAAAACAACTCCCATAAACAGTAATGGATCTAATTAAGGTGTCGTCAATTACAGTGTGCCCTGCTGGATTTCAGTATTTCTATAGACCTGTGGCTGCTATGTGCCTCCATGACTCACAAGTTTTTCTCCCCTTTAAATGGGTATATCTATAAATACCCACCATTGGATACTGGGTATTTGGGGAGCAGAAAATGTGTTTCTTTAGTTCACAGGTTTTCAGATTGAGAACTACCTTCAAAGAGCTGTAATTGAGAAATTGCACCTGAGAGGTCTCATTTGTACCTGGACCTGATTCATAAGATGAGATCCTAGATGTACAGCCTGATGTAAAGGGATGAGACCTTTAATGGGGGCTCTTTCAAGAGGAAGAATGAATTTTCCAAGTACGAAAAATGTAAATAACTTACATCCAGAGAGTGGACTGGGTTGGTTTTAAAATATGATCCATAATTCTGACCCTCCTCCAATAGATAGGGGGAATATACATTCCCCTTCTTTTGAAACTAGGCTCTATGACTGATCAATAGAATATGGTAGAAATGATGCTATGCTGATTTCTTAAGTGCTCAAGCCTTGAGAAAATGGTAACCTCTACTTTCTGTATCTTGGGACACTTGCTCTTAGAACCCAGTCACTATGGCATGAGGAAATCCAAGTTACCCCTTAGAGAGGTCCATGGAAAGAAGAAACAAGGACCAGTACCAATTTTGATAATGATGTGAATGAACCATCTTGGGAGTGGATCCTCCAATACCAAGTGAACCACCCCAACTGATGCCATGTGGAAGAGAGATGAGCTGTCTTAATTTTATTACAGTTAAATATGTTGATATTACCTTTCTTCAGATATTTAAAAGGCTATATATTTAATACTTTATGCTTATCATCTTTTTTTAAAAATCCTTGCTGATCTTAAGGTCACAAAGATATTTTTGTATACTGTCATGTTTTGATTCTTTACTGTATCCATGAAATCAAATTAAAAGCTATAAAAATGTGGAGAAAGATTCAATATATAATTAAGGAGCTTGGAAGTAGCCACTCCATCCTAAATGCAAGTAAAAAGCTAAACAAACTAAAAATACAACAACCATTTTAGATTTATCAGAGAAGTGAGGTCATATGGCAAGCTACTGCCCTCCCCTAGCTCCCAATTTGGAGAAAGACAGGTCAATCACAATTTTACTAGAACAGAAACTCATGAGTAGATACCTCCATAGGTATCAATTCTAAGGTAGGAAAATCTAAACTGTAATTGACAAATTGCTGGAAGTTCAGTGTAGGAAGTCTGAAAGTTAAAAATTCCAGGGGAACTGGTCACAGTAAAACCCACTTTTGTGGATTTTATCTCCATCTCAACCAGGTCCTCATAGTGAATTTGGGCAGAAAAATCCCCTCATGCTTTTGGCAGGGGAGGGGAAAAGGAACCATTTACAAATATATCAGAGAATTCTGTTCTTCTTAATAGGGTCTGCCCTCAGGAGAAACTATTTTACTAGAGGTTAACATGCTCAGATCTGAACTGAGTCTAACCTATTTTAATGATGGGCAATACCCAGTTCCAGTCTCCTCCAGCCATCTGTTCCACCTAAGAGGAGTAAAGGAAGTGCAAATTAAGTCCAAACTAAATAGAAAAAAAGAAATAATAAATAAGCAGAAATCAATGAAAATTAAAAACAGAAAGTCAACAGAGAAAAATCAATGAAACAAAATGCTGTTTCTTTGAAATGCTCAATATAATCAGTAAGTTTCTAGCCAGGCAAAATAAGAAATAAAAAGAGATGACACAAATTACTAGTATCAGAAGTGAAAGAGGGGATATCACTATAGATTCAGGGTCATTAAAAGGATAACAAATGAAAAATACGAATAATTCTATACCCACAAATTTGATGATCTAGGTAAAATGGATCAAATCTGTGAAAGACACAATCTGTCAAAACTCACACAAGAAGAAATAGACAATCGGAATAGGCCTGGTATACCTACTAAAGAAATTAAATCAATAATCAATAAGCTTCTAAAAAATAGGACCAGGCTCTGAAGGATTCACTGGTGAATTCTACATCAAACATTTAAGAAATACATTTTACCAATTCTCTACAATTTCTTTCAAAAACCAGAAGCAGAGAGAATACTTCCCAACTTATTTTATGAGGTTGGCATCAGCATCAACCAATTATCAAAACCAAAGACATTAAAAGAAAAGAAAATTACAGACCAATATTTCTCATGAACAAGAAGCAAAAATCTTTAACACAAAATTAGCATATAAAATCCAACAATATATGAAAAGAATTATAGCATAAAACCAAGTGTGATTTACCCCAGGTATACAAGGTTGGTACAACATTAAAAAAATCAATTAATGTAAGTTCATCACATCACATTTATAGAAAAAAATACTGTATGATCATAACAATACATGAAGAAAAAACATTTAGCAAAATCCATTCATGATAAAAACTCTTAGCAAATTAGGGACAGAGGGATACTTCTTCAACTTGGTAAAGAACATCCACAAGAATCATTATGGTGAGAATCTACAAGATTTCTCACTAAGATCAGAAAGAAAGTAAGAATGTCCCACTGACCACCATTGTTCAATATATTGAAAGTCCTAACTAGTGTACTAAGACAAGAGAAGGAAATGAAAGGTATACAGATTGAGAAAGAAGAGATAACTCTTAGTTTGTAGATGATATAACTGTCAATATAGAGACTGTGAAAGAATTGACAAAAATCCTGCAATTAATAAGCAATGATAGACAGGTTGCAGATACAGGTTAACATACAAGTCAATAATTTTCCGACATAACAGCAATGATTTGCAGTTAAAAACAGAATGTTGTTTATACCAGCATATCTAAAAATGTTACGTACATCTAAATATGAGGAAAATATGAAGAAAAATACAAAACTCTGATGAAATAAAAAAAAAAGAACTAAATAAATGGAAAGATATCCCAGTTTCACGGACAGAAAGATTCAGTTCTCCCCAACTTGACCTACAGATTCAATGCAATCCCAATCAAAATCCTAACAAGTTATTTTGTGGTTATCAACAAACTGATTCTAGTTTCTATGGAGAGGTAAAAAAAAAAATCCACATAGTATATTACTGAAGGTGAACAGAGTTGAAAGAATGACACTAACCAACTTTAAGACCTACTATAAGGCTACAGTAATGGTACTGGTGAAAGAATCAACAAATAGAGATATGGAACAGATTAGAGAACCCAGAAATAGTTTCACAACTGTCTTATAAACAACAGCAGATGTTGATGATGGAAAAGGCTACTTATCTGAGGGTGCCAGGGGTATATGGAAAAATCTCTGTATCTTCTGCTGAATTTTACTGTGAACTTAAAAAAAAGTCCGATGAAAAATTCAGAAAACTAAAATGAACTGTTGACAGCTGATGCAAATATTTGCTGACTATAGGGAAGAAAAGTAAAGCATTTCCTAAATATATTGACCAAATTTCCCCCAGGGATGCAAAATCCTTTTATGCCAAGCATTTTGGAGGACTGTTTCCACCAAACACCCTTTGGAAAATACCAGAGTAATAAATAATGATACTTTTTAAAAGATGTCAGAAATGAAAAACTCATTACAAAGTTTGAAAGATACAGTTGAGTAAAGACTGAAGAAAGTTCAGTAAAAAGATAAAGAACAGGGAATAAAGAATAAAGAGGGTTAAGAATGTCAGAGGATGAGTTCAAGAGCTTCAACATCTCAGGTATGCCAGAAAGACTGAAAAGACAAAAAGAAGTGGGAGAAAATCATTGATGAAAGAAATTAAGAAAATTTCAAGAAGCTAAAAAAAAGGAATGGGTACAGTAAGTGGCCAGAGTGAGTACCTTAAGGCAGGTAAAAGTATTCACATCTGAGGTGAATTTCAGAATACTTGCCATGAAGAGAAGCTTCAAAAAAGAATAAGCATATTTCATATAAAGCTAAAGATGTAAATTTAAGAAAGATTTGAATGGGAACAAAGACAGGGGAAGCAGACAAACAAACAAACAAAAAAACCAAAAACAAAACAAAAGAAAACAAAACAAAAAGCAAAAAAACAAAAGAGAGATGAAGATCTCAAGGAGCTCAGAGGTTCCAGGAGAGATTTCTTTGAGAGTGTAAAATGGATAGAATATATATTATAATGGGCTTGAACATAAAGGGAGATGTATATGATATTAATAGTTTAAAGGCTGAATTTATGAGTACAGAACAAATAAACACAAATAAACACAAGTCAACAAGGTTGAGTCTGAAAACAAAATGTTGTGCCACAAAGGAAAAGCAATTATGATAAACTAAGTAGCTCAAGGAAGAACAGCATTTGACAAGTTATAATAACAAAATACTGGATTTCAATGTACCAGGATAGGGAAATACGTCTAAGAGGGTAAGGGCAAGGAGATTAAGAAGGGCTAAATCCTCACCATCTCAAGTGGTTTGTCACTTGAAAAATGCCTAATGCTTGGGAAAAAAAAAAGCAATATAAACATACTGCTTACATGTATAGAGGGGAATAGAACCAGATGAATAAAAGCAATGGCATTTGGTGAGAAGTAAACGACAGTGTGAGGGGAGGTTTATTTTGTTTTTGTAATAATTTGTGTAGACCCATTATTCCTTTAAACTATGAGCATGCATATATGACTGATAAAAGTGACTCAAAAAAAAGTGCTGCACAGTTAAAAAATGGAAGGTAGGAACTGCCATACAGCTAAAAATGGAACTTCCATACGACCCAGAAATACCACTTTTGGGAATCTACCCAAAGGACACAAAAACACTAATTCAAAAGGATACATACACCCGTATGTTCACTGCGGCACTGTTCACAATAGCAAAGGTATGGACGCAACCCAGATGTCCAAAAATAGATGATTGGATCCAGAAGATGTGGTACATATACACAATGGAATACTATTCAGCATGGAAAGAAGATAAACACATGCAATTTGCAGCGACATGGATAGAATGAGAGGGGATCATACTTAGTGAAATAAGCCAGAAAGAAAGAGAAAAACATCGAATGGTTTCACTTATAACAGGACTATACAGAAACCAAATAGGAGAGAGACACTCAGTGGGGGGGGGGGGGGGG
>PVIJ01000435.1:0-293508 GCA_004024925.1 Scalopus aquaticus | reverse complement strand
GTGGAGTTAAGCAGACATGTTGGCTATATAACGAGGGCTTTTGACCTTGGGGGTCTCTTGCTTCTCGCCGGGCTACAGCGTGCCATTGGGGTTTCCAGCTCTTCGGATCTGGTAGGACGTATTTGGAGATTTATCTCTCTCCCTCACTTTCTCTTTTGTCCCCGAGTTATTCATTTTTTTATTTCCCTTCCTTTTGTAAATAAACCCTTTTATTAACCTTTTTTGTGAGTGCCTGCAATTGTTCTTATTATAAGTCCTTTTTAAGCGCGCGGGTGAGAACCCACAGTCAGGCACCCCATTGTATATCGGGGTTGCCCTGTAACAAAACAAGTAATCCCAGCTGCTTCATTCATGAAAAAAAAAGGGAGGCTGTGTCACTTTGACTGCAAACTAGTTCAGCATAACGTTAAAAATTCTGTTCCTTTACACATTTGGAGGTTAAGATCATCCTATAATACAAAGTTTTAAAATTCATCCACTTTTGGATTTTTTAATTCTTCATTTGTGGGAAAACAGAACTTTCAACATAGTTGCAATAAATAACAGAATTTCGGTTTCAAAAACTCATGCCCTTCCTTTTTTTTAAACTTATTTGTAAAAAAAAAAAAAATTCCTTTAACTTTTCTTATCAAGTAGCAACGGTGTTCCTGAGCAGGTAAATTTTCTCCATTGTGTGGCTGCTATAGAGCTGAGCTATGAATCTGTTCACCATCAGGGCAGATTTGCATATCCATAGCCACTCAAGACAAAAAGAATTTCACTCTGAATTTTCTTTAAGAACTTGCCAGGGAATAATACAAAATTAGGAAATTGTGCAAAGATCCCTGTGACCACTCAAAAATAAAACACTACATTCCCAACCCAGAATGGTAGCATTATTTTCTTAATGAAACATATTATGTGAACATTTTAAAATCCTAACAAATATTCCAGTGAGTTTGCCAGAATTCTGACCTACTCATTAAAAAGTATAGAGAGTCACAGTGAAGTTCTATGCCAACTTTGTGTCAATACCCACCTAAAAGGCAAAAAATTGAGGAGAGCACTAACTGACAAATTGATTGCCATCTTTAAAACTGTTTTTTCAAACCCTAGAAAAATGACTCAAGAAGAGGAAGCAGGTGTGGGTTCCCAACAAAGTGGGGAGGGAACCTAAAGGTTTGGGATATAGGTTTACTGGTGCTGTGATGGTGGGAGTGGTAAGGTAACAAACATCTAAGGAGGTATGAACCTATTCTCCTGAACCATATACAGTGTTGTAAACCAATGTTACCTCAATCAGTTAATAAAAATAAAATAAAATTGGCTTTTCCTTATTGTGAAAGGCAGACATACAATGCCTCCACTCTCTCCACTGTACCCTACCACTTTCCGTTCCCTCAACACCAACAAACCAGGAAATAAAATGTCTAAGGTATCACATGTCAAAGTCCTCTCTACTCTTTCTTCAACCACTTATTGGTCATATAGGACTTATCACTATTAAAGATTTCAATATATTATAACTATGATGTCAATCTGTAACTATATAAATTGAAGGTAGGTTATTGAAGAAGAAAGTAAACATTTAGATCCCTTTTTACAGCCAAGATGGCCATGACTCCTGAAGGATGTCCTTTGACATTTTTAATCCCAGTTTCTCAGAGCAAAATGCGTATTTACAGCAGAAAACAAAGGAAGAGAATAAAAAGAATAATTTCATGCCACAACTATTATCATAAGCAATAAAATGGTTAGTTAGGAAGCAATCCATACTTTAACCATTTTTGGAAACAGATGGTTCTAAATGTGACTAATTTTCCTCAACATTTAACAGCAACATCAGAAATTAAACATGTTACAGAAACCATTAGGTTCAGTCCCACCCCTGTTACTATCTGTGTTGTCTATTAGGGAAATCATATCCCATTAACATATTTACATTAATGGAAAAAGGAAGCTTGAAGAGAAGATAAGAATTACTATCACTAAATACTCCAAAGCAAAGGCAGCTTTCTTTCTTTATCAATTCATACTAAACATCTGCTTGCTGGTCACATATTCCTTTCAACCAAAAAAGTTGGTAGTTTTGGTAGTTGTATTCTTAGGTAGAATCCAGATCCATTCCTAGAAGCTATAATATTTTCTACCTCACATGAATAAAATACCCTACAAGTAAATGTACTGGTCTATAGAATAATGAAACAGCAATTCCACTCCATCCCTGGCTTTATCCAAACCTACAGCAAATAATCAAGGAAGAATGGAGATTTATACACATAAAAAAAACCCTTATGTCTTCTTAACCAAGGTTCTAAGTACAAGCCTAGGTATGTTCTGAATTTATAGACCTATCTCAACTAGACAATTTGAGTAAAAATAATTTCCAGAGCTGTTTGTTTGATGTATCATTAAGATGCAACAAGAATGTGAAGTATTTATAAATACTTTTTCAGAAAACCTTTGTTCCAAAGACATGATGTTCCTATCTCCTATCTTTTCTTCTTGAGAAATGCTTTATGAATAAAGTAAAAATTATGAATGTTGTGTTTATACCAAATATAGACCTCAAAATGAGCAGCAGGAATATGGAGTAACTTATGAATCCAAAAAAGGCAGAATTTACTGGAGAGAGGGAGAGCGAAAACAATGAGCCTAGTGAGCTAAAAATCCTAAGGTCTTGTAGTATGTGATAGTGAAGAATGAATAGATAATGAAGAAGTATTTGTAGTCATAAGGAACAGAGATAACACAAGCATGAGTTTGTTTACAATGTGCTAGAACAGAACTGGAGAGGGTGTGGGGATATGAAAAGTGGGATCATTTTAAATTGTAAACAGATATATTTAGGATAAAACACTGCTTTTGACAGTAAATTGATGATCTAACAAATTTTCTCAATCTTCCCTCCTTCTTCATGCCTTTGCTACTTCAAGTACAACCATGCACTCCCCTCAAAAATGCAGCTAAAACTACAAGGGACTATGGTGATGGAGCACAGGTGAACTGGTGATGGAAATTCTATGGGGACTACACCTGGAAAAAAAATGAGCAATGATGTAAAATATATATATAAATAAATTATTTTAAAAAGTAGCGAACACTGCAAATAAGGTTACAGAAGACAAAATCATATTAAGAATTATATTATTTTTCTGTTGTTTATTCTAATAAGAATGTCTCTTAAAATACAAGCATATCCATTATCTATCTAAAGCATTATACATCCTTCAGTCCTAATCTAATACTTATCTTTTCTCACGAAACAAACACTAAAGAAGGTGTAGAAGGCCTACAAATACATCGACGTTGTAATTTTTGGTGACGGGCATATTTTAATAAAAATTATTTGTAGGAAGAGCAGGGACTAGAAGATTCTTCCCAAAACATGGGAAGGGTTGTAAGACATACAATGAAAGAGATCTGGGACAGTGGTTGTAGGATTGTGCTAAATCTTTTGAAAAGCGTGACTTTGTGATGCCCACTCCCTTCATACTAAGTAGGCCAGGAAAATAACACAGATTTGTACCCACTTTCCCCTTTGCTACACTTGAGAAGCAACCCTGGATTAGAAAATAGCAAAATGCATTTTCTGGTAGGTTTTATGACTCGATATGTGTTATAGCGTTTTGTAGATTAGGCTATCTATCCTTGCTGCCACATGAAAATTCGGGCTGCCCAAAGTGGTCTGGTAGGAAACAAAACGAAATAAAAAATTTCCCTTAAATCAACAAATTTTATATGGATAGGAAAGTGTTTTCTATGCATTATACTATTTTTTTTTAAAGATTTATTTTATTTTTACATACAAGCTGGGGTACAGGCCAGAGGCGTGGGGTGGTGAGAGGGCTCACCAGAGACAGCGGGGAGCAGAACAGGCAGATCAGAAGTACACTGCTGAGGAGAGCAGCGGGCAAGGCGGGAGAGGTCTGCCGCACCATGTGGGACTCTCCCTGGCTGGGCTTTGAACTTGCATCGCGCGCTGCCGACAGCTCCACAGAGCAGCGCTTAATCGCTGCGCCACCAGGGAGGCCCTATGCATTATACTATTATCCAGTGGTCAGAAGATAAGAAATTGCAACATTTTGTCACAGAAAATTCATTCACTTATTGATTCAGTCATTCATTTGACAGATGAATAAATTCAAGCACCTAGTAATGCTTAAAAGATGAATCATCAGTGTTTCTTATCTAAGGTGTGAGAGTGCCTCCAGGGGGCACTAAAATCAAATCTAGGAAAGTGAGTCTAGCTGATCACCAACATCAATCAGGACACCAAGTGAACCAAGGGGGCATGAGGAATCAGGGAAGTTAAGTGCCAGCTCCATCAAAAACAAGTGAACAGAAGGTTGTCTGGATCTGCTCTCCAAGACCAACCAAGTAGAGGAGTGGAAGGACATTCAGTATTTGAACAAGGTATTTTTCAAAACTTTTCTGTCTGGGTCCATGTTGCTTAGCAAAAGAACATATGCATTATCTGTTTCAATTCCTCCCACCTGCCATCTCTAGGAAGAAATCCCCCAAATACATAAACAAAAGAGAAAGCAAATTCTTTCTTAACATTCTTATGTACCAGAACCAAAAAAAGTGAACACTGACATTTTCAGAACCCAGTCCATGGCATATAAGAAGAAAAGAGAAATTTGGATCACACTCTACCCTAAACACAACTAAAAAGCAAGTAAGGCAAAACACTTGTCAGGAAAGCAAGGAACAGCTGAACACAAGGTAGAAAAACAAGATGAAAAGAAACCCAGAGACATATATAAACGGCATAGAAATAGAGGATCTAACTGAAAAGAATTCACAATAACAATTTTTAAATGTTAAATAAGGTACTGTAAGGGCAGTCAAAAGCTGAAAGACATGAAAAGGATGTTAGAGAGGAGATCCAGGAAGGAAATGAGTTCTTCCCAAAAGAGACTGAAGATATCAAAAGAACACATACAGAGATGCTGAATGAAATGAGAATGCATACGTAAAAGCATTTTAAATAAAATTAAGCCAGCAGGAGAATTACAGATATAGATGACACAAATGTACAAATCACTCATTTCAAAGAATAGAGAAAAAGGTCTAGGAAAAATGAAGACGTTCTACATGAAATATTAGACTTAATTACAAGAAGTAAAGTAAGGATAATGGGTATTCCAAGTGGTGAGGTGAGAGAGACAGGAACAGAGATCCTATTCAAAGAAATAATAGCTGAGAATTTCCAAACCTAAGGAAAGAAAGAAACATGGATACCCAGCAAGCAGAAAGAACACCCAATTTTCTACATATAAAATACCCTCACTTAAGCATATCATGGTTGAAATATGAAAGATCAATGAAAAAAATATTAAAGGCCAATAGAGATAAAAAGGTGGAAAACTTACAGAGACCCCAATCAGGCTCTCAATCAGATTTCTCAACAGTTACCTTTCAGACTAGAAAAGAACAGAATGTTCACAATCCTAAAAGGCAAAAAATTGCCGGCCACGAATATCTTGTCCTACAAAACTGTCATTCAAATATGAAGGTGAAATTAAGGTTTTCCCATACAAACAAAAGCTAACGGAGTTTACCATTACAAGATATGCCTACAAAGAATCTTGAAAGGAATTTTTCTATAAGAAAAAAACAAAACACAAAACCTGAGGAAAAAGTAAAAAGGAATAAAGAATCAGAAGAAAAATGAGACTAGTAACAATCAACAAAACACTAAGTGGGATAAAGAAAAGGGTAGAACATGTACAGTTAAATGACAAAAGTCAATACCAGTTCATAAAGGACTTTTTTAAACATAGAAAATTTGATATAACCCTCATGATAACCACAAAACAAATATTCTAGAATGAAAAACTGAGAGAACTACCAGGTAGCCATCCAAATGAAAAGGCCATTATTACCTATAGCATTTTATAAGTTTAATGCAAAACCTATTAAAATCCCAGTGATTTTTTTTCAAGGAAACAGAGCAAATAATTGTAACATTTATTTGGAACCACCAAAGATTCTGAATACCCAGAGCAATCTTAAGAGAAAAGAAGACAAATGGTGCTATTACACTCCCTGACTTCAAACTAAACTGCACAGCAATGATAATTAACAGTATGATATTATAACAAAAGGAGAAGCACTGCCTCACGGAATGGAATAGAAAGCCCAAAAATACACCCAGCAAATATGGACAGTTACTCTTTGACAAAGAAGCCACAACCATGCAATGGAGAAAGAAAAGCCTCTTTGAAAAAGGGTGCCCGGAAACTTGGATAGCAAATGCAAAAAAATGAAACTAGGTCCATACTTAACTCCATACACAAAAATTAATTCAAAATGCACGGAAGACTTGGATGTAAGTTCTGAAGCAATGGAATAGTTGAAAGAAAAAGTAGGTGATATACTACTAGACACCAACTGCAGATAGGTATTTGGGTATGCATTTTCATTGGCAAAAGCAATATCAAACTAAAGAGCTTTGTTACATCAAAAGAAACCATAACAAAAACAAAATGGCAACCACAGACTGGGAAAAGTTATTTGTTCATCACTCATCCTAAAGGGGTTAATTTTCACTCATCCTAAAAGGGGTTAATTTCCAAAATATAAAAAGTGCTCACACAACTTAACAAAATAACCCAATCAAAAAGTAAAAGATCTAAATAAATACCTCTCCAAATAAGACAGTCAAATGGCCTACAGGCATGTGAAAAAAATGTTCAACAAAATGCAAATCTATATTCACTCCATGCTAATGACCCTTATCAAAAGATTGGAAACAAAAACTATTGCAAGGATGTGGAGAAAAAGGAACAAACATTGCACTAATTGCTGGAAGTGTGATTTGTTGCAAACTTTATGGAAAATGGCATACAGATACCTTTACAAAATAAATATGGAAATAGCATAGCACCACTAGGTGTGTACCCCAAGAATCTGAACATTGGAATATGAAAAGATTTATATGTTACTATGTTCATACCAGCATTATCCACAGTTGCCAAGTCATGGAACCAACCTAAAGTGCCCGATGACAGACAACTAGATTAAAAAAGCCATGGAACATATATTCAATGGAATGCTACTCAACTATTTAAAAAAATGAAATACCGCCTTTTGTGACAAAACAGTTGGATTATGCAAAATGGAATAAGTCAGAACATGAAAGACATTAAATACTGGATGGCCTCACTCATTTGTGCGATATAAATAACCAAAGAACACATGTTGGCAAAGCACAGCAAAGATAACTCTTAGAGGCTTCCCCGGTGGCTCAGCGGTTAGGCGCTACGCTGTGGAGCTGCCAGCAGTGGCAATGAGAGTTCAACGCCCTGCTGGGATGCTGCCAGGGAGATTCCCATGTGGCAAGGCACACCTCTCCTGCCTCACCCGCTGCTCCCCTCAGCAGTGTGTTTCCCTTTATCTGCCTGTTCTGCTCCCCACTCTGTCTCTGGTGAACCCTCTTGCCGCCCCACACCTCTGCTCTGTACCACAGCTTGTATGCATGAATAAATAAATCTTACAAAAAGAAAAGATAACTCTTAGACTCTGTGAGAAAGAACACTAGTTACTGGAGGGAATGGGGGAGGCAGAAGAGAATAGGGGAAGGAAGCAGATAGGTCACTGGCTCAGGAATATTAGTGGAGAATGAGTGAAGCATGTGCATCTACAGAGGTTATGAAAACATGCCCCCAGAGTTTTATAGATATGTAAACATCTAACTAATAATAAAATGAATGAAAAGATTGACAAAAATTTGATTGTTCATGTCAACAAATACTTATTGAGCAGCCATATATATCATAAACTTCATTATTAGTTTCACAATGAAAAAACCCACAACTCCTGCCTTTGAGAAATTGAGAGTCTACCAATTTGCAGATTCACACTAAATATCAGCTACTCCAGCCAACAAAGACCATCAAGGTCCGTAAGATCACACTGAGCACTAGTACCTGAAACACCAAAGGATTCCCTATGCCTGGAAGCATTTAGAAGTCTAATTGCCCTGCAGGAGATTCACTGGTTTGGAACAATAATAAAGTGTTAGAGTATTTAATAAGGATAATAAGATGGTCTCTATCTGATCTCCATTTGAAGAAATGCCATTCAAACATTTCAGAGCTGAAAAAAATCAAATGGATTTCATAAAACTGATCTCACTGGTGTGGATTTTAATAAATCTGGATTTTAGATATTGGGATATGGCCTGGACTAAGTTTAACTTGACTGCCATCAAGAAGACCCCAAATAAAGCTCAAATGCCTTTGCATTATCACCATATCCCAAAGGCCGTGGGTCCCAGCCTAGCTCTGCAGCTTTATTTCCACTTCTCAGCTCCATACACCCTAAGCTTAGCTAGACCACACCACTCACTAGATTGAACGAATACATCACCCTAACTCCCTACTTCTGTACAGGCGGTCCCCAGGAAAAGGGGAGGCTCCAGTTTCCCTGCCCCCCCCAAGGGAGGGTGGAGCTGAGTAGGGAGAAGGAAAGCTGGAGAGGACACTGGAGAAGGAAGGACACAGGATGGAGAGCCAGAAGGAGACCTGAAGGAGGCACTTCGACCAGAGAGATATGTGAAGAAGCTGCACTGGCTTCTTGGTCCTGGGCTCGTTGAAACAGATGTGGGTGAGAGACCTGTGGGGAGGTTAACAATGGCAGCTTTTATCTTGGTTTTGATTTTGGTCTTTTCCACCCAGACTTGTCTGACTGTTTCTCACCCTTTTTAATGGGTCCCTGCCAGAAGATGCTTTAGATTTCTGGCAGGCTTTTAGGCCTTGCTTTGGGCCAATCCTGTCTGGGTGGATTTTTACCCATGAGGGGATGGATAACTTTGGGTGCTTCATTTGAAAACTATATTCTTTGTCTTTTCTGTAATGCACACTAATTGTATTAAGGTTTCTTTCCACTAAAGGTCTTGTCTGTTTTGTCTTGATGCAGTGGATGGCAGCACCTATTTAGAGCAGGCAGGTGTGGGGGTTCTGGGGTGCCCCTCCCTGCCCTATAACATAACCACATTCATTGGGGTTGAAATCCCACTCAAAGTTTCACCTTCTCTATGAAGATTTTCCTGATCTCTACAGTGAGAATTTCCTTCCTTGACTTTCTTATTTTAGCCCTTTGAGTTTCTTTTTCAGAACCTTATTCCATCTTATTGTCTTTAACAAACTCAGTCAGATTCTCTGGGCTTGAACCCCAATTCCACCAATCATAAGATGAACAACAGGCAACTTATGATCTCTGCTTAAAATGAAGATCATTATGGGCCCCAACTAAAAGGTTTTTTATAAGGATTAAATGGACTGTTGTTAACCTGCAAAGCTCTAACACAGTATAAGAACTGATCAGGAAGCATTTAATATTGCTATCATCATCAGCAGCATCATCATCAGTAATTCCTTTACCAAATTATAAGATCCTTAAGGACCATGATGAATCTCACATCTAATTTCCCAAAGTACCTAGCACAGTGCCCAGCGAGGGAATGTTTGTATGCTGGCAAATATTTAACAACCAGCTATCTATCCAGAGGTGGGGAAAACTGATTTATAGTGATTGCCAATTCTCGTGGTGTACATACTCCATTCATGACGGAATGGGGCTATTTCAAGTAACCAAGATGATGTCGCTGAAACCAATGTTGGAATGAGATGCACATAATCAGTCTTTGGGGGCTATAAAAGCTGCTCCAGTTCATCACTGACTGTACTCAGTAAATAATTACAAAAATGAAAATACCTTAACTAATTTTGCACCATGACCAGTAAAGAGCCAGGTGCACGACTACTGGGAGTAATAACTTTCAAACCTCCTTTCCTGTACTATCAGTAAAATGAGCAAGTTTTTTCTCACAGCCAAAAATTTTATCTCATTATAACACATATTTCACTATTACCAAAAATCCTTAGTATTGCTTTAGCAGAATATTGTCACTACAATATACATGTCAACAAAATACATGTCAACTGTATATAACAATTAAAAAGAAAGTTCCTGTATTTATTGTTACTAATAAAATGTATACTGTGGGTGACTAAGCCAGTATAAAAGAAATGAATATGAATCCCTCAAGAGAAGAAACCACAAATAATTAGAACATTTATTGAATTCTCTATTAATGTAATCAGTTATCATGAAGATGCCTTCATGGCTTTCTCAACCTTGACTGGTCCAACCTCTAGCCCTCTCAATCCTAGTCAAGTACTGCTAGAGGTCCCTTTTCAGTAAGGCCCCCAAAGTACAGGTGGCCTGGGGATTCTGTCCCCCTGCCTCTCTTGAACTGAGCTCTTTCTAGCTCTTTCTAATGGCAGTCAAAAGCAGAACTACACCTCCAACTGCTTTTCAGCTTAGTAAAATTTACTCTCTAAACTTAGTTAAATCTTTCCTTTTCTTTCAAAATCAGTCTCGGCTTTGGTTGCTTTCATTTGAAAGGGAGACCACAAGTTTTCTTTCATCCATTTCAAATTGCTCTTTCATTGTCTATTTCCACTCAATCTCTCATCTCTGAGCATGTGTCCTTAATCAGATGCCTAGTTTGCATGAATTGCACTTACAATGAAAAGCTTCACTCAGTAAATACCACATTAACTGAACTCTTTCTTCCCTCTAAGGAAATATCTGCATACTTTGGGAAGAAGGAGTTGATACTCTGCCTGCATGCCATATGCCTACTAGTTTACCCACAACCTCTGGACACTTATCAAAATTGTTTTCTCTTTCAGTGCCCTATAGTATGGCTCATACCTCTCTTTCCTTAAAGAAGACATAGATTTCCTAGGTCTCAGAAACAGACAACCAAGACAGTAAAAAACAAACTCACCAACTTAGCCAAATTCAATTGAAATGTTCATTTAACAGGGGTTCAGGTCAGAGGCATTCAATAAAAACTATGTATCTTCACTGGGTTTACTGTCTAACACCCAGTGACATTCATCAGTAGATCAGTCCACAAATTATTAAATCTTATCAAGATTCTACATTTGTGCTTTCCTTGGTACAAGTAAATTTTATTTTATTTTATTTTATTTATTATATGTACGTGGGGAGACAAATTCTTCTCCCTCTAAATAATTCCTTCCTTAGCTCTATTGTAACATACATCATGCCAATGCTTTAAAAGTAGTATCTTATTTTCAGCAGCTGTTAAAAGCATTTTTTAAACGGACAAATTCTGAAGTCTGCATTCAAGTAGGGAAAAAAACCAAACTCTGAAGAAGGCTTGAAAAGGGAGAATCTAGACTTCATGGAACCATGTAATTTTGGAGACCCCATTAAACTAGAGAAGAAAAATTTCACAGGTGGTGGACCAATGAACCAATTCATTTGCCACCAGCCCACAATCTAAGCATACCTACATGTTAGGCCACCTCTCTTTCCATTAAAAGTGAATGGCAAGGTCTGTTTACTTGGAAGATTTCTCTTCACCACTGTCCTTTAGGGCCTCCTTGAAGAGGCCTATAATTCAGCATACCAACATATATACTAATCATATATGAACTTTGACTAAGATCTTTTCTATGCCATTGATCATAGAGAATCTTTCTTTGGAGTCATAGCTGTGAAATGGGAGAGACTTTGGTGCAATAGAGTTCAAGGGCTTTTGCACTACATGGCTGTGGTTACTATGGAGAAAAGAAAAAAATTTCTTTGTATAGTTCTTGGAGAAGGCTTGTACTGGCTTCAGTAAAGTTTCCTTAAAAGTTAAAATTCAGTAAGACAGTCTCAGGCACAGAAGTCAATTCAGTCAACCTGAACATCCTTTTCATAGCAGGATCTGTATTCTGGAACCTGGCTGGCCACTCCTCCTCCACCCAACTGCTCTTCCTGGTGCTAAACATTTGTTTATCTTAGAGAAGGAACACTCCACAGGGTTCTGAGTGCTCAGGAATGGCCCAAAGAACACTGGCCCTTGAGGCAAACCTGTAGAGCCCAATGCAATCCTAGAGGGCATGAGACATGTCCCAGGTCTCCCTGGGAACACTGTGATATGTGTTGCAGTGGTGGTTTTTATAGTAACAACCAATATACTTTCAGAAGTGTGAAGGCACGAAGCAAAAGGTGTTCTGCCCGATGAAGCCTACTGACAATGTCGTGAGTCTACTGGATCAATGACATAAGCTGATGATGCCGTCCAGTTACCTGGGGCGGAGCCCAGTTCTCCCACGCTACAAACCTCATGCTTGTCAGCAACAAACACAAACTTGGACAGGTTACTGATAAAAACTTCACCTCAAAATAGAGAAAGACGGAGAACTGTAGGAGGAACAGTGAGGACCAACCTCCAAGCCAGTGGTGTGGCAGTCATAGCCAACTAAATGGTAGAAGGTGGAGCTTTTCAAATTCTACCTACAAGGGGTAGGCACTGAAAGGAAAAGGGCAGAGCTGAGGTTTTTGGCAAACTCTGGGGGCTTTTGACCAGTTAAGCTTTGAGGTTTTGGCAGCTAAACTGCTAGTGAGGAGGGGAGTCTGTGAAAAAACCACCAGCTTGCCACATACAGTTTCAGTTTAGAATTTGGTCTCTGTTCAAGGGACACTGTGTGGGGTAAGACAGACAGCATCTGGCCGCATGCCAACCTGTGAATATTCTTACTTACATACACACACACACACACACACACACACACACACACACACACACTCCTCCCTGTTTCTCACTCTCTGTGTAACAACAACAAAAAAAAATCCTGTTACTGTTTCACACTGTGTCTGCTTTGCGGCCATGTCCTGTAGTCATTAACCAAGCAGGTAAGGGCCTACCAACCAGGTGATTGCCCCCTGGATTACTCAGTTTCAAAATAACTTCAGAAGAAAGTAACAGATGCTTTGATCAAAAGCACTCATTTTCTAGACTGTCCCAAGAAATTGCAAAAGAGAAGCGGGGAATAGGAAAAGGACGAGGAAAAAGAAAGGGCTGGGGCTCTCACATGCATGAATGGCACAGGTTCTGAAAGAAAAATTCAGCCACTTGTTGTCAATGGCTGATCATATGCTGCAGACCCTCCCCCTTGCCTGCCTGCTTTGGAAATCACATGATGACAGGAACTCAGAAGGGAACTTGAGCATAAAAGGGAAGAAAATGTGCTCAACCAGTCTCAGTCAGCAGTTGATCTGAGTTGTCACTGATGATACTGACTTCAATGTAACCCTTCAAAATCCTGAAAAGTAAAGTCAAGAAATAGACAATCTCTTTCTCAATGAGGAGAAAAACATGACTGAAGTCAAGTCTCCAAATGAGGGAGCATCTCTGCAACATTAAAATTCACACCTTGAAAGTGAGATCAGCAGTGGAAAATGAAACTTCCAAATCAGCCTGATCTACATGATGAACATGTCATCCAACATCCACATGAACTCCCCACATCAGTTTCAGAACCTCCTCAAGAAGGTAGCTAAAGACACAGTCAAAGAATTGGAGAGAACTACCTGTTACCTAGGAAAAGGAAATCCTTCTCCAAGAGAAAGGAGCTTGAAAAAAATGGATGGTAAATGTGTCCACTAAGAGAAAGCTAACAGAGCTAAGAAAAAAAAATGACTGCAACAGGCAAATGTTGGCCAACATCCAGTCCCAGTTCCAGCTTTCCCCAAGTGGCCTTTTAGTTCCTGTTACTTCAACCACAGATCACTGAGACCCCAGAATGTCTGCAGATCCCCTGGGTCATCACATACCCCAAGAAAGAGGAGAGCCATGTTGTGAGGGCACAGAGAGCTGGGGTGACCTGGAGATTTGACTCACCTTCCAAGGCAACCAGACCCAGAATACTCACAACCAACACAGAATATCTCCATGAGCTTTCTCTTCAAGTGATTTTAACTTATCTCTTTTTAGTTTACTCACTATTACTAAATCGATAACATAATTACTCCTATTAGTATGGCTTTATTTTACAGCAATATTTTTAAATGCAGAGTTGTTAACATAATTCTCATGAATATATGATTTGCTCTTTAGAATTACAATAAATATGGTAACGTAAATTAAATGGCCATTATCACTTAAACCATGATTTAATTTTGACATAGATAAACTTAAGACAGTAAAGATGATCTGGAAGGTATGACTATCATATAAATCGTAAAAGTAACCCCCCAAAAATTTTGTGTTTTTAAAATGATGTAAAAACAAAACAAAAATCCTATTCAAACTCAATGATATTTTTTAATCAGCATAGTCCTAAATTCATAGTTTCTTACTGGAATTCACAGGATTAGTTTTGTCCTAAATTAACAGACAAAAAATTTAAGATTTCCCAGTCATTTTTTTTTTTTTGGTTCTTAATTTTTTCTTAACTTATGGCTTTTTGTTGCTGTTGTTCATGATACTGTATGTTGTTTCACGTTTTTAAATTCTATATAGTCAAAATATAAGTATTTTGATGGCAAATATACTCTCTAATTTAAAAAGAGTTGCAAATATTAAAAAACATTTTTAAATAACTAAGTAATTGAAAAGAAATAAAATAAAAAGGATATGTGCAAGTAAGGAGTCCTGAAATTCTGATGTTTCACAAGTTTCACAATAATTCCCCTCCCACCTTAAGAAATTCCTAAAAGCAAGCCCCTAGGACTTTCCACCTACTGAGTCCATTATACAGGGCAGCCCAGTTAATCATTACACTGGCCTTCTGAAAAAGGCACTATTCCCAAGCTCATTTTGTAATTGAGGAGTCCAAGGTCAAAAAAGGTTGATCAACTTGCCAATGTCACATTACCATGTAGGACAGTGTCAGGGCCCAAGTCCAGGGCTTGGTGGTTCACCAACACATGTCATGACTCCTAAGACCAAAATAACATGAGTTCTACTTCTATCATTTCTCAACATTAGTTTATTTTTATTCCATCCTAAACTTCCTAAGAAACAGAGCATAAAAATGTAAGCGTTTATTTTAAAGTGAACATAAATTTGGACCTTGAACTTGCACAACTGATATTCCATCATTTGGTCTTACATTTTCATCCCCAATTGCTCCAATTCAATCCACAAAATGAGCCCCTTCATCAGTCACGGCCAAATGGGTTTAGAGTGGATAAAAGTTATAGCTGCTTATTGTGGAGGTCTCCAAATCACTAAGTTCAGATCATTTCAAATGTCAAACTGGCACTTAACAGGCAACAGCTGAGAATCTGACTTGATTTTATTTTGGAGTAAAATCCTTTCCAAGCTAAGGTATTATTCTATAATTCCTCACATTACCTACAAGTGTCATCAAATAGAAAATAAAGATAGTTTTCACATCCTTAAGTAATTCAGAAACATTGGGGATCATCCTTCTAATGTGGAAGGCTCAGGAATAAAGTTGCTCACATTCAATAGAGGTATTAACTTCTTAGGACCTAGAGGTCATCAGGTGTAATGAAATAGGTAATTTAACAAATGGTGTCCAAGAGGCAAAAAGAGTTAATCTACCTAACACATTTACCTCCAAATATCACTTAATGCTGAAATTAAAGCCACAAAGAACTGTGGAAGCATGAATTTAATCAAGTGTTTACCAAATATACTATACTTAACGTGAGAGAGAATGGCTATAGCAATAGTGCTGTTTTGTTAATGCCAAGCCTATTTTCAAAGCTGTTTAAAAACAGCTTGTAGTTCTAACAATTAAGATCCATGTTAAAAATCAGTAACTAGCAATAAGGAAACCAAGGAGAAAAATACTGTAATCTTAAATTCTGGCTAGCACTCACAGTCAGAAAAATCATCCAGATGAACTGAAAGCACTACTGCCTTACTATCTCTTTTCTGTAACACACTCTGCTAGCTCTGGTATACAGATATGCTACATGGAACCGAATGGGACACCAAAGAGAAGTTTGAAGGGACTGATGAGGAAGGAAACCAGAGTGAGGCTTATTTAAGTTTGTTTAAACTGAATATTCCCCTAATGCAATAGACTCTCAGCCAATCACTTGTCAAGGATCTTTGAATTTGGTATGGAGTGGTGTATTTTGAGCCTCATATAGAGGGAATTTTTTCCTAGGATCCAAAACACCTCCTTGGAGGTCTCTTAAACTCTCTGAGCATAACTTTTTTCCTCCTTAACTGTTTATTAAATACCTACTATGTGCCTAGGCACTGAGGTAGCAATTCTATGCAAACTGTCTGGGACCTAGTACAATATCTGGCATGCAGGAGTCAGGTTCAAAAATGGAACCTATCACTTCCCTCATCACAAAGGAAGTAAAAGAAAAGAAACAGCTGGGACTACATCAAACTAAAAAGCTTCTGTATAGCAAAAGAGACAATAATCAAAACAAACAGACACCCTACTAATTGGGAGAAGATCTTTGCACACAATACAACTGATAAAGGACTGATAACAAAAATCTACAAAGAGCTCACACAACTCAACAAAAACAAAGTCAACAATCCAGTCAAAAAATGGGCAGAAGAGCTAAAAAGACACTTCTCCAAAGAAGAAAAGCAAATGGCTAGCAGGTATATGAAAAAATGTTTGACATCACTTATAATCAGGGAAATGCAAATTAAAACCACAATGAGATACCACCTCACGCCAGTGAGAATGGCGCACATTAAAAAAAACAGGTAACAACAAATGTTGACGAGGATGTGGAGAAAAAGGAACTCTCCTACACTGCTGGTGGGAATGCAAATTGATCCAACCACTATGGAAAGCTGTATGGTGTTTCCTCAAACTGCTAGAAATGGAGCTTCCATATGACCCAGCAAGACCACTTCTGGGAATCTACCCAAAGGACACAAAAACACTAATCCAAAAGGATACATGCACCTGCATGTTTATTGCAGCACTGTTTACAATAGCAAAGGTATGGAAACAACCCAGATGCCCAAAAATAGATGACTGGATCAAGAAGATGTGGTACATATACACAATGGAATACTATTCAGCATTCAAAAAAGACAAACACATGCAATTCACAGCAATATGGATGGAACTAGAAGGGATCATGATCAGTGAAATAAGCCAGAAAGAAAGAGAAAAATATCAAATGGTTTCACTTATAACAGGAATATAGGGGAGCCAAATAAGAAAGAGACATTCAGCAGGGAAGGAGGGAAGGGTAAGGACTCAAGAGGGGGAAAGAGGGGAGCACGGGGGACTGTGGTGATGGCTTCACGGGTGAACAGGTGGTGGGTAACCTATGGGGAACACACAATAATGTAAAAGATATGAATAACAAAAATAAATAAAATATTTATTTTAAAAAATGGAAGCTATCATCATCATCATCACCATCACCAAAAGACCAATATCACCACCATTCTTATTATTAGTAGCTAATCTCACAGGGGATAGACACTGAGGTCAACATTGTTCAAGGGTGTGCTCATCTAAGGCCCATGAAACCCTTAAGTCCTGCTCTTGGGAGGTGCCACTTGACAAAATGATGGTTTCAGGGTGCAAAGGACAGAGTGAATGACTTCATCATGACTTTCTCACAGTTCTCCATGCCAGTGACAGTAGCATGTTACTGTGAGGTAAAAATGAGTTAACCAGTTAGCAAGCAGGAAAACTGTTCTAGCATTCCTTGTTGGAAATCCACGTGTTAGTTTTTAAGGGAGGTGTACACATTTAACAATTGCTTCTAAATTATAAAAGGTTATTTCATTAACAATATGATGGTTTATGCTCAGTGAAATAAGCCAGAAAGAAAAAGAAAAATACTGGATGGTTTTACTTATAGGAGGAATGTAGGGGAAACAAATAAGGGACCAGAAAAAAAATTATAATAAATTAAAAACAAAATTAACAGGCAACTATAAATCAGAGACATCCGCAGGTGAGGGAGGAGCACAAGGGACTCTGGTAATGGTGTACAGGTGAATTGGTGGTGGGAATTCTACAGGGATTACACCTAAGAGGAGAAAGCATATGGTGTACAAAAATGAAGAATGATATAAAATCAGTATATATATATATATATATATATACTGATATATATATACTGATATATATATACTGATATATATATATATATATATATATATATATATATATATATATATATATATAGTGCAATGTAGGGAAAAAATAAGGTTTAACCATCACATCTCTAAGTGACACTTCCACACCAGGCTCTGACTTAAGCACTTGATATTCATTCACTCACTTAAATCTCATCACCTCCTCTTATGGCATTATTGGCTTCATATCCCACTTTTTAGATGGAGAAACTAAGTATCGGACAACTGAAGGCTAGAGAAGATGAACAGGGGAACTAGAAAGACATCTGCCAAATCCAATGAGAAGTTTGTCTTCAAGAAAAGCAGAGAGATAGGGAAACTGAGAAGGTCAACCTAAGTGAGGGAGAAGACAGAGGTTTGGCATGCTAAATCTGAGGAAAGTTGGAGAATGAAAGGGGGAATGATAAAAGGCTATAAAATCATGTGATGTGGAAACAGCATAAACTGGGTTTATTTAAAAAATGACAAACTGAAAACAGAAACGGTGACACATGAACAAAACGAATGGATTGGATTCAATCACCTAAGAGAAAATCACCTAGAAAAAAAGATGAAGGTTAAGTCAGGACTTAGAAGTACATGTCTTCTTGGCACATTTTTATTGATTCCATATTAGGTTTCTATATTCATTCATTCTTTCCGATGATCTCATTTGATCCTAATAACCTCTCCAGGGAGAGTGTTGAGGTTTTTTTCATAACTGCTCTAATGCTCAGTCATTTAGATTTAGTGTTTGTGATTGCACTTCACGAGAATAGAGAGGTTATTTACAAGTTGTCATGATGTCTCCAAATGTGTGTTTGTGGTTATTCATTCTATTGTGTTTACCTATTTCTCTGTTATCATGTCATTCTAATTGAATTTGGAGTAACTATCACATTAAACAATTGTGCTCACTCACTCTTTTCCTAGTAAATCTTCCATCTGTCTCATCTGTTATGGACTGAATTTTTGTGCCCTCCCCCAATTTATGTGTCAAAACCACAGCCCCCCCTTCCTCCCCTCCATGCCCAAGTGATGGTATTAGGATGTGGAACTTTAGAAAATAATTAGGATTTAAGGATCATGATGGTGGAGCCCTCACAGATGGGATTGGTGTCCTTGCAAGTTATGAGAGAGCTCCCTTCCCCTCTCTCGTCTCCAAGTAAGGATACAATAGAAAACATGTCTGGAAACCGTAAGAGGTTCCTGAAATGAGAACCCAGTCAAGCTGGTACCACCACCTTGGACTTCCAGTCTCTAGAACTGTAAGAAATATCTTTTTTCTTGTTCATAAGCCACTTAGTCGTTGGTATTTTTGCTACGGCAGCCCAAGTTAAGATGCCATCTTGTGGAAATCTAGGATTTCCCAAAAAAAAAAACGCAACCTATAAAGAAAATATTTCTATGGCTCCAATAACAGTGCAATGTGGACGGCACCAATGAAGTCTCTAAGAGCTAGAACAACAAGCTGATGACATTTAAGAAGGTGGTATTTAGCTATGATAAAAATATCTTTACAATGACAAAAAAAATGTAGATCTATATTTTGAGTCTATTAAACAAGAAAAAAAGTAAGTTGGTTAACAATAAATGTACGAACCACCAGTGCGATTTGTCAGAACGATAATGTGACTTCAGTCTTATTACCAGCTTCTATACTCTGCATGAATCAGAACCCACCCCCTGCGTGAATACTGCTTTCACTTCTAGGAGTTATGTCTAGAAGAACAAGCGATAACTTGTTAGTAAAAAGACTTAGGCCTCATCATGTGAGCAGGTTAGTGGAAATAGTTAGCTTAAAATCTGGGGAGGGAGGAACTAGGGGTCAAGGAGGGGGCAATAGTTCTATTCAATAAGGCAAAGGACTTCCATGAGAGAACTACTTGTGTTACACAATTCCAAGGAGCAAACAAGAACCAAAGATAAGAATAATAAAAGCAGTTACCCTTCATTGAGTTCTTTCTCTGTGCTAGATACTATGCTAGGCACATTATATTCATCGTCCTATTTAACTGTCACACAATTCTGATAATAAAGGATAATAGTTACCAAGAAACATTTGAAGCCACTCAGGAGAATATTCTAACACTTAGAGACCTCCAGAGGTGAAATAGCTGCATTGGCAGATGCTGAGTGTCCCGTTGCTGACTATCACCAGATATGTGGTGGGGAACCAGCCAAGAGGATGTTGTTCAGCAAATTCAAGTATCAGATGGATAGATGAGTTAACAAGTCCTTCCAGGGCTTGTTAGAATAAAAAAGATGTAAACAAGAAGGGCTAACAGATGTTTTTGAATGAAAGAAACAGAGGAGCATGAAACAGACCAAAAATAGTATTTCAAGTAAATAAAAAGTCATCAATCAAAATCCAGTGTATCTTCAATAACAGAACACATTCTCATCTCTATGTATTTCTTTCTTGTCCCTTATAATAGCAAAGGTGACAGTGCAAATGAGCCTTCAGAGCTACATGTGTCTTCCTGGTCTATGGGAAAAACTTCAGTTTGTGAGCTACTGGCTGCTCTGGATCCATTCAGGACCTGACAGCTCCCTGATTGCAGATACCAGCAAAAGGAAGCCTCCAAATACCCATGGTTTCTTAACCACTTCAAGTTACTATTCCTCTCATTGTTGTAATGACAAAAAAAAAAAAAAAAAAAAGCGTGCATGTCAAATGGTCTCAGTTAATTTATTAGGAAACGGCTTCATGTGCCCTAAAAGGACTTGGGCAGTCCAAAAACCTATAAGGAAACTTTGGGAAAATAACTTGGATTTCTTAAAAATAGCAGTGGGACTATTTAGGATATTTAGGAAAAGACATATGGTCACATTAAATTTTAGAAAACCATCTCCAGTGCCCATCTTTGTACCTCTTACCACTCTTTGTGTGTTCTTTCACCTAAGGGACCATGGACATATTCTCTAAGTTTTTCTTACAAGAAAGGAAGGAAAGAGGAGGAGGAGGAAGAAAGTAGGAAAGGGAAGGCAGGAAAGGAAGGGAATATGAAGAAGTAGAGTGAGAAATGGAGGTGAAGGAAGATGAAAGAAGAGGAAGGAAAGATATACTCACAGACAGAAGCAAAGGGTGTGGGGTTGCACCCCCTTAAAGAGAATGAGGAACTAATGAAATTATACTGACCAATGGGAACATGGAAGCCAGTTCTACATAAAGAAGCCCAGAAGATAGATGGAAGACACAAAGATCAATTTTACCAAACACTATTTCTTGACTATTAGCTCAGAGACAGAGAAGGGAGTTGATATGAAAAAGTCTCAGGCCAAATTTTTCCCCAACTATCACTCCAACCCATCAGCTACCACCTCCTCATGGGGAAAGCATTGTCCCGGCCTATGGTTTTGTCCTCAGAGGGCAACACCCATTTGCTGATGTTTGTATAGGAAACCCTTGTTCTTGAGCTGCAATGAAAGGGAAACGGGAATTCACCAGCAAGAGTTCCTGAGTTCCCTTGCATAAAGCATGTTTTTCCTTCCACTTAAACAACAACAATTTGTTTTCCTTTGATAGGTCCTCCAAAATAATGGTTTCATCATTAAACATCTGGCTTCTTCCTAGCAGATTAGGCCTCCAATGAGGAAAGTGTGTTTATAATTCTAATTTGAAACACAGCACATTAATATGCTGATTTTCATAATGTTTGCCTTAACCTGTTTGGAGAAATTATGACTACAAATATCTTGTACACAACACCTCTAACTACCAGCTTGTACAAACAACATAAGAGCTGGAGCGCCTCATCCAGACAATTGGAACCACTTCAGAGGCGATCATGATTAGTGCTTTGGCTGGAAGCCATATTTTACACATAAACTCAGCATCTGTCTCCGAGATGCTGTCCCAGGCTATCACACCCACCTCCACTGTTACTAATAAGCACATTCAATAGAGCCAGATGGTCTGAGGGAAAAGCTCTGCCTTTTCCTGAGCTAGGCACATTGGAGGGAGGGAGCCGAAGCAGGCTCCAAGTCATATTTCCTCGGGCTCCAGGTTCCTGCAATGCTGTGTGCGGAACAGGCACCACTAAAAAAGAATGTAAATGAGGGTGCTATTCATTATTTACGGTTGGCACCTTGCCATCCCCTCCTCCTCTGGGCGATGACTGCCTGTAGGAACAGGGAAAGCATCTGAAGAGAGCCTGGCAACCTGGAGGCATCCAGCCATCTCGAAGCAGTTTCTTTCCTTCTGCTGAGGATCCTGCAGGCTCAGCATTTGTGGCCCACAGAACAGCTGAGCTTTTCACTTCCTAACAAAGCACTAGAGTTCTTCAACCTCCACATTTGTATTAAGGGTGTTTATTTACAACCTGACTTTAAAAATCAGACTTGCTACTCTCTTTTCAGTTTTAACTAAGGTCCTTTGCTCCAGTCCTGGGCTCAAGGAAAGAGGTGAAAAATGATCAGTCTATATAAAGGAGAGTGACTTACATTCAAGTTCTAGACTATACTGGCCAGACATTGTATCAAGAGATTGGCTCCTTTCTTTTGGGTGAGTACCTACAGATCTTATACTGAATCCTAAGATATCTCACCCGTCCAAGCCATCTTTCCCCAACTGATTTGAAGCAACTTGAGAGCATGGACCATGCATTATATTTAATCTGGATTTCTCCAAAGGACCAACCTAACACAAGATCATAATTAAACTCCTAACCATGGTCTTTACGTGCTTAGGTAACTTTTTGATTGACTATAAAAAGCATAACTTGTCATTTTGAATTGAAACAAATTTCTCTATTACAAATGGCAAAAACTAGACACCCGTTTGGCTGGGGCTATGTGTCAGCTCCCTGTCAGTTGTTGTCAAGCCATCTGATTCCCCTTCAACTCCTTTTAGAGTCTTTTCCTTTCAATGACATAATCCCAATTGTTAAAAAAATAAATAAAATTAGAGAGTTATGGACATGTCTCCACGCTCTTTTTTGAATATAGAAAGCTTTTCTTGCCTAGTGATATAAAGCTTGTTGGCTACTAAGAGTTTGGACTATTTGCAAGTGACAAACCCCAACTCTAAATAGTCTCACGAGAAAAAAGGGGAGGTAGTTACTAGCTTCTGAGTTCAAACTATGAAAACGGCAAGGATGGGGCTAGACTCAGGTCAGCTACAAGTAGGGACTCAGAGGCCTTATTCCCAATAAGCATTCATATACTCTCTCCTTTTCACCCCTGTATCTGCTCACATATTTGCTTCAATTTCTCTAGACAACTAAATCCACACATTGGAAATTCAGCTACAAGCAGTCCAAGCTTATATTTCTATAACCACACAGACAGAAAATTGTTTTCTCCAATAGCACATCTTTGGACCAGTTAGAAAAGGGAAGAGTACTGATTGGCCTACTGGGAGTCATGTTCTCATTCCTGGGTCACGTCTGTGACCAAAGAGAGAGAGAGAGAGCAAAAAATGACATGCTCATGTAGCCCAGGAAAGAGCATCAGCAGACACCCACTGGTCCCGGCTGATGGGGAAGTAATGCTATTTACCAAAGATAAGGTGTGCTGGCACCAGAAAAGGCAGGAAAAAAGCTCTATCTTCTAAGTTGCTTTAGGGAAAAAGGAAAACTATGCAATGTCATATATTTTTTATCATTTCAGATATTTGCAGCCAAAAAACAAATTTACTTTTACAGTTTTGGAAAAGATCAGATCAGAATTTTTTTTTTATAATATATTTTTATTGTTATTTATGTCTTTTACATTTTGCATTCCCCTTGGGTAGCCCACCACCAATTCACCCGTGATCCATCTCCATGGTCCCTTGTGTTCTTTTCTATTCCATTTTGTGCCCTTTCCCTTCCCTCCCTCCGGCTCCTTCCCTCCCCCCTCCCCCCCCCCCACTGATTGTCTCTCTCCCACCCGGCCTCCCTATAGTCCTGTTATAAGTGAAACCATGATCAGATCAGAATTTGACTTTTGAAAGTATTTTTAATTTTTCCCCATGTGACTTTTCAGAAGCTGAGAAAGTTTGCCATCACAGCTAATTAAACCTCATTTCTAATTTTTTTAATTCAGATTTTACATATAAATATTCCTCCTGGGAATACAAGAAGGCAAATAGTTCTACAAGGTATAAATGTAGAAGAAAGTCCTAGATAACTAGAAAAAAACTAGAAATTCCCCTAACTTTCCTTTCAATACATTTAAATGCTACCAGTTTCATCTTCTGGAATTCTCTTCCTGAATCTTCTGACCTGCTCCAATCCTTGGCTTTTCTCTTGGTCTGCAGTACAGATTCATCTGGGAATCTTCCTTTATCATCACCATGAAAAACTTCTTCACCTTTCTCTTGTGTTAAATTCCCATTTTCTTAGCATCTATATCTTCATCATTATTTATAAACTGTTTTGCTTTGATAGAACTTTTCTACCAGTTGCTTTATGAGGTAAAATGTTTGAGACCTTACATGTTAGAGAATTTTTATTTCTTTAACCCTTATACTTCATTGACATTTTGGCTGGTTATAGAACTCTAGGTTACAGAGCACGTGTAAAGTTCAACATGGTTTATATTTCTGATGCTTTGTATATAACTTTCCTCCTGCTCGCCAGGAATTTTAGGACCATTTTTTGTATCCAGAAATATTATAACATACCTTGGTATGGATCTATCTCCTGGGACTACAGTGGCTCTTTTCATTCTGAAACCTCATGTGCTTCAGGTCTAAGAAATGTTCTTGAATTATTTATATGATAATTTCCTCATTTTCACTTAGTCAATTCTTAATTTCATAAATTTCTATCATTCAGGTATTAGACCATTTAGTCTGATCTAATTTTCTTTTTATCTATTTTACATTTCTCTGCCTTCTTATTAGTTTCTAAAAGATGTCCACAAACTTCTTTTCCAAACCTTCTACTGAGTTTGTGATTTGTGTCATCATTTTTTCCAAGATCTTTTAAGTTTTTACTCTATTGATTATTCATTTATTATAATCTTCTATTCTTATCTAATGAAGGCAAACTCATCTCTTAGCTGGCCTTTTTTTTTTTTCCTACTCCCTGAAATGTTTCTGTTTCCTCAAATCTGTTTTTCTGGTTTCTTTGTTTAAGTATCTGTATGCTGTCTTCAGATGTCTGGTTAGCCTTAACCATTCACATTTAAGATTATAACACTAGAAAGTCGAAGGAAGCTGTGAGTAAATGGGTTGAACTGTCAACTCTGAGTCTTACCCTAGATGACTTAGGTGGGTTGTTTCTCTATGTTAACATACTTAGGTCTTTTCTTTTCAACTAACAGGACTGATCGGATTCTCATGTCTGGAATTGAAGCTGGCTGCCAGAATTTGGGGAGTTAGATGGGAAAAGGAAACTAAGTTTTCAAGTTCAAGTAATCCCCCTGTTCAGAATTACCTTCCCTCCCTCTTATGTGCCTCATAGTCACTTAGTGTAAAGAATAAACCAAAACTTTGTTACATCAGGGTTGGGGCAATCATCAACTGTTCTAGATAAGGGAGGGAACAGAAGATTTAACTCTGTGTTGTCCAATACAGTAGTAACTTGCCACTGTAGTTATAAAATTTTAATTAAAATAAAACTTAAAATTCAGTTCCTCAGTATTGCTGGCCACACTTCAAGTATTCAGTAACCACATGTGGCAACTGGGGACCACACCGGACAATACACATAAAGACTGTCCCCAATATTACAGAAAGTTCTTTTAGATAATCCTGGTCTAAATGCTTTTTTAAATAAACTTTTTGGCTAACCCTCATTTTCCAGCCCCACATTCACTGCCACTTCCAAAACTCTCTGGTGTCACCAATATAGATAGATCGGTTTTTTGTGGCAAAATTGTAAATCCACAAAATAGTGATCTTGGTTTCATTAATTGATGAATCTCAAGGACCTAAAAGAGTCCCTAGTACATAGTAGGTACTCCATAATTGCTTGTGGAATGTTGAATGAATGTGTTGTTCACTGATGACCTATGATTCAGAGCTCTCCTATATGCTAAGTCAATTATCTACTTTCCTACTTTCCAGTTTCTCAAATGTTACTGTCCTCATCTCCTCTCCCACTCTTTTTGTTATTGTACATCAATGTCTTACTGCCATTTCAGAAGGGTTTCAGACGAAGCAGAAGTGTTTATGTTCAATCACCATTTTGAACTAGTGTATTTCTAAATGAAAAGGAAAAATAATTTTTGAAAAGAAAAGACAGTCTAGTTTTTCTTAGAAAAAAATACCAAAACGATATTCAGACCATACTCAAAAAAAGATTGATAAAGCATGCAGAATAGTCAAAGACAACACATATTTTAGAAAAATGGTGTTTCTAATAGTTTTCTTACATAATGATAATACATGTTTATTATAGAGTATTTAACACATCAATGCTTTTTTAAAAATGACAGACTTATCTTAGGATCAGGTGACATTTACAGCTTAAGACCCCAACCATGAGGGTCCTTGGTGAATACTTGTCATTCACTTGGCTGCCAGGATGTGAACCCTCTTTCTATGCTTGGGGAGCTCCACAATTGGTGGAATGTCAAAGCATATCCCCAATCTGAGGTAACAGCTACTTTACCAGCTTCCCTGGCAGCTAGGTTACAGGAATAGGGTAAGCTTTGCTAATAAGACACACACAACCTAGGACTGGAACTGAATGCTAATAACTGAAGAATCTGAAATGGCCCAGAATCTATTTGACGGTTCCATTGTCAGCACTATTTTCTCACTGGTCAATTCTGAAGCTAGACTAGAGGAATAATTTCAGTTTTCATACAAAATCCTTTCAAGAGATTCCTTTTTGATTTGAAAGAAGCAGAGTTAATTTCTGTAACTAGAAAATGAGAAGCCAAATAGTCTCCGCATGTTAGGAAAATCTCATTTAGTAAAGAAATATATAATTAGATGATTTTTTTTAAGGTTTTATTTATTTTTGTATACAATCTGGGGTGCAGGCCAGAGGTGTGGGGTGGTGAGAGGGTTCACCAAAGACAGAGTGGGGAGCAGAACAGGCAGATCGACCAAAATACACTACTGGAGAGAGCAGCAGGAGAGGCAGGAGAGATCTGCTGCGTCATGTGGGAATCTCCCCTGCCAGGTATCGAACTCACGCCATAGCTACCAACAGCTCTAGAGCGCTGTGCTGAGTTTAACCCATTGTGCCACCAGAGAGGCCCTAATTAGATGATTTTTAAAAGAATAATAATTTTCTAAAATTTGCAAAATTTATTTTATAGAAAAATTTTTAAAAATACTCAGATTTTAGTGTTTTTTAGTATTTTAGTGGAATTCTTCTGCAGGAACCATGCAAGCAGTTGGTGCAGATGGATAAACTAGTGATAGTTTCTCTTTGTGCCAGGAAATGCTTAGAAAAGTTGGCATTGTAGGGTAGAGATTATGGGGGTATTCTTGGCCATTTTCTCCACTTAGAAAAATGTATGCACTTGATAAATTGTCACATTTTTCTTAAGACCTGACACCACAAGGCCTAGAGAACTTTATTCCAAATGATGTTTTTACAAGTTGCAACAAGAGACAAATACAGAAAAAATGAAATATTTATCTTTTGCTCTCTGTCTAGAGAAATTATGATAGCTTACTATTTAATATTTCTATTTAAAAAAAAGTTCAACTTTTAATGTCCCAAAATAGAAAAAGAAAGTTATAAATGGGTGTCCTCAATGCCAATTAAGCAAGCAGCAGCAGTCAGCAGGGATTATCCACAGAACTTGGCTATCATGAACATTTCTTTGGCCCATTCCTTCTATAATGTGGATTTCAACTACTGAATTTTGAAGTCAATAAAATTATTTTCAGCAGAGGCTAGAAAGGTAACTTGTTAGTTGATAACACTGGTCAACATTGAGATCATTACTGACTTAAAAAGGCCCTAATCTGCAGTATCTTGGTGTGCTGAACGTGAATATAACCCTGAAAATTTTTTATTAGCTCTCGTTTTGAAGATATTTCATACAATTCATTTTATATGTTTTACCATGTAAATTTATCCAGTAGGACTGCAACAACATCCTAAATCAGCCTAGAATGATGTAATATCGCATCGCATCGCATCGCATAATAGCATCATGCTCACATCATCCAGAGTTGACTGCATCATTTTCTGATGCAATGCGATACTACTGCCAGGCAGCTGCTGAAGTAACCTGACATCAGCAGTGCACTATAGAAAGCCCTGTCGGAAAGGCTGAGCATTGAAAATATTTCAGACTTTGTGCGAGACAGTTTAAGCTACTGTCCCATAGAACTGCTATTATTTGATCCATTTAGGCACAATACAGAACAGTAATGCCTCGAAAGTGTGTTAATAGCGTGGACAATTTCTGCTCTATTTGTGGGGAAGTGACATTTGCCAACCAGACGAAAAGTATCACTTCTCAAGTGAAAAAGGCTTATCATCTTTACTTGGGATACAAGGCTGGTGACCAAGACAAGCCTTGGAACCCGCATATACGCTGTGCTACATGTACAACACAGCTTTCACAGTGGTTAAATGGCAAAAGACCATCAATGTCATTTGCAGTCCCCATGGTGTGGAGAGAGTCAAGCAACCACATAAAAGACCGTTACTTCTTCTTGGTTCCTCCCCTTTCCGGTGGAATAACGAAGCAAAAGAAGTAGAGAAGAGTCTACCCAAACATTCCATCTGCATTTAGACTAGTTCCACATGGTGAGGGGCTCCCTATTCCAGAACCTCCAGCAGAATATTCTCTTGATTCGTCTGATGAGGACAAGGGTGAGCAAACCTGTTCTCCCGATCCACAGCATGCAGTGATCCAGAGTTTCACTGTGGTGCATCATCAACCCCACACAGACTAACACAAGAAGAACGACCCGGTTCATGATTTGGACTTATCCAAGAACAAGGCAGAAGTGCTAGGATCAAGACTCCAACAATGGAATTTTCTAGAAGAAGATGTCACAATTACTTTATATCAAAAGCACCACGAGCAGTTGGAGCCTTTCTTCAGAAAGGAAAGTACTCTGGTATTCTGTTCTGATATTAAGGGCTTCATGAATGCCTTAGAAAGCACTCATGACCCACAAGAATGGAGACTATTTCTAGACTCTTCGAAACTGAGTCTTAAGGCTGTGATTTTGCACAATGGAAACCGTCTTCCATCGATTCCAGTAGCCCGTGCCGTCCACATGAAAGAGACATACGATAACTTAAAGCAGCTACTGAATTCCATTGAGTATAACAAGTACAGATGGCACGTCTGTGGTGATTTGAAGCTAGTTGCCCTTTTAATGGGACTGCAGCAGGGATATACAAAATACATGTGTTTCTGATGAGAGTGGGATAGCCGAGCAAGTGAATTACACTACTTGCGGAAGGAATGGACTCGCAGACAAAATGTAGCAGCTGGAAAGAAGAATATCCAGCACCCAGCTCTGGTCAAGGCTCACAAAGTCCTGCTACCACCCGTTCACATCAAACTAGGTTTGATGAAGAATTTCGTGAAAGCCATGGACTGGACCTTGCCAGCTTTCTGATACCTGCATGAAAAATTTCCTCGACGCAGCAAAGCAAAGATTAAAGAGGGAGTCTTTGTGGGTCCTCAGATTCGAGAGCTCATCAAAGATGACGGGTTCAACAACTTGCTGCAGGGTGATGCGAAACAAGCATGGAATGCTTTTCACCTAGTGTCTACAAACTTTCTTGGGAATGTTAGTGCAGAAAACTACAAGGAACTAGTAGAAGACATGCTGATGCAGTGTCAGAAACTTGGCTGCAATATGTCTCTCAAGATCCACTTCCTTCATTCCCATCTGAATTTCTTCCCTCAAAACTGTGGTATGGTTAGTGATGAACATGGAGAACGTTTTCATCAAGATATCGCATCAATGGAACAAAGATACCAGGGAAAATGGCCCACTACAATGCTGGCTGACTACTGCTGCACACTCCCCAGAGATGCTCCTGAACAGCTGTACAAGAGACAAGCAAAGAAATCTAAGAAGTAGTCTATGACTTGATTTCTTACATGTATTAACCGTAGGCCTATACTATTGGCATGCGTTTCGTGATGTAAACATCCATTTACTGCAAATTACAAAAAAAACTAGAGCCAAAATTAGAATCTGTCTGTCATATTCATGTTGAGCACATACAAATTGATAGGAAAAGACTAATTTTTTTTTTTAAGATTTATTTACTTTTGCATACAGGCTGTGGTATAGGCCAGAGGTGTTGGGCGGTAAGAGGGTTCACCAGAGACAGAGCGGGGAGCAGAGCAGGCAGATAGACCGAAATACACTGCTGAGGGGAGCAGCGGGCGAGGCAAGAGATCTGCCACGCCATGTGGGAATCTCCCCCGTCGGGCGTTGAACTTGCGTCGCCACTGCCGACAGCTCCACAGTGCAGAATCTAACTGCTGTGCCACTAGGGAGACCCCTAGGAAATGACTAATTTTATTTCAGTATCATGACTTTTGTAAAAATTTGTTGAGCAGTGTAATTATTACCTTAAGTTAACAATAAGATAACTTTTGTTATCAAAATTTTCTCTTGACATTTCTGTTCTTGGCATTCTAAATGTCCTATTTTCTCTTGTATATAAAAGAGCCAACTTGGTATTAAAGAGCCTCAAATCATCTCCCCAAAATATCTGTGAATTACTGTTGTGGTTTTAATATATGTCCACAAATCCTCTGCTATTCCTCACTCCTCTCCTGAATGCAGGCTGGACTTAGTGACTCAATGACTAAGAAAGTATAGAAAGGGAAAAACTATAATTTCACAGTGGAGAAACCTGACTGACACCACCTTAACAAAGTGATGAAGGTTAACCTGGCCAGTGATAAGTCAAGTTTATAGCAGGTACCACTCACATGAAGTGATACCTCTGTGGTAATTCAGAGATCTGGTCATGAGAAATTATCAGACCAACCCAAACTGACAGGCATTCTGCTCTTTAAAGGGGACCATTAAAAACAAGGAACTAGCCATGAAAAACAAGGAAAGACCAGTATCTGTCACAGGTTGGAGGAGACATGACAAATATACACACACGCTACCCTGGATTGAACCCTGTGAAGAAGGGGGCCTAAGTGAAAAAAAAATTACGACATCAGAATAAAGTCTCTAATTTAGTGATTATCTCTACTCAAGCACTTATTTCTTAGTTTTGATCAGTGCACAAGTTGTATGAAAAGTTAACATCAGCAAAAGTTGAGTGAAGGGTATATAGAAACTCCTTGTATTAGCTTTGCAACTTCTCTAAGTCTAAAATTATTTTCTAAAAGACATTTTAGAAAAGAACTGCTTTATTAAATAAGACTTAGATAAGAATAGGGATCTCTAAAATACTGCTTTATGGAGAGGTATTTCAAGAAACAAAAATTCATGCCTCATGTAAATTTATGACCTATATTTTAATAGACTTAGCAGTGTTTTGCTACACAGAAAGTCCATCTCTGTCTTTCTGTGTAGCATTATAAATATGTGGTCTTTCACACCAATTCTAGAAGGATTAATGTCTCCTTTGTCAAAGATCTATGTACTCCAAGCTCCAGAAGACACACTGTAGAAGACACAACATAGATTAGCTTCTAAGATCTAATCCCTTAGCAACTTGAGGTAAGAGTATTCATTTAAAAGGGTAATTGGAGCCTCCCTGGTGGCGCAGGGGTTAAAGTCTCAGTGTTATCAAGTATGGGCAGCCACTGCAGCCTGAGATTGATCCCCAGCCAGGGAGCTGAGCCACAGGGCACAGCAGATCTCTCCTGGCTCACGCCCTGCTCCCCTCAGCAGTGTGTTTCAGTAGATCTGCCTGTTCTGCTCCCCACTCTATCTCTGAGGAATCCTCTAACCCCTTGCACCTTTGGCCTATACATCCCAGTCCATGTATGCATAAATGAATAAAATAAATCTTTAAAAAATGACAAACAAAAGGTTAGGTTCCATTTTTGCTCTGAAGGCTTGCCAACTACAGTCATAATTTCAGCTGTGTCTTTAAGCATAAGACATTACAATTAAAGTATTCCTATCCATATTATCAGAATGTATCTTTCTCTACCAAGGCAACAGGCCCACTCCAGTGACTAAAGTTGGGAGTGGATATGGTTCTTGCTTTGACTTTCTTTCCCAGAGCTATTCATTGACAAGGGCTGTGACTTAGTACCATCTTTACTGTTCCAATTTCATTTAGTGGGTACACTATCCTAGGTACTATAGATACCAGATTTCAAAAAAGATACAATCCCTTGTACAGTTACTTTGGCAAATGTTTGGCATATAAAGGCTACACAGATGTCCTGGATCCTGTTCTATGTGTGTATATATCTCCTAAAGCCAGTTCTGTACATATGCCAGAATGTTTGTGGGGGCCTTGTTCATAACTGTAAAACCTAGAAACAATACTTCAGCAATAGATTCAGTAAATAAAACATGATGTATTCATAAAAGACTTTATTCAACCATGAAAAAATGAATGAAAAATGACAACACAAATCAACAGAATAAATCTCATAAACATAATGACAGAATGAAGGTAGTCATAATGGATACAAATGGAACAATTACATTTAAGTTCAAAAACAAGCCTAATTAAACAACATATTCCTAGGATACATACTTAAATGGTATTTTACAACTATAAAGAACAGCAAGCTAATAGTTAACAAGAAATACAGGGTAACAGTTACCTAAAGTGGGTGAGAGAGGCAGATGTGATCAGAGAGAGTTTCTGGAGATTGGAAAAGCCCTAGGTCTAAGTCCTGGGGCAGACACATGACTGGTTGATTTTATGCTGATTGCTCTTTAAACTACAGACACATTTTAAACACGCTTTTGTGTTATGCTACAGTTGATAAAAATGTTTTAAAAATGCTTAGTATGTGCTATGATGAAAGTTTAAAATTGTGTGATAATAATGGTATGATGAGCTCTGTGTGTCCAAGCATCTACTGAAAACTAGATGCAATATAGTGTCACCAGGGTTTTGACATTTTTACATGAAGTTGAAAGGAGGAAGCAGTCAGCTCTACCTGAACAATAAGGGATGACTTCAAGAAGGAGGTGACCTTGAGAAGAGCTATCTAGACAAAGCAAAGTAAAAGGAACATGAGGAAAGAGGTTGCAAAAAAGCTCAGAAAGTTAAGGGAATAGGTCTTTTTTGGGAAAATTATGTGTCCCAGATGCTTTTGAGAGACCAATGGACATAGCTGAAAGCTAGATAAGATTAGTATAAATATGTTATACCTTGCTAAAAGAAGAATTTGGATTAGATTTTGAGGGGAAAAAATAGTTTACCCATTTGCTGCTTGGCTCATGCTAGGAGTTTGGGTAAAGCCGTTGGTCCATTGTGAAATTAGAAAGGCAAAGCAGACATGAGACTACGACCATCCACATAAGATGAGAGTGCTTAAACCAGGGCAGAAAATGTGGAAAGGCAGAAGGTTAGAGAGGCCTGAGGTACAAGCAACAGTATTTAGAGGGCCCTTGGTTGTGGAGGTGAGAGAAAGGGATGGGCCCAGGATGATCCTTAAGAATCTGGTTTAGGGCCTCCCTGGTGGCGCAGGGGTTAAAGACACAGCACTATCAAGCTATCACCAGCCACTACAGCATGCGTTCAATCCCCTGGCCAGGGAGCTGACCCACATGGCACAGCAGACCTCCCTTATTTCACCCGCTGCTCCCCTCAGCAGTGTGTTTCAGTACATCTGCCTGTTCTGCTCCTCACTCTGTCTTTGGTGAATCCTCTCACCCCATCCCACCCCCCACACCACTGGCCCACACCACAGTTCTTATATGCATAAATACATAAATCTTTTTAAAAAAATCTGGTTTAGATCAGGAATTCAGAGGGAGAAGCACGTATTGGGGAGTTGGGGGAGGTAGGAGTTTCTGCTATTGAGAAAAATAAAAAGCGGAGAGATGATGATTCCAAGTTAGTATCTAATGACTCCTTAGCATTGAGACTGTGTGGAAGCAGCCACCTGATGATCGTTAGCCTGCACCCAGGGAGGAGAGAAGGAAAATTAAAGGAGAAAACATAGCTGCTCTATAATTTCTGGTTAGTGAGGAAAGAGACAACACCCCAGAGCAATCATGGAGCTCCTAGATTGTCTGTTTTGGGCGTCTGTGTCACCCTTGCCCACCTGGGCCAACCAGAGAGTGAGGCAGCCAGTCATAGAAGAGATGGCATAAAAGAGAAGTGGGATGTAACAAAACTGTGATTTTTTTCCATGAAGTTACCAGATGATATAGACCAAATTATGGTATTGGGTTCATGTAGATTTAAATAATGCAAAATGTATAGACTTCACTAGGCCCTTGCAGTGAGTTTCAGTTAAGCTTGAGGAACAATATCAGTTTAGTATTAGCAATGCTGCTGTGATTCATCCACTCAACACCAGCCCTCCCCGCCCCCCGCCCCACAATGCTCTGTGAAAATCTAAAGCCTCTCATCCCAGCTACATGAGAGTGAATGGTTATACAGGTTCATGGGGGCATTTTTTGGTAGGAGGTTGAATGGAAAGGAGGGCTGCGCAGGTACAGGAAGGTCAGAAGGATGAAGCCAGCGAGTGCTGAAATGGTACCCAAGCCTCAAAGAAACAGAGCCTCCACTTTCCCCATCATCATCAAGAAAAAGCATCTGTAATTAGACATGTCTATCTTCATGTCATTCCCTGGTGTTTATTTAGCATTTCAGATGTATAAAAATTGTATAGAAAACATATTGAGGTATTGGAAAATGCTTGAATTCATTTTAAATTCAGGGATCCAAAAGAAGAAACTGTGAAGACACTGTAGTGTGATTTTCCCTTAGCCCTATACAACCATAGAACCAATTTATTGCAAATTTGGGAGGGTGAAAGTAGGGGAAAGAAAAGATAATCTAATGATGAAATTCATGAGGGCTTTACACACTTGCTTACACACACACTCATGCACATGTTCATTTCTTCTCATTGTTGGAACTCATGGCCACCTACAAGGTGTAATTTTTTTACATGGCATTTCCCATCCCTATCTCCCCCCAAAAGTACTCTGCTTCAAAACATCCACTGCTTCTGCCAATTGTAGCAACACCATCCCCTCCAGTGGGTTTTTTTTTTTTTTTTTTTTTAAATTTTATTTATACATACAAGCTGGGGTACAGGCCAGAGGTGTGGGGTGGCGAGAGGGTTCACCAGAGACAGAACGGGTAGCAGAACAGGCAGATCAGAACTACACTGCTGAGGGGAGCAGCGGGCGAGGCAGGAGAGGTCTGCCGCGCCATGTGGGATTCTCCCCGGCTGGGCATCGAACTCGTGTCACCGCTGCCGACAGCTCCACAGCGCAGCGCTTAACTGCTGCGCCACCGGGGAGGCCCGGTTTGGTTTTTTTTGATTGAAATTTTTAATGTTGTACAATGCAGATGCACGACAGGAAAAGGTAACCTTCCAACACACCCCTCCCAAGGGGTTGGGGAAAGAATGAAACAAGAATCTATGAATAAGCCAAATAAATTTTACCAGCAGGGCCTCCCTGGTGGTGCAGTGGTTAAGTGCGCGCTGTGGAGCTGTCAGCAGCAACAGACGCGAGTTCAACACCCAGCTGGGGAGATTCCCACATGGCGCAGCAGACCTCTCCTGCCTCGCCCGCTGCTCCCCTCAGCAGTGTATTTCTGTTGTTCTGCTCCCCACTCTGTCTCTGGTGAACCTTTTTGTCGTCCAACGCCTCTGGCCTGTACCCCAGCTTGTATGCATAAATTTAAAAAATCTTAAAAATAAATAAATAAATTTTACCAACATCCTAATTGTGTCTGGGGCCAGATCTCAATACAGTGATGCTATTACCAAAGAACTCAGCCTAAATTATGCCCTTTAAACATCACAGCCAACCTGTGTTACTGCACTTTCTCTGTTTTACAGACCAGGAAACAAGCACAAGTGTAGTTAAATAAAAAACTTAAGATGACACAGCAAGGAAGAGGTAGCAGAGGCAGGGCAGCTTGTCCACAGACATCAGCCATAATCACCATATCCCCCTGGCTTCACTCTCTGAACACCAAATGCACACAGTTAAATCAAGACAGTGTGGGAAAGAGGAATTACAGTGCACTGGGAAATAATACTTTCATTTAACCTAAACATCAGGTACCACTGTGGAAGAACACTGAGCACGTGGGATTAACTCAAATGAAAAGACACCAAGCCAGTAGTAGTCAAATTTAAGGGGCCATATTCTCCTGAGGACAGGATGTATTTGAGAAGCCATTTGTGGTCAGGCCCAAACAGCACACAGGACAGAAATAGACTCTGAGCATTTCTCAGATCAATACTAAAAGGTTCAGAGCTTAAAAACAGCAGTCAATAGAATCAATGAACTTCCCAAAGCTGCTTTCGTCAGTGGTGGGTAGTAGGAACAATGTCAACTAGGATATGGAAAATCAGGTTCGAATTTGGTTTAACTGTTACTGGCTGCATTTCTTCGAGCAAAGTGCTCTACCTCTCTCAGAGGCAAATACAGATATCAAAAATTAAAAATTAAAGGCTCTGAACTTTAGAAAACTGGGCCACATCTCATGGTCAAGTCATGACTAAGTCTTGCGCAGCAAGGACCATCATGCTTGCCTCACAGAGTTGCTGCAGAGGGGGAGCCAGGGCAAAGGCACCAGGGTGACCTCCAAGGTAATGTAACCAGGCTGAGTCCAAAGTCCAGTAAAGGTGGTGTCCCCTGGAGGGGGGTTACTGATGAAAATGACTAGCCCCAGGGAAAATGCTAATTTTGCAGTTTGGGGTGTAGAGAGTCTGATGAGAAATAAAAGGGACTGAAGGAGAAGGGGAATGTAGTCGCCATGATGTAGGAACGGAAGAGACAGTCACCATGCTGAAGTAATAGAGGAAGCAATTGCCATGATGTAGGAATAGAGAAATCAGTGGCAGAAAATGTAGCCGCCAAGATCGAGAGTTTGGAAATCAGATGCCAGACATTTTGAGCCGCCAGGATATAGACTGAGCATTTTTGGAATCTTCAGTGACTTTGGGACCAGCGACTTTGGTGGCTTTGCAAGTAGCCAAGTGAGAGAAACTGCTCCCAGTTTTGTCTTTACTGCAGCCGAAGGAAGAAGGCAGAGGCCTGAAGTGGGCGCCTTCCTAAAATGCCTAGTGCAGTCTGTTGGGCCATCTGGCCACTGTAGTTGCTGTTTTCAGTGTTGTTGGCCTGGTGCTGTGCTGGGGCACCATGGCAGTTCTGGGAGCCTCTCCAGTTGTGTTCTGTGCTGTCCTTGTGAGTTGGAACCTGGCCTACAGTCTGACTGTTGCACGTCTGCAGAAGAAGGAAGACACCATTTTGGAAATGTGGCCTATTGTTTGGAAGAGGAGCTCCACGTCAGCAGTGGCGGGAAGACGCCACTTTGTTACTTTTCTGAGACTTAAAGGACTGGACATTTCTTTAAGTAAGGTAAGCGGCCATATGTTGACTTTAGTAATTCTTTGCTTTTTCCTGTGTGTTAAATAAATCTCATTGTTATTGTTCCCTAAGCCTAAGTAGTCCTGCAATTGTGTGTGCGGGTACAGAACCAAGATAGTTACCAGTAAGCAATTGGGGCACTGCCTTTGGCCAATTTTAAAGCCCCATTTGCCCAGTATCAGTAACATAAAATGGCAATGCTTGTGTCTACCCCAAAAAAGGGAGTCAAGCCTGGAGGTCCTTAAAAATCACTTGTTTAGTCAATCTTTAGTCAGTAATCCTTTGGTGAAATAATAAGCTGCTTCTGTGAGCATCTACTAGGTGACAAGCAGGACCAGCTGCATGTGTGCAACCTGTGCAGTGAGGTGGGCCCCTGCACTTAAAAGGACCCACATTGGAATCAATGCTCCCTTGTCTTCAAATTCTTAGTTTTTGAACAAGGAGCCCTGCCTTTTCATTTTGCACTGAGCCTCGAAAAGTAGGTGGCAGGCCTGGTGCATGACATTGCACTCAGCTCCCAGGACACGGCGGTAAGCAGGCCGGCACCCCTGAGGAGCTCCACCCAACATATTGGAAACAAATCCTAGAAAACAAGCAGGGTACTAGAGGAAAGATAAAAACTTGCATATTTTATTCCTTGGTCCAACCTTAGCTGGGAAGTTCTAACGATAAAAGTGGTTATATAGCCTCAGGATAGGCCGGGGCTTGCTTGCACATGAAACACACACATCCCCTATAGACTCACTCACTCTGCCCGTATGGGGAGAGAAGATACCTGCCCGGACTCAGACATCTCTGAGGTGCATCCACCGGCTGCGCCAAGGACAAATGAGTGTCCAGAGCAGGGGCTCTCAAAGTGTGGTTCCAGCTCAGCAGCATCAGCATTACCTGGGGCCTCTTAGAGACTCATGTGCTCAAGTCTCACCTCACCACAAATCTACTGAATCCGACTCTGGGAGGTTGGAGGAGGCAGCACCTGTGCTTGAATAAGTGCTCCGGGAGATGCTAATGCATGGGCTGAAGTTTGAGAACCACTGACCTAGATAATCAAATTTAATCACTTTGAGTTTTGTTTGGTATCTTTTCTTCCCTTTGAAGGGCTAGGGAGCGTGTTTGGCAGAAACTGATTGGCAGGGTAGGGCCTTCCCAGCATCCTCCCCCACACCACAATCACTGCAATTCCCAAAGATCCTGATCGCTTTGTGTGTTTCCTGAAAAATTCAATTTAACTCACACACTTTGTTTTTGCCTGTTCATTCAAGTCACAATGCAGCCTGAAGTCCCTTGTGAACAAACATCCCATTTGCACATGTCAAGTATCTGATTCATTTAGACTTATCCCAATTGCTTAATGTCTGCAACAGAAGCAAGCCTCTGTGATATTCTGAGTTAATACCCTCTGACAAAGAGGGCCTGGGGTGTGGGTGAGCTCCCATGGGTCTGCCAACCACAAAGAGAAGCTTGTTGAATGCACACATAAAAAGAGAAGAGATAGGAGGCAGAGACGCTGATCTTTATGACCCTCTGATTATTCTATCAGTTAGTTAAAGCATAAATCTATCCCCTGACCTAACAAAATACGATTCTACTTCCTTTTACTCTATATTTTATCTTTTATAGCCAATAAAACATAAAAACCTTACAAAGGTTATGTGCTCATCAATTTTTTCACTAAACGACAATAAATTAAGTGGAGGTTACTGCAGCAGGAACACAAATGGCAGCTTGAAACTTTCTGGAAAGACAATTCCTCCCTCCAAGTCCGAGTTAGGAGCTGCTAACCAGAGATTTCTCCAGTAAAATGGAGCCCAATTTTGATGGTATTTCTATTCTGTTTTTTTAGTAGTCTCTAGCCTTTTCTTTCTTAAAAATCTGCACAAATATAAAGTTTAAATATTTATCAGGTATGAGAAAGAAAAGCTGTACTTTGTCAGATCACTTTAGTCCAGTATTCTCATAATAGTTAAGTCTCCCAAACCTCAGCAACACTACATAATTACCAGATTATAAACTCAAAATTCATTTTTCATTTACAGAAGTAATTCAACCATTATTTATCAAAAGTTTCTTCACGTGAATTAGAATTGAGCACTTAGAACAATTCCTGGAGTATAGCAAGGGTTCAACAGTATCAGTTCTCCTGCTGATTCGTTCTGACTGTGGTGGTGCTGCTGTTGTCACGTTACGTGCTACTGATGATAAGCTATGGCGCACTGAGTATACACGACAGACAAAACCGATGTGGTATCCCTGCTCTCATGAAATTCATGGGTAAGCAGCAGAGACAGGTATCAATCAATTAATCACACAAATAAACATTGCAAATTGTTACAATTAAGATACAACATTTGAGGATGTGAATGAGACTAAGAAAACCCCAGAGAACTTTCATACCCTTTTACAATTTTGAAACTTGTTGGCCCAAGTCATCTGCCTTCCCCAGAAGTTTTTTTCAAGATCCTTCTGTATTACGATGCAAATTGTAAATGTAAAGCAGCAAAAAGATTTGAAAACAAATATTCATATTTCATTACCATATCACTCAACATCAGAACATTTGCCAAATTTTGTAGATTAGAACTTATATTTCTTTTATAGTGTTAACATTTCCAAATGAGAAACCAGCATATCCCAAGAAACAAGCCTATGGTCAGATACATTCAATGAATCTTCCATGAATTTTCTCAGAAATTTATAAATTAAAATTAATTCATACTTAAATTGTAAATCAAATTTAAGATAGGGTTTACTGCTAAGTAAAGAATACAAACCACTGGCTGGAATCTTGTGACTTTCTAGGTAATAAAAAATGACTTTATAAAAAAGTTTTTATTCCTTAACTTTTTTTAAGTTGTAAAAATAGGTTTTCTGGTGACTTTACTTAGAGTCAAGAGCAAGAAAAGCAATAAATACATAACCACAAAATGCGAAGGCCCAATCTGACACAGAATGTGTTTAAGCAGGAAAATTAGGGAGACTCCGAAAGGCCCGGGGCCTTCTGCAGCCGCAGAGTGGCGGGGAAGCAGGCCCGAGCCTGCTCACAGCTCAGCAGCATCCTGGGCCGGCCCTGCCTCCTCAGCCTCCATGCCCCCCCAGGGTGGATTCCAGCGCCACCTCCTCGTGCTGAGCTGGGGCAAAGAGTTTAAATTTTTTCAGTTGCAGTCTCCTGCTCTGTAAAACGTTTACTCACCTTACAAGGAAACAGTGAGGATTAGGGGAGGGAAGCGAGTATGGTGCTTCTTGACTGTTTTGCCACGATCCCAGGTCAGGCATGTTCATCTTCAGTACTTATAGACGAAAAGATAATTTTGGAGCCTTAGGTAGGTTTTTACAGGCCTTTCATGCCGAATCAGGGGACAGACCATGGCTCTATCTGGGTGTTTTCTCGCTGTCTCCTACCCTTGTCCTTAGTCTCAGAGAGACGCTGCCCTCGTCACAGGGGTCGACATTTACACAGCACATGCTCGGGGCCCAGGTGGCCATAATTACAGGTGCACGCACGGGCAATACCGCAGGTGCAGCTCATGGATGCTAATGAGGGAGGGTGTAAAAAAAGCCTGATACCTTCCTTTGCCCTATATTGACATAACGCCACAAACAAATGGGCCCAATAGTTCAAACCTCTCAAAACCCAGTCTCCTAATAAGACAAGATCCAAAATCACAACAAATTGGCACCCAGAAACCCAGTATCCACTGCCCACGAACTTGATTTTGACAGTCCTCACGCAGGATTCCCCAAGGGCCACTTAGAAAGTATTCAGCCCCACAGGAGCAGAAGTGGTTAGCTCCTGGGAAGCACACTGCCTCTGAGCCTCTACAGTCTGACCTCCTATGTCCATCCTGGCCCACAGCTCAGAGGACAATTTATTACCGGAGTAAAGACTTCATCTAAACCAATAAATAAAGCAAAATTCTGCCCTCCATGGTTATCTCACCAAGCGCATTACCTAAATACAGTCAGGATCAATTCCTGTGTGCTAAGAACTTTAACCTCACAGATCACTCATGAAAATACGTCTTTTGACAGTCAACTGAAACCCTTTCAACTCTAATACAAAGATATGTATGCCAGTCAGTGTACACAGCAGCACTGTCTATTGATACAAATGGCCAAGTTACAGAACTAACTGAAGTGCTATTCAAGAAATGAATGGATAAAGAAACTGTGGAATATATACTCAATGGAATACTACACAGCTGTGAAAAAAAGATAACATAGTGGCTTTTGGAACAAAAGCATGGCCCTTGAGGTGATTATGTTAAGGAAATAAATCAGAAAGTGAAAGATACATACTGAATGGTTTCAGTCATCTGTGGAACATAAATAACAAAAAAAAGCTATCAAGTAAAATCATGAGGAATAAATCTTGAACTCAATGAAAGAACTTAATGATTACCAAAGGGAAGGAGCGGGAGGGAGGAGGGGGTGAAGGGGTAAGAAATAGGGGGCACTGGCACCAGTGGTTTGGAAGGTGAGTGAAAAGTGCACATATGGAAGAGCAAAAATGTAACCCCAAAATTTAAATTTTAAAAAAGACCCGTTCAGTCATCCATTTAAAACACTTATTAATAAGTTCATGCTGTGTGCCAAGCTCTAAACCAGATAAAAAGATGTGCAAGCCTTTGTCATCAAAGAATTCAAAGTCTTAAAGGACGAAGACATTTAATAGATAATTTTAATATAATGTAGTCGATATAGTAAAAAAGTTACACATAAGATATTAAAACGCTTTTTCCTTTTAGGAATTTGGCCTCATAAGTAAAACATTCAAGACTTTAAAAAAGTTCTTCCAAAATAAAATTATTACCACATTTGATAATTAATAAACATATTGTAAAAGAACCAAAAAATGAAGATAAGCAAAAAGAAAAATATAACTTATAATCATAACATCTGAAATAACTACTGTTAATATTTAGCTGGATGGCCTTCTGTATTTAAATGTATATATCTTTTTCTAAACAAAATACGAGATCATTTTACACTGAGTACGGTAACCTGGATTTTTCATTTTTCAAGAAACATATATAAATATATTTCTGGAGTGTGAACTGCTCCTCTAATTTATCATTTTAAGTGACTGCACAATATTTCACTATAGATTCCATAATTTAGTCTTTGCAGTAGACACTTAGACATCTTCCAATGTTTCAGCTATCATGCCATTCTTATTTACTTATCTTTTCTAACTAGGCCAATTATTCCTCTAGAATAACTTCCAAGATAGTGGAATTCTTGAATCAAAGGGTATGGGCATTTTTAAGACTTTGCTATACCTATTACCAAATGCCCCACAGAAAGATTGCACCATTAAATACTGTTTCCCTATACCTCCACTGCATGGTATCTCTCTTCTACACTTTGCATTTAGACATTTAAAATTTTAATGTACTCATCGTCACTAAAAATGTTGCTTATAAGAACATCATTCTTAGAAGAAGTTACAAAACTTGCTGAAATTAAGCAGCTGTGAGCTTGCCCAGGAATTCTAATTTGGGTTTGGAGTATCAGTGCTTCTCAAACTCTGCCCTGCATAGAACCATGTAGGGATCTTGTGGAAATGCTGTACTGCTGACAAGTTCCAGGTGATACCAACACTGCAGGTCCAAGATCCACACATTGAGTAGTTAGCAGTACAATTCTCTTATTTTGAAGTCCCTCTCAATCCCTAAATAGAGGCCCCCATTTCCCCAGCAGTCTCTTCTTCAAAAGTGCCCTGCAGGATTAATATCATTCTACACTAATTCGTTGCATGGTCTTGAAGGAGTCATTGAGTTTCAAAGGGCCTCAGTTTAGCCATCTATGAAATAGAAGGCTTGGAGCATAAGTTCCTTCCTATCTCATAACAAAGGAAGTTCTCCTTTGCCAGTAACAATGAGATGCACAAGAACAGTTCTAAGTAACTCCCTCCCTTCACCCCACAAGACTGCACTCAGAAGTGTGCAACCCAGGAGCAGACATTCAAGCAGCTGGTGAAAGCTACATCCCAAGAAAAAAAGACCCTTGGGAAGGGACACTCTCCTCCAAATAACATTTTACCTAGTAGTACCATATCATAACGATGGACATCATTTTCTCTTCCAAAAGGAAGAGATTTAACAAGAACCTAATGCTAATTTGCCCATTAAAGGAACAAAGAGTGAAATAAAGAGAGGAGATTGACAGTAATATTGCATCTGTAAATACCTTGTCAAAAAGCCTCCAGAAGTCAGCTCTCACGTGGGAGTTCAGTGTCCTCGATAATATTTCACTTGTAATGGCTACTCCCTTCTGTTCTGTTTTTCCCTCTTGCTTTTCAGCAACACTAAAAGGCAGACATGATCCTTAATGTCTGAGCTGATTGAAGTGGTTGTCTAAAATAATGTAAAATCTACAAACATATTTTCTTATTTACCAATATGAAAGTGCTGCCGTTTTTGTTGTGTAAAAACATTAGACATGTGTTACCTCCCCTAACAGAGACACATCTTAATGCCACCCGGTTCAATTAAATTATGGACCAATTCAATTCTCTATTTTTGAAAGACTGAGCCAGACTGAATTACTTTTAGTAATAATAAAGTCCTCCACCGTCCCCCTCCCCCCAAACAAGCTTTATCTCCAGCTTCTTTTCAATTTTGGCAGAGTTAAATTTGGTCACAAAACTTTTTTCATTAATTTCCTTTAACTTTCTTTAAGAAACTCAACATAATTTTTACTCTTGCATGATCTTTTTTTGAATAATACCCAAATCCCTTGCTTTTCTGCCCTTCTTCCCATTGTCTCCCTCAAAGTTGGGAGATTTTGTCTTTTATATTAGGCCTGAATTGAGCATGCTGATCAACACTAGTCAGGGACATCAGCCCACCTGCCAAAACATAAACTACAAAAAGCAAAAATACATCAGCTTCTAGTTCTAACGTTTATGCTGCTGGCTGTTTCCCTGAACCCACTTCTATTCTGCAAGCCCCTGAGCCCCTCATTTTGGGCTGTTCGAATTGTCGTGCTCTCCCACTTTGGGGAGGAGCCTGGCTAGGATGCATTTCTAAGAAGAAATGCTGCCTTAATTCCTCCCCATCACTTCACAGCTTGTCAGCAGGACCTAAGCAATAAAAAGATCAATAAGAAAACAAATCCCACCTTATTAGGTCCTGTTTGATCTTAAACCCCCACCATTCAAGACTGCAGCTACCTAATACTGGCCTGAACAAGAGGAGCAGAGTTTTCTTATGAAAATAAATTAGACAAACACATAGAAGAGAAATGGATGTGCAAAGGCTAAAATGTTCAAGTCTTAAATGCGGTCAGCAAGCTAAGCAAAGGGCACTGGTTTATTTCCCTTCTGTAATCTTTTATTCCCTTACACTCTGTTCTCTCTGCAACTAGGCAAATATTTTTGTGCAACGAATATTTTTAAGGTACTACTTTTCAACTAGTGATGACTTTATTTCTTTTGTATGATGAAGTTTTGTTTCTCACACCCGACATTAAAGTATGCTCAAGACAGCAAATGCAAGTCCTAGGAGTAGCCTTGCCACAATCTATCAGCTGTGATAATATCAAGATGAATATATTGTCAGGAACCTGGATGTAGCATTTCATTTATCCTACTCCCTCCCCTAAGAGTGGCTCCACCAGGGATTACATTATTATTCAAGCTTCCTGGACTCACTCCAAATGCAGATTACAACTACAATTTAAAGAGAAACTTATAAAAGGTGATAGGAAGTAGACCTCTGCAGAACATTTTTTTTTTAAAATTAACCTTTTCAGAGTTTAATTCCATCATATATACCCATAAATAGATCAGCTTTCAGAAACTAAAGACTAATCCTATAGTAATAACACAAAGCTCGATTTCTCATTCCCTACTATCATTAATATCGCTTTAAAAATCACGAGAAATCTCTTCGACTTCTTAAGCTTTGTAATTCATTTCTGTACACCAATTCAAGAAACCTCATTAATTTAGGTGGCCTTTTTGCAATACATCTGAGGCTTGCAAATATTTGGAACTTTTACATTAGGTCAGAGTTTAAGAAAAAATTAACTTCTCATTTTCAGAAGGGATTTATGAATGTAGAAAATGGTTTTGACAGTAACATGTTTATGTTCTCTGTTTTGAAAAGAAAGAAAGAAAGAAAGAAAGAAAGAAAGAAAGAAAGAAAGAAAGAAAGAAAGAAAGAAAGAAAGAAAGAAAGAAAGAAAGAAAGAAAGAAAGAAAGAAAGAAAGAAAGAAAGGAAGAAAGAAAGAAAAGGCCACACAGAATATATGAAGTGAAAATTGAAGGGGAAAAAACAGAAAAGTTTTATATAAACGATGGGTTATTTTTCAAGTAAGAAAAAAATCCTGTTACCTCCTTAACATTTGTTTCCCTATAACCCAGTTTCAACATTCCAGTCAAATATAGGATGAAAGAGCTTTGATTTGGGAGAAAACAAAATCCTTTGAACACTAATCGACGTAAGATCTGTGCAATTATTTCACCTATACTTACCCCCCTGTGCTCTACTCTCCAAACACTAGATGGGCCTGAGATGCTGTTTCCATTGAGCTGGGTTTACAATTAGCCTTATACAAGAGAAACTTCAAAGGGTGCTCAATAGGTATTTTCCGTTCTTCATTAGAACTCATAAACGTATAACCTGCACATAAACAAGTCACTCTACCTAATTAAATGGAATCTATCCGTCTCTATTAAAAATTTAGAAGTGCTGCCTGAGTATAAACATGTCATTTGAGAAAGGGCGGAGGGAAACCCTTGTAATATCCGTGAATAACCAGCTGAATCTCCTTTAAGCAAAGACATGTTAATAATAGCACAGACGCACATAAATTTTTCTAATTATTTTATTATCAGTAAAGATTGTTTAAATGTAAAGAATATTCATTGTTGGCAATTATGCCCTCAAGTACTATCTCTCTACTAAGGAAAAGCAGCCCAGGGCTTTAACTGAGTTCAGAGACCAGCACAGAGAATTCTCCTCACTTTCTTTTTCAACTATCTGTGTCCTGGGAGAGGTAAGGCCATATTTTCTCTAAGTTGTGTCTATATTGGAGGATGGGTTTGTTTGGTAGGATTTCTAATCACAAAGCTGGACTTAGAACTCCTAGGACTTTCCATTTCCATTTGGAAATGGAAAGGTTCCTAAAGTGTTTTGAATTGGCCAGTTTTTAAAGGAAGACAAGGTTTTTTAAACTTGCCCGCTTTTTGGAAATTGATGAAGACATTAAAAAGCACTCTTTAAAAAGTTTCTTTTCATTAACTCTGAAACAATACTCGTGGCACCGGGCCTTATGTCTTAAGACCAACCAGAAATTAAAGCCTGTAAATATTTGAGGAGACATGTGTAGACTTTAGAGCTGTGAGGTGTTTTGTTAGAGCGCCCTCTTGTGGCCATATGTCATCAACACAATTTCTGCTCGAAATTTTTTTTAAAGAACACATTTGCCAATCCACAATAACATCATTTTGTCAAAAATAAGCTTCCAATTTGGGGTTCAACTTTCTCCTATCTTGTTATATTTTGGATGCCCTCCTATTCTCCAAAGTTATGTTAAAATACATTGTGGGAGGTCTCCCCGACAGGGCCAAGTGGGCTTTTCTCAAAATGCCCAGAGTAGACCTCTTTCAGTAAGTGTCACTTTGGTATATGCAATGAAGGTCAATCTAAGCCCTGTGGGCCTTGGGAAGTCTGTCACCATTACTTAAAGAATGCAGATTATTTTAAATTAAGAGCAGTAAAGGCCCTTGAGGCTGAGAGTTAGCTCTTGTCCCAATCCTAAGCCCCTTTCCTAGTTGGAGAAACAATTACTGCTCCCCCTTTTTATGACCTAGAAAACTGTAGGGGGGGTGTATCACTCAGATAAAGGTTTATCAGGGGACATGTCCTCCTTTCTGAGACTCTCATTTTGCGAAGAGTAAAAGATGAAGTTGAAGTCATCCCTCTTTGTCATGTGAAGTCCTCCCCTTCTTCTCTCCTTGAAACCCCAGGTTTCTTAACACAGGACAAATATCCCTGGTTTTCCACCCTCCCATTTCACTTCAGAATTTACAACCACATAAATTCTCCACATTTATGTTACTAAATTTCTGGGGTTTTTCCTACTAATCTATCTGAAGTCAATTTGTTCATCTGTCTAGCTTAAGAAAAACCCAGACAGGGTAGGATTTCCCCCTGTGCTCTGACAGCATTCATTCAAGCAAACAGGCATGTATGAGAGTTGTTAAGTGTAGGAGAGCTCAAAATACACAAACACACACATTAAATACAAAAGCAGGGCAACGTCCCTATGACCCGGGAACAGAGAACGTCTTCATGAAATCACACCCATCTCCAAATAGCCTTCACCTGACCATGAAAGAGATGTTTTCTTTCCCCAGTTGTTGCGACAAGAATTTTGTTGCCACTTTGCAGTAGGGACACGAGGGAGCCAGTAGTCATGGAGCAGGTTTGCAAAGCAAGACTCTGCTACTTGAGCAGAAGTTCATGTGACAATGGTATGAGGAATAAAGTCCAAAGGGTGGGATAGGAATAAGGGACAAAGCTTTACAAGAAACAGAGAAGGGGGCATCATGACCATACGTCAAGAGATATTTGTATTAGCGTATGGGCTGATGTGATCACAGGCAGCGCTATCCCGAGACCACCATGGAGAACATCACGTAATCAGGTCAGTGGCGGCCTGGGCATCCCCCAGCCTGCCTTGTGATACGGGCCATACTCCTCAGGCAGTCAGGGAATGCTCTGCTGTGATTGGCAGATAGCAAATAGGTCACAGTTGCCCGTAAGTAGCCAACTCATAGGAACCCACACCCAGTATCATTACCTCAGTCAAATATCCAAGGCATGTGGTAGTTGGAGGGTGGAATATGTCACCCATGACTGCCTGAGAGAAAATGTCTTAAAACGTGATAGGTAGAGTGACCCATCTGCAAAGACAACACACATCCCCAGTGAAGCTAGGGCTCAGCTGCCCAGTCCTTGAGTAAAAAGTGCGACTTTTCTCTGATGCCACCTCCAAAAGAGCTGCAGGAATTCAAATAAGGCTTAAAAAAGTGAGGGGAATAATTATATTCAAGTATTTCCATATTTGTTAACACTTCAACATAAGCCATTTCTATGGCTTCAGAATGCTCTTCACTAAAAATAAGTATCTTTGTGACAAGGTCTACCTTTGACCAGAAAACCTGGGTGAAGAAGAATTGAGAAATGAGGCCCTCGCTTCAATACAACAAATTTCAGGTCTTAAAGTATCGTGGAGATTAATACATTTCAAACTTGTTATTTTACAAACTTTAAAAAAAAGTCCAATGATGTATAGGGATTTCCGCAAAGTCTTATGATAACAGGCAGCAAACTTGGCACTAGAAGGGAGTAGCTCAGATGTAACTAGCATGATCTGTCCTCCTTGGCCCCCAACTTGCTGAAAAGTTTTCTGATATCCAATTCTGTGGTCCACAATATGGCTCAATGGCCCCTGAACTACTAAACCTTCTGTCCTGCTACTGAGCGGTCTGTCTTCTTTGTTCTTTCCTCACAGTTATAAATAAATGACAACCATACTCTAGAAATCAAGGCCAGTACCAGTAAAAAACTACAACCAAACTGAATATAATACTCAATACAAAACATCCTACCTGCAGATTTCTAGAATTCCATTCCATGTGGGTGCTCCGCTGTAGGGTTTATCAGTCAAACCTCTTATACAAAATGGAATTAACTATGCAAAGGAACTGATAATGTGTCATTTTTTTAGTTATAAATGCCAATTTTAGTGCCCCTCCATGACTGACTTTGTAGGCTATTAGGAAATTCCTTTTAGTCGTTTATTAAATAAAAGTCCATAGATTTATTCATTGTCGGTAAAAGAACTGAAGAGAAGTCCTGGGTCAGCTGCCTTCAGCTGATACACTGCATACAGATGTGCACACAGGCAGAACGGAGTTGGTGGAATGCCACCAAGATCTGAGATGTTTGTAGTAGTAACAGGAATCCCCCACAAGATGGCAATCTTCTTTTTTAACTCATTGTAAAAAAAAAGTGGTTTTCACAAAGTCCATAAGAAACGGGGTTGTGAAAAATGTAGCTGATTTTACATACTATCATGTTTGATGTAATAATATGCAAAACAATTATAAAAATTTGTCCTCTGCCCCCAACACACATACTTTTTGAGGACAAGGTATGTGATGACAGATTCCTGCCTGATACCCCCAAGGCCTAGAGGAGAGGAGTATGGACAGTGCTCTCTGAATGCCAGGCCTTGTGAGTAAGGCTGTGTATGTGTGTGTGTGTGTGTGTGTGTGTGTGTGTGTGTGTGTGTGTGTGTGCTTTATGTGATTCTGTGTTTTTTCTAAAAGGTGAATTGTATCTTACAAGTATGTTAATAGGATTCTCTCCCATCTTAAGAGTTTTCTATTTTCAAAACTCAAGTAGGGACTCCCTGGTGGCCTAGGGGTTAAGTCTCAGCGCTATCACTTCTACTGCCTGAGTTCGATCCCCAGCCAAGGAGCTGACCCACATGGCACAGCAGACTTCTCCTGTCTCACCCGCTGCTCCCCTCAGCAGTGTATTTCAGTAAATCCACCTATTCTGCTTCCCCACTCTATCTCTGGTGAATCCTCCCAACCCCTTCACCTCTGGCCTACACCCCAGGTCTTCTACACAAAAACAAATCATAAAAAGAAGAAGTGGTCCTGTAAAAAAACAACAAAAGTAGAGGCTCTCCGACACTACCCCTGTATCATTTACAAATGCCCCTCCTGAAGTGACTTCACGGTCTCTGACACACTCACACACAGCAGTTCCTATCCTATGCTTCTGAAATAACATCTGTAATTCTCTTCAGTTGGCAAAAGATACAATCTGATTTGGCGGAAAGATGGCTGAACAGAAAATAATATGTAAAGGGTAACAGAAGAATGATTACAGTGGCAGGATGAAAGTTCTCAAAGCTTGCTTTCACAGTACTCTATTCCACAAACTGAACAGAAATATTTTGCTGAAAAAAAGGTGTTGGTTCTTCAACTAATGGGACCAGAACAACTGAATGTCCATATGCAAAGATTAACCTAGACAGAGACCTAAAATTAATTACCCAAAAATTAACTTGTAGGCCTACTTATAAAATCAAAACTATAAAGACTTCTTGGAAAAAAATCTACATAGCCCTGAGTTTGGTAATGAATTGTTAAACTCAATCCCAACAGTACAGTCTCTGAAAGAAAAAAATTGGTTTAAGTTGGACTTCATTAACACTTCTCTATGGAAGACACTGCAACAATGTCCGAGCTGTAGACTGGAAGAAAATATTCACAAATACACGTCTGAGAAGGAATTTATATACAAAATATGAAAGAACTCTTGAAAGTCACCTACACCCCAAAAAAAATTAAAAAGAGGCAAAAGATAATAGACACCTCACCAAAGAAATACAGATGGCAAATAAGCACACGAAAAGGTGCTCTACACTATTTGTCATGAGGAAGTTGCCAGTGAAAACAACAATGAGATAGATAGATAAATACACAATGTAAGTACTAGAATGACTACATCTAAAAAAAATAACAATATCAAAGGTAATAAGGATGAGGAACAACAGAATTGCTCATTCATTGCTGGTGGGAATACAAAACATCACAGTCAATTTGAAAGACAAGTTTGGCAGTTTCTTACAAAACCAAGCACAATCTCACCATAAGACCTAGCAGTGTACAACAAGGTATTTGTTCAAATTAGCTGAAATGTATGTCCCCACCAAAAAAAAAAAAAAAAAATCTGCATAGATATTTACAGCAGCTTAATTAATAATCGCTAAAAACGAAGCAACCAAAATGTTCTTTATCAGGTAAACTAACAAACTGTGTACATCCATACACTGGTATATCACCCAGTGATAAGCAGAGACAAGCTAACATTCCACTAAAAAACAAGAATGGATGTTAAATGCCTATGGCTAAATGAAAGAAATCAGTCTGGAAAAGCTACCTAAAGTATGATTCCAATTATGAGATTCTGAAAAGGCACCAACTATAAATCTGGTAAAAGATCAATCAATGGTTGCCAGAAATTGGATATGGGTGAAGCTGAGTAGGTGAAATGCAGTGGATTTGTAAGCATGGTGAAACTGTTTTGTGTGCTTCTGTAAACTAGATGCAAAAAGAAAAAACAGTATTTAGGAGCGAAGGGGATCTCAGAATGGAACAGAAAATGTGATATGAATGTGTGAAAGAATACCAAAGAGGGTACGGGAAGTGGTGCTAATCTAAGTAACTTTGGAAATGAGCAGAATCTGTAACACTAAAGGAAAAAGAACCATATATAATACTGCATTCTAGTTGATAAAGTTGTTTTCCCTGGGGGATATGGGTCAACAATTTTGATATTGCTATACATGTAATCTGTAATTGAACAATTAAGCAAATGGATGACAGATGGCAGGAACTGGGTTTCTCATGAACATGTTGGAGTGCAAGTTTACAGATGAGTGTATCCTATAGAATGATCCATGCAGTAAGGGATTAGTGTGGAGAAAGCACTATGAATTCATGTTTAGCTTAATACTGACACAGAGGGTGACATATAGAAAAATTTATAAGGCCTCCCTGATGGCGCAACTGGTTAAGCCGCAGCACTATGAAGCTATCCAGAGCCATTGCAACACGAGTTCAATCCCTGGCCAGGGGGCTTCCCACATGGCACAGCAGACCTCTCCTGACTTACCCACTGCTCCCCTCAGCAGTGTACTTCAGTCAATCTGCCTATTTTGCTCCCCACTCAGTCTCTGGTGAATCCTCTCACCACCCCACACCTCTGGCCTACACCCCACCTTGTATGCATAAATAAATAAATCTTTAAAAAATAGAAAAATTTATAGATATACGTATATACACAGACCAGTGTTTATACATATATATTTCCTTGCTCTTCCAGCTAAGAGGGCCTAGAAGCAATGACATTCCACTGTCTGCCAGATACCATCTCCAATACCATTCTCCAGTGAAAGTAAAAAGCTCCTTAGAGAAATGGAAGATTCTAGGATTGGGGCAGGAAATATGCAAAAGGAACCTGGAGCATCACATAGTGCCAGAAAATAAAGAAGTGCTAAAAAAAAAAAAAAACAAAAAAACAAACTCCAGGTCAATGTGTCTCAAAGGACACAGAAACCGACTGAAACCTCAAAGCTGGAAAAATCTGAGCAACAAAGTAAAGCAGTACTGGATTATAACCCAGAGTATAACATAAATATCCATGAGTCCATAGTGACATAAATGACTGAATAAATAAATGGGGGAAAGAGGCAAAGTCTCTGTGCAGAAGTCCAAACAACCTCTGTAGATACTTCATCCTCAAAGAGATGGGCTATAACTCCCCACTATTTAAATGTACACTAGTGACTTCCTTCCACAGAGGAGAGCATAGAAACAGGGGAGAAATAATTGCAGAGGGTAGAAACCTGACAAACATGGCCTCAACCAGGTGATCCATATTAACAGTGATAAGTCATGTTGTTAAGATGATGATAAAAGCATTTCTGTAGTTTTCTTCCAAAATATATCATCCAATCTAATCATCAGGAAAACAGCAGACAAATCCCAAATTGAGGCACATGGTACCAAAAAAAAAAAAAAAAAAAAAAAAAAAACAACCACGTTATTTCCTAGAAGAAATTTATGTGTAAATTTTTGAGGCATGGAACTTGGCAGACTGCTAAAACAAGGCCCAAAATGGAGTCACTTTTGCTAAGTCCCATGTCAGTAAGCCAATACTGAATTAGTTCTGGATCTTCCAGAAATGGAATTCAATAGAGAATCTCTGATCATGACTAGTTATGTCAAATCTGTGTTATAGACACCACCAGCAGCTGCAGCAGTCCCTAAAAGAACGTAACCTTGCCATAACAACTCGCTTGGTTAGCTGCACAATGTCGTTGTTCGTGGCTCCCTTATGCCTATATTCCATAAAGTTCCTCAGAGCTCCTTTCTCTCTGCTAAATAGGACGTTACCCAATAGGAATTGAGTTTTGCTTTAAAACCAAAACAAAGCCCACACCTTTTAATATGTTTCCGTTTATCTTTTAAGAGCTGCGGTGTCAGAATATGGAACCAAAGGAGAACTTCGCGGCCCCCAAAAGTCGTAAGTACGCCGGCGCGCAGGTACCTGTTAGCCCCTTGAGCTCGCTGCTTCTTGCTGCTTCTTGCTGTACCAGGGTCACGGGAAGTCACAGTTTTAGCTTTGCGACACAGTTTAGCTTCGCACGCTTTCGTACAGAGCTTTTCTTTTGGTTTGGGGCCAGAAACTGGCTCTAGTCCGTCTAGTCCCACATGGAAACTGGACCCGGTCCGACTTAAATACTGACCCGAGTCTTCAGTCCAACTGGGCCTGATTAAGCAGAATGGTTCCGGGGTGAAACCTCGGCTAAATAATATTTTAAGGTTGAACTAACAGGTTAGCCTTAGCAGAAATAATCGTGAATTACAACAGAATTTTGAATCACTATAGATAAGCTTATTCATTTTGAGGTTCCCACAGAGAAGGGGTCTCGGTCAGTACTCTCTATAAAAAGTAGAAGGGAAATTCTTTTTCCTTCACTATTTCTAGTGACCAGGGCCCTCTTCGTTGTGACAACCCAGGCCTCCATCTTCTTGAACTAGACTTTAAGAAAAATTTAAGACAGTTAGCTCTCCTTGTGGGGCCAAAAAAAGGTGGACTTTCACTAAGACCAACATTCCTGAGGCGGGAGAAGAAAAACGACCTTTCCTTTCTTCATAAGCTTACTATCAAGGAAATACGAGCTAAATCTTGAACAGGTTGCTCGTCAATCCATTAACAATGAATGGATTTAGTTTGGGTTCCAGATGATCTCGATCTTCTTTTGTACTTTTCTGTATTTTCCAACTTTCTACAATGATTAAGTATTCCTTTATAGGTCAGGGGGAGATATTGTCCCAAAAAATCTGCTTTAAACATCGCTTCACACAGAAACCTTGAGCTTAACCACCATGTCTTCCTCTGTCGTGGTACTTAGCACTCTCTATCGTCAGTGTTGCCTTGTTCTTCAAATTCCCAGTGCTTAGTTCAGTTACCAGCACATAGTAAGCATGTCTACTGAAAAAATGAGTAAGGCAATGAATGAATAAACTTAGGACAGAGGCTCAGTGTTACTTGCTCAACTCTGGACTTCGTAGTCCAGAGGAAACTGGAGGAATTCTAACTTGTCTTCACCTACTGTTTTAAAAAACAGCCACCCTCACAGCTAGGTTCTCTGGACATAATGTCTTCTCTGGTTTGTTTCTTTCAGTAGAAAGTTGGTGGTTCAACTACAGATCAGTGGGTGGGGGCTGGGCAGGGGATACTGTTGATGATCCGGAATACTTAGCTCATGTATTCATTGTGATTTCAGGGTCCAAGAAAGTCCTTTTGTACCCCAACCATTCTCCATTTCCTAACTCCTCTCATTCTTTTAAAGGAAAGCTTTCATCCAAGATAAGTCCAACCCTATATAAACTCACCTCCAGGAGCAGCCATATCAAGATTTAAACAGCATCCCACAGATCTTGAAAGAAGTGAGAGAGTTTGCACAGACCAGGAAGAGAAGTTTGGAGAACTTCTATCTTTGATCAGTTCCAATTTTGCCCAGAGCTTACCTAGTTTTAAGACTACATGTGGAGTATTAAAATTGGAAATTGTTGGGTTTGAATTTCTATAAAACCTAAATAAAGTGACTTCTGGCTCACTCTCCCCTTACCTTCTACTGTGGAGAACAAGAGTGAACAGCCCTGATTAGATGCATCGCTGGGAACAGCACAAATGCAAAAGAAGACTTGCAAAAGGGGAAAGTGTGCTTTTCTGTTTTAGGAAACCTGCTGACATAGGGAATGCTTCTGTTTTTCTGCAGAGATGCTGCCTTCAGTGGACAAAATTCAGCCACGATCAAGCTAATTGAATGCACAAATGTAATATTTTTCCAGGGCACCTCCAATTTAATGCTTGATGAAATCGTGTCTTTCGCATATATTTACAAAAGCTTTTCTTCATCCAGAAATGTCTGTTAAAATTGCTTATAGATGCTGAGATAGCAAATCACTCTTCTAATGTAATGAGATAAGTCATCTCTATAAACTTTGCTTGCTCAAATGTACTCGCATAAAAGAAATCAGGCTACAGGCTTTTTTCAATAAATAGAATGAACAACTAGAACTTGATGGCTGTAGCATGTTCTGCCTCATTGCTAAGGGATGTTTAAAATTGCTCCCTCTCTCTCTTACACAGCAGAGTTTTCATTTTGGTAGTTGATGGAAAAAAGGAGGTCAAACAAACTGATGTGGAGAAGAAGCCAAAGCCGTTTGTCAAAACGTGAGGAGAGGCCTGAAGATTGGAGTCATTTAAAGACTGAAAATTGATTTAAAAGATTTCTGTCCTCAAATCATTTTTCTTGCTAAATGTAGCCACTTTGTGAGCCTGGTTTTCCCTGCTTTAGCTATCTTTACTAATAATTTACACCATAGCAACTTCATATACTAGGAAGATTCATATTCCTAACCACAAGCCTGGAAAGGGGTGCAAAGTTCAAGCGTCTATGGAAAGGATGAAGCCTTGTGAGGCTTATCCATCAGTTTCCACAGAAGATTTGTCTTCTTAATCTGAAATCCAACTCTGTGACAAAGGCCTAATAGGCCATCAAACAAACCTAGGCTCACCATACAGGACCATCATGTGTTGCCACTCAGGTTATGTACTGCATAACTCCAGATACCATTCACTTAGGCGACAGTGTGAAGGGCGATGTCTGGAGTTGTGTGGTGTGACATTTCTGCCCAAGTCCATCACCCAGAGCAGAGAAAAAATAATTTGCCTGCTTGTTCAGTTCTTGGTTGGTAGATTTCCATATATACAGCATTTAATTCTGTATTAGGGGCACTACATTGCCCTTATATCCCCTTAAAGAATTAAAATCAAAGTTCTTGTGAGTTCACAAAATATTCAAACCTGCCTTGTGCCCTTTCCCTTCTCTTTGCAAAGTAAAACTGTTTGGGAGAATATTCAGATCTCCAGATGGTTCTCTGAACTTCAAGAAACATTTTGGACAGCTTGACTGAGAACAGGCTAGAATCCAAAAGAATATGAGACCAAATTGCAAATACCCTTTCTGTTAGTTTTGGAAAACACTAGACAACCATTGTTCCATACAGGCAAGAGGCAGCTGGCAGCCTTTGGAATGATCCTCCAGGAGTCTCTCTTGTTCTAATCTGCCCTTTGGACTTCCCTCGTGCCTGCTGGAGGGGCCCAAACAGCTGGATGAGCAGTCAGGCTGCCCTGGACACTGGGAACAGAAGCCCACTCACTGCACTGCACAACCCTGCCTGCTCCTTCTAATACCTTTCCCCTCGCCCCCTGAAAGCCATGGCAATGAAGTCTAAATACTTCCTGAATCATTGCTCCTGACAGTCTCCCCCTAATCAATTCTGAGTTCAATACCATCATTTAAGGTTTAACAGAAATGTCCTGTTTCTTACGCAGTTCCTTGAACTCTGCCCCAAGCACATGGAAAAGTGTATTTTGGATGTAGGGCATCAATTCTAATATGTATGAAGGATACACTTTTATTAGGCTTCCTCAGAAAGAATGCTGTCAGCTCATTCACTGACAGGTGAGTCCTAGAGATTCAGACAGATGTCATAAATTTCTATAAACCATTAGAATTATTTGTTAAATGAGTCCCCCTGGCCCCATTCCCATTTTGAGGCCATCATAGATGCTTATTTTCACCTAATTTATCTGTAGGAAAATAAGCAGATGAGGGGCTGAGTCCCAGGGCAAGTTAGGGTTAATTAGGCAGCTCCAGGGACAGTGCAGGCAGGGACTTTGCAGTTAAAGAGGTGCTAACTAAGACATACTTCAGAGATAAGGATAGTAAATTCTAGGTGCTAACCAAAATATACTCCAAAGACAAGGAAAGTAAATTCTAAGTGCCGACCAGACATACTCCAGAGATGAGGTCAGAGGTCCAGGAGGGCTAATGGGGGCAGTAAATTTTAAGGCTAAAATTTAAGACTAATTGGGACAGTAAATTTTAGGAGAACTAGCACAAGGGAGGTAAAAAGAAAAACTCTAAGAGATGTGAAAATGGGCACATCTTTCCTGAGTATAGCCATTAAGAGAAAGAGCCAATCACAAAGCAGGATTATATTTTAGACTAGAGGGAAAAAAAGGTTTAAATACCCCTAGGCGCAGGCCCACAGCAGCTTCCTTGCCCCTCCCAAGTACAGTGTACCTGGGATTCCTTACTTTCTTCCTTTAAATTTACTTTTTTAAATAAAGTTTGTTTCACTCTGCTTACTTATATAAAATGTCTGCAAATTCCTTTTTACAGCTTCGTGGGACAAGAACCTGTGGTGGTTCAAGGGCACACCAACTTCAGGGCTACGCTGGGATTTTACCCCCATACGTTCCTCATCCCCTGGGCTTGCAGCACCACCCAGCGGAACTTTCTATTACAATGAAATATTCCCTACTTGAGAGGCTGGATATGCTGCTGCCAGCCACAGTGGACACTGAGCATGTGAAATGTGAATTCACCTGTCTCTGGAGTATGTCTCATCTGAGGAGTAGGACTTTGACTTTCATTTCATATAAATTAACTTCAATGTAAATCACCATTTCTATCTACCATACAGAGCAGCACAGTTCTAGAGTGTTTTTCGTCTGGGGACAGTCTTACCAACCAACACAACCTTTAAATGTGCTTGATTTTTAAACAATCAAATCGAAAGCCAGGTCAACAAGTGCTGCTGTCTAACGTAAAAACTCAGTTTATTCATCTGTTTATGACACAGTACGCAAGACACAAAGTGTTTCACATCATAGATTTCTCTTCCAGCTCCTCGGAATGTTCATTTCTTTGCTTAAAAGGAGAGACTAGACAGGACAAGGCACGCAATCTTCGGCTACTAAAATAAGGGTGGGGGCAATGCTAATGTAAAGTCATCTTCACAGGGAGGGGCACAGAGGCTGTTAGCATAAGCTGATTTTTCTAGAACTGTTAGCTGGAAGCCTAGAATTCCACTCCTGGAGGCTTGAGCCACCTCGGCTTCAATCATCCCCACCGCACAGGTACAGCAGCGCCTTCTGGTAGTCGCCCTTGGTGTCTTGCTACAAATGGCCAAGGAGAAAAAAGAAATTCACTGTCAGGAAAAAGACCCAAACTCCACAATAACCTACAAGCTGGCCCAATGCACACCCAGCTTCCCCAGTGTTAACAAAGAGAAGACTATGGGGCCTGTCCAGACACAGAAGCCTGGCAGGCCGCACCCAAGCACTCAAAGGTGAAACCCTCAGGGGATGTGGCCCAAGGGAGACTTTCCAGTCATCATTTCTACAAGGGCAGACAGAGCACAGGGAAATTGACACAGCAAGTGACCAGAGCTCAGGCGCCCCACCCACTGCTCTGAGGGCTGTGAGGTCCAAAAAACACACTTTTCCTCCGGCCCTTCCCCCTCCCAAAGAGGATGGGTTCTCTCCTGTCTCGTTGTGCTTTTTCATGGATTCTTAAGGTCGGATGAAAGAAGCTGGTGAGGTAAGAAAACAATGACTAAGAGTCTAACTGGTCCCTAGATTTTAAACATATACCCCAATAAACCTGGTACACTAAATCCACCTCTAAATTCACGCCTGGTGAGCACTGACGACGTGCCTTGGAAATATTAGTATTTTTTACAAAGAGGAGATGCATGCCCGTCAGAACTATACACAGTGGTAACTGCGAAGGCGATCACTCATATATGGAACAGAGAGAGACCAAGTGGCAGGAAAAGATGGGAGCTCTGAGGAATTAAATGTTGCCAGACCTATCACAGAGGATTTCTCAAGAAATGGAAATATAATCAAATGTAAAATTTAACTGATAAGTGTCTTCAGAATGTCAGCATGTCTTATAGGATCATCATCATGAACACCAGTTATCACAGTAGAATACCAGTGGGGCATAGAAAATATTTGCCTGATTCTTTTGAGTCCAGGACATATCAGGAGGGGTACTTTCAAAATAAATCCTTGATGTCTGATAACTCAATCTCTTTCCCAGTGGGTGAGAGGACAGAATATCACCACCCTGTCATCATCCTACAGGCCACTGACTCTGGATGGTGGGACAGAGCCATCTCCCTGGTAACGTACCTGGATGTAGGAGTACAGAGACTTGCCATAATTTTTCTTGAATTCAGACCTGATTTTCAACATGTCCACTTCACTGCGGGAGACCATGATTCTAATCAGGACCTTATCACGAGCTGCCTTGCCCTGAAAGTCAAGTTGATGTTCCAAGTTACGATTCATTGACAACATGAATCATTAAAAAAAGAATCTGGTAAGTTTCATGTAACTGATCTGGGTTCCTGAGGGTGCCCTCTAAGAGACTGAATAGGTAACAGTGATGCTACTCCTTTAAGAAAAATTAACATCTTGGGAAATTCCTAACACAGCAGGATGAAATTAGCACAAGCCCCCACTCTGTATTCAATAAATGTGCACTGAACACCAACTACTGCAGGCTCAGTTCAAGAGGTGTGCAAGGTTACCCACATAACAAAACCCTCCCGGCTCTCAGAGGCTCAGAGAGCACATGCCTGGGCCATTTTCATCATGGCCTGGGCAATTTTGTCAAGCATTGCTGAATTTATTTGCAGAGGCTCAGGCCAAGGGCACCGAGGAATAGTCATAGAATCTGTGGAGAGCTGAGAGAGGCAGTGTACACAACAGGGTGATACAAGAAACAGTGGAAGGGCCTGGAAACCGGAATGCACAAAGCAAATTTGAGGTATAGAAAATGGGATGAGATTGTAAGAAGAGAGGGTCATTTCAAGGTGAGTTGCAGACCTGGCTTTGTAGTGAGATAGTCCCAGGTTCAAATCTGGCTGTGTAACCTTAAGCAAACTGAAGCTTTCTGAGCTCCAGTCGCCTCATGCATAAAGAAAACAGTAACACAAGCCTGACAGGTTTTTGGATAATGATTTACAGTAAAGCAAGTAACATAATGTCCGCTGCATAGTGGGTGCTTAATAATCTCTCCCTGGCTTATCTTTACTCCAGGCTAGAAGGAAGTCTGAGAAGTCTGAGCAGCAGTCACATGATTACCATCTGGCATTCTCTCCCCTGATGGCACTTTATTTTCTACCTGTACACAACCTCATTTCGAATAGTTAAGAGAGAGAGGATGGATTTGTGGTTTTCTCATCTGTCAGATACCACAGCTGACTGGGACCCCTGCATTTAGATAGTGGGACCTTCTTCTATCCACCTCTAGTCAGGCAGACTTAGTTTAGGGTGAAAAAAAATAGGGCCTAATATGGAATGAGACCTCCCAGTCAATCCTCCTTACCTTCAAGGCGTCGTACAGTCGGCTAGCAAAATACTGGGGCTTGTTCTTGATACACTGGACTGTGAAGAGAAAAAAGGGGTCAGTGGATCAGTGGTTCTACTCTCTCCTCCACCAGTGAGAGGCAAGGCCCTTCCCTGGGTCCAAACTAGATGACAAAAGTGGCCTATAAAGTGAGGAAGACTCAAAGAAAACCATGGACCCTCTGAGAGAGAGCTCCACTGTGGTTAGCCAGGGTATTCTGCGGGCTGAAGAAATGGAAGTAGCATCAATTTCCCTTTTTTCCCTTGTTACCTTATTCCTCCTTGGCAATCTCTCTATTCTACCAAGTTAAGCCCTTCTTTGGTTTCAGATCTTAAATATATACAGGTTATAAAACCACCCAAATCACATACAGATGAAACTACCCCTCCCAAACACATGTGAAGTAATACAATGGGCACATACTACTTCTGCTTCAGTACAGTTCCCTGAAATCTGATTTCCACTAAGGATGGAGGTGCACTCTCGCTTACCCAGGTTCAGGAAAGCATTTTCCAGGTCTCCTTTGACCTCCTTCCTGATGCTCTCCTCCATGTCATAAGGGCTGTAGCTCTTGTACTTTTCAAATACTGAGAAAAGGCAACAACATCATTATAACAGAGCCACTAGTCAACGCTGTCTATGATTACCCAGAGTTATACTCCATGGTTAAAAAAACCAAAAAAACAAAAATCGAGGATGCTCACAGCATCCTTAAGGGTGAAGAGATGCCATGAAGGACCAGAACTGGCATTACTCCAGTTTGCCCTGGACAGCCTCACCATACACCTGGCTGGTGATCAAATGGTCAGGTCACATAGTTTGATCACCTCCATCTCTTGAGTGGAACTCATTCTATCTGGAAGCCATGAGAAATAGTGTGTAGCACTCAGCCAAGTCCATTACTTAACCAATATGGCAATGATCCTCAGACAAGAAATGAAATAAAATGATCCTCAGACAAGAAGGAGTGGGAAACTACAGAACCAAACAGGGAAAATATTTAGGAGAAAGAATGATCCAAAATGGGAGAGCAGGATGAATGGATATGGTGAGGCTGGGCAGTGCAATGTGGAAAGTGAACTTTTGCCTGGCTGACCCTACCTGCCACGTAGACACCCACCTGGCCCGCCTGACAGGACCATTCATTTCAGCCTGGGTTCTAAGACCTAAGACCTCTGAGCCGAGCACCCACCTTTCTGGAGATGACTCACACTCCGCTCAGTCATGATGCTGATCCACTTGGGGACATCAGTTCCTTTCCTCTTCACTCCAGCATCATAGAGATCCTACAAGTACAATCAGCCAGGAAAAGTTAGTCACATGATCCAGAGTAAAGTCATGCAGGAAAACCCAAAAACCTATATACTCAAAATGAGAAAGGATGACTGCAGAGATGGGCAAAAGTGAATTATTTAAGTCAAAAGTCTTCATCTCATGCAAAGAAGGACACCCAAACATTCACTAGCACACCCAGTCTACCTCTCCTTTTAAAAAGTAAGCTAGTGGTCATCTACTGAAGCAGCTAGGGCTCAGGTGCCCACACTCAAGCTTCTAAGAGACAAAGGAAATGACAGAACTGGCAAAGGAGCCAGGTCAACCTCACTTTCAATTTCTGGAAAATGAAAGGGCTACAAGAGATGCTAAAAATGGCAGGGAGGGAGGGTGGAAGGTAGAAGGTTTATACAAGAGCAGATACTCATTTAGCGACCACCCACCATCTGGGAGTCACAAAATCCAATTTCTATTATTTCCTGGCCTATTAAAAGTACTATGTGAAATATGCTGAATTTTAAAACTAAAATGAATTTAATTTTGTTCTGCAGCTCCTATGAAATATTTGAGACAGATGTTGACGCTCGGGAAAAGCAATATTGTTTATAATAATTTGAATCACCTTAACAAATAGTTCTCAGTGGTTGTGACTAGAACCCACAAAAGCTCTATTCAGGCAGAAAAGAAGTAAGACCCCTTGCTGCCCACCCTTCCCCCTGAGTACAAAGGGCAATAAGTCTTCCTATCCCTGGCTGTGCCTCCACCATCTTCTTCTCCTTCCCCAGGATGTTCATTAGCAGCAAATGCACAACTTGTGCACAGCTATATCAGACCCCCAGAAACAGGTACTTTCATAAAAGCAAAGCCTGAGCATGTGAGTCAGGTATTGATCCTGCAATGGATATCAGCAATATAACCAGCAATATAGGGGGCTTTCTTGTAAAAATTATTGCTCCCACAAATAGAAAATGAAACCCCCAATTTTTTTAAATGACTCGCTTCTTAAAGTGGAGCCTATTTCCTCTGCCAGTAGGCTATACATAGTGATTCACGTCTAATGAATGAGTATGACAGAAGTGACAGCTTGTGAATCCCAAGGTGACGCCATAAAAGGCACCTGGCATCCTGCATGCTTTCTTTCTTGGATCGGTCCCTCTGGACACTCCCTACTGCCATGCAGGGAGAACACGCAAACATCCTTGTAGAGAACCCCATGTGGGGAGACATGAGGGCCTCTGCCAACAGGCATCTGGTGGGCCCTCTTGGAAGTAGACCCTCTGGACGCCACTGGGCCCCCTGATTGCAGCCCTGCCAACATTGTGTCTGTAATCTCACAAGAGGCCTCGGGCCACTCCTAATTGCTGGCCCACAGAAACAGAGAGAGTAAATGTGCATTATTTCAAGTCTTAAGTTTGGAGGTAATTTGTCACACAGGATAGGTAATTATTATATAGACTATCTAGAGGCTTGCCAAAAAATAGAAACTCAAACCAAAAAGCTGAGCACTTACCCGGGCATCCTGGTCAATCAGTTCATAATCAATGACAGAGCCCTCCTCTGCCCTTCTACCCTATAGGCGAAAACAAAGTTAAGAACATGGAATATATTTCTTTGTATACTTTAAAAGTGAAAAATGTTATTTTCCCTTCCACTTATATGTCATTATTTAATTTACTGAATAAATACCCACTTAAAATTTTTCTTCACTTTGAAGGGAAGCCTTTTATAAAAAGCTGATTTTATAAAATCCCCCCCTCCAAAAAAACTTAATGATATTTAGTTTCTTCCCTCAGAGAGCTTACAATCCAGATGGAGAAACAGCATGGAACAAATGATAAAATAAAAGTAACCTATGGCTCCGAGAAGCTTTGAAATGCAAGTAAGGGAGAAATCTGTCAGAGTATAGTCAGCAGTCTGTGAACAGCAGCTTATGGCTGAACTAAAGCTTGAAGGATGGGGGGCCAGAGGCTTGAAGGGGGCACACAGGAGGACCGCAAAGATGGAGGCCAGCAGGTTTGGAAGGAATGAGGTGCTGCCCAGCTGGAGCACAGGGTAAGCAGAAGGGACTCCTCAGGAGGAAGATTAAGTTAGAAAGGGCCAGAGCACAGAGGACTCTTAACGTCAGTTGAGAGTTTGGGTTTGATGCAAAAGAAATGGGTTTTGATCAGGGGAGTAAAACAGATTTCAAAATCATAGGTGGGTGGCACTGCACAGAGTAGGTGGGAGACAGGAGAGTTGGGGAGAGGCACAGTCTTGTTGCAGTAATGGAGATGTGGGCAGACAGCACACTAATCAATTGCTTCATCAAGATTCCCAGAGAAAATTGTCTTCCTTCTCCTGGCACTGGCATTAAACTGCACACTATTCAGAATTCCTCAGAAAGGAAATTTTTTCCATCTGCATTGATGTGTGAACATTAGCAAACAAAGACCCTTTTCTCAAGGAATAGGCTATGTGGCAAACTGTCTCCTAAGAAGTGGGAGCAGGCAAAAGAAACAAGAGTAGCACTTCCTGCCAGGTCCTTATGTGACCATGGATAGAGGCAAAGCGACCTTTCTGGGTCATGTGGCCAGGGCTGGCACATAAACCCAGACCAGGACTTCACAGCCACCTATTCCTCTTACGGCCCCCAAAGTCCACTGACCATGCGGTTTCTCAGGATAAGAAATCCTATTATAGAAAAATGACAGCTCGGCAGTGACAGTGCAGAACCACTATTGGAAACGCTGCTGGAATTTCTGATGCAGGCAGAGAGGATTGAGTTAATTCCCAACTTTAAATGAAGTATGTGACTTGCCTCGGGAAGGACAAGGACAGGAAATAAACCAGAAACTAACCTTTGCCAGGGCAACCATCAGCTTGCGGAAGTCACCAGAAGTGTCGGAAATAATGTCCTTCTCCAGATCTGTCTTGTACACTTTGAAAACAACACACCTGGTTTTACCTTCCTGCCTGTGCAGTCAGTCACACATCCAAACCCCTGTCCCACTACATCTCTGAAAGCAGAAACAACTGTGGCAGTATGAATGTATCTGCCCAGGTGATGGTGAATTCTTTAGAATGATTTCACTTCATAAAACCAAAGTTAGTGCCATTATCAGTGACAAGGGACAGACACGGATAGATAAAATCAGCGTTCCTCAAGCTCACCTTTGATCAGTTACCTTCTGTCACTGAAGTACAGGTTCCCAACTTTCTTCAAAATGAAAGCTCATTTTGAACATCAAAAAATGTAGAAGACCCCCCCCACACACAATTATGCTTCATTATCTACTGACTGAAAAAATGCACACAATGGCAAAAACTTGTAAGATTTAAATAGTACTTTAGAATAAATTTATATTTTATTATTCAAAATAGCTTCTATATTGAAATATGATAACACATACACCTATAAGCTGCCTTCTTTATCCTTGCCACAGCCTCCTATTCCTCCTGTTCTACATAGGTCCATGTGCCTTTTGCCACAATCATCCATTGCCTAGAGTGCAAACCTCTTAAGCAGAGCCACCCAATGAATGTATAATACTTTCTACTCCTACCCACCAGATCTTTCTTTTCTTTTCTTCCTGTCTATCCTTTTTTAGAAGTTCTCACTGATGTTAATAATCAAAACCCAGCCACAAAAAGTGGTGGGGAGGAACCTGGACCACAGCAACCCCTAGTTCTACCCTGCAGTCCAGATGGCAGACATTTCTGCACATGTAATCGGGGCATCCTATCCCAAGCACTAACCCAGGTAGCCATGATGAGGTCACAGAAACTGGGCTGAGGGTATGCATCACAGAATAGGGCTACTCACTTTCCTTGTAGACTCTGTTAATTTCCTGCAGCTCCTGATTTGTCCTCGAGCAAATGATCTCAATGAGGGACTCCTCATCAGTTCCCAGGCCCTGTAAGCCAGGAGCACAGACATCAGCAGGGAAAGTACTCTTGGTCATTAGTCCATTTCTTTAACCTCAAGAAGGTAAACTGCAAGCATGAGTTAAAGCCATTAGCACGCACCTTTCTACATTCCTATGGAGGGGTCTGTACTACATTCCTCAGAACAAAGTAATGTTATTTTCTATTCTTTTAAAACGAGTTTTACAACAATATACCATTGCATAAGTGACATGTCTGAGCTCAAGTATACACACACACACACACACACACACACACACACACACATATATATGGAAGAGACAGCAATGCACCAAAATGTTGTCTTTTGGTGATGGGTTTATAAAATGAATTAACTTTTTTTCTTCTTCTTAATTTTGGTTATTTTTCAACTTCTATAAAATATCAATCATTATTTTAATAGAAGGAACATAAATTTCCTTCATTAAACAGTTCTATTCAGTAATTTAAAATAAAGGAATTCATAAACTTTATGTTATCACCTGCTACCAGTATCATTAGATTGAAATAAGACATTTTTTTTTAACTAGGGAAAGGTATAGCGAAGATAAAATTTTTAGTCTCAGCTCTTTGAAATGTAAAATTGGGTTCATGTTAAAAATTTCATTCTTGTACTTCCATTTTTGTTTGATTACTATGCATTCTCCAGGCATTTTAGGGAAGCAAGAGGAAATAATGAACTGCCAAATAAACCCAGACACCAACACTTTATTAAGGAATAAGAATCTGATGGCAATATATTCAAATTTAATATATATGCTTTTGAGCATGCCAGAGAGCTTGAAAGGGCTCAGTGAAACATGTATTTCAAAGCTGGCTTCATGATCAAAGTCAAGATTTAATAATCATTCTCTAATACTTGTCTTCCCAAATATCGAAGTATCACTTTGAACTAAGTAGAATTACAACTGTTTAAAATGTAAATCAATTACAAGGTGTTAATACAGTAAGAAACGTACTTATCCACATGAAAAGTATGTCAGCTATTAATTAAACTTAATAGAGTTTATATGTCCCTGAAAAAGTGGTTTGTGTAATATTAGGTAAGCCTCAGGTTAATGGTTAATTTTGAATTTCATTCTTAATCTAATCTATGAGCCAGTGTCTCCTCCTTAGAGATTTTAATCATGATCTGCAGAGGTTGTGACAAAGTCAAAATTTCTTCTTTTCTTAGCAAAAAGTCCATACAACATTCTATATGAAGGTTATAGAATGGCTATCAAGGCTTTTAAATATTTCAGGGGTCAATGTTTGAATCTCAAAGACAATAAAAATATAGACTAAAAGCAATTGATGCTTTAGAAGAAATGATACATCCTTACATTGTTGAAAGGTATAACACAAATAGCAATACAAAATTTTTTTCTTCCATCACTGATATATCAGGGCTGATATAGGGGAATTGTAACAGTGTTTTCATCTCTACATTCAAAGATAACATTGGCAATTTCTTAAACTAGGCCCAAGCTTTTCACAGATTGTCCTCAATTTCTATCACAAGGGCAACTTCTACAGTAACACATGGCAGATACTGCTACCAGTACTGTCAGAAGTCAACAGACTTTTTTAAAGCATAGTTCAGTTTTATGAATTCTGCTATAATAGCTAATGGAAGAGCTGGCATAAGGTAAAAGATTTAGCAGTCAAAGCTTCTTTCATTGGACCCAATTGCATAAAATACAAGTGAGAGATTGTTCAAGCAGGTCTATTTCAAGTCACTAATGCTTAGTAACAGATATTAGTAAAATCACAGGAACACAACTGAATGGGTTCTTGATGAAGACAGGATAAACTGATCTGAAGTGATGATAGGCAGAAGACACCTTGGGGGGGCCATTTCATGCACAGTTCCAGAGGTCCCAAGACACAGTTTTCAGGGCCCTTCTTTTTATCAAGCAGGATCATTAAGTGTGGTTGACATTTTATCATTTTTTAATTATACCATCCCTGAAATATAGCCTACTAGGAAATTGAACCGGTTCACTCCAATACGTGAAGCACAGCTTGGGCTAACCTGGAGAACTGAGGGAAGAAAAGAGACTTCACAACAATTCTTTCAGCAGCACTATCAAATTCTGGGCCCTGAAATGTCTGGTGCATGCAGGAGCCTCAGTCTCTGGAGAAAGGGATGACAACTGAACTGTGACATTAGCTCTGATGACAGACTTACAGCTGGGTCTCTTCATAATTCAGGGACAGTGGCATTACAGAAAACACTCAGAATTAAAAAGCCCAACTATAGTATCTCCCCACTACTCTGGAGGCTTTACCCAGTTCTATCAGCAGAGGGCAGTATCAGATTATTTTAAGTGTGGCAGGCACATACTATGAAAAGGGTTCTCTGCTTTGCTGTAAAATGCATTTGTTTGCCTACCTAATGCATTTATGCTATAATTGATGCCTTAGATATGCACTCAACTCAGGTGGTTTCCAACCTGAAATTTTTACTATTTTCTAAATTCCATGTTCAAAATAACTTTGCAAAAGATAACATGTATTATTACGATACTTTCAACAAAACACAGGTTCCATTCACCATCTGAAATCACCCTTCATATGCACTGCAATATTCAGATTTTGCCTGAATTTGAATCAAACAATGGAACTGACAGAGGGGAGGTCAGAGAAGAAATCCCCAACGAAGCATTGGTAGAACTTGTCAGCTTCACTTAACAAAAGCTTTGAGTTTTACTTTTGCCTCAATATCACAACAACTCTTTTTTAAGGAGGAAGTGTAATCAAGGAAGTAGTTTTTCCAAATGGTATTCCAATTGCCCAGGTGCCAAGCAGTAGCAGCTGGTAACTGACTTCTCAGCATCATGAAATTTCTTTACAGTCTTAAAAAAAGTAATTGAAATATTTTTGGTACAAATCCTGAGACTTATAGCTTCAGTTCATTCAAAAAAAAAATGGTTTCAAATGAGAACCCAACAAACTGAAAATCACCTAATTACACTCAGAAAGCTGTAATTCACAAATATTAATGGCAAATTTGACAGAGATTGCATCTCACACGTGTTTACCTTCATGGAGGCTTTCAGCTCTGAAGCATCATACTGAGCAGGTGTTTTCAGTAAGCCCAAAATCACGGTCTCCAGGTGGCCGGACAAGGCCGACTTCAGTGCTGATGCAAGTTCCTTCAGAAAGACAGGCAAGAACATGGGAAATGTGGTTGGTTTCCAATATTCACCTTAAAAACTAGTGAGTAGAACAAAAGGACGAGGGATCTGTTTCGAAAGTAGGTTGGGACTCTTTGACCACTGTGGGTTGTGGGTCAAACTATCCTCAGCTGCATTCCCTTCAATAGACCCAGATGTCAGAAATGGAAACCTGAGACTTCTAACAAGTTCCCTAAAAATCCAAACTGCTTTCGCCTTCTCACCAGTCATTAAAAGGAAACCAGAGAAGCATGTAATTCCTCAGAAAGCATGGAGTTTGAGCACAATATGCTTGCAGCTGACAATAGTCCATGAAAGACAGGGTGCTTTCTGGGGGCAAGGCCCCTGGTGAGAAGGAGGTGATTTAAGTGGGGCAACTCCAGGGAAGCTGAGGCCCTAGGGCTTGTTGATACCCTCCGCTCAAAGGTGTTTGTGGAGTTGTGTCAGAGGTAGCTCGTGAAAGTCTCCAGAAGTTACTAGAGGCCCAACATGGCAAGAAGTGGGTTCAGGAAGCTTCCCTTTGCAAGATACTCCATCAAAGACAGAACATCTATTGTCCATGTCATATTGGGATGGTACTGATAGAGATGATAGTGAACTGACACCCCAAGTGCACCCTTGACTTTCCTACTGCATGTATTTCTTACTGTTACCATTAACACAGATTTTAAGTCAGAGGGTAAAGTCATCACCCAAGGACATAGACAGATAACCTAACTCAGTGTGGCTTTTACAGATTCTTCCTCATGGATTAAATTTCCTACAAACCATGGGCATTGGTGATGACTGAATTCTGTTGTAAGCATTATCTTCTTTCTTTCCACCTTTCCCCTCCCCTTTTCCTTCTTTCTGTCTGTCTTGCTTTCCAGTAGCCATAGCATCTACACTGTTTAGCCCTGGCAGGTGGCTAACAGGTGATGTGCAACCTATTTCAGAGAAAATCTCCTCAAATCATTCAAGGCTGCTGAGAATGGAGATGAATCTTATTATTACCTGGCCAAATCCTTTCACCACCTACTTTCTCCTGCTTCCCAATGTCCAATAACACACAGCACTTAAGAGGGTATTCATTCGTTCATTTATTATTTTTAATTGTATTTTGTTGTTGAGGTAAATGTTGGTTTACAACACTGTATTGTAATTTAGGGATATAGTTACACACCTCTTCAGCTGCACGTTACCACACCACACCCACCACCAAAGCACCATGATCTTCCACCGTAGTCCTTTGGAACCCTACCCTTTGCTCCCCACCGCCCATCATCCCTCTTTGGTAGCCCCAATTCTGTACTCAGATTTCTAGGGTTTGTTTTGGCTTGGTGTTGTCCGTTTCTTTGTTTTGTTTAACTATATTCTATAAGCATGAAATTATCCAGTATTTGTCTCTTTCCATCTGACTCATTTTGCTTAGCATAATCCTAGCAGGGGATTTAAAAGTAACACCTTCCAATCATAGCACCAAGTTTCCAATTTCTAACTTTGAGGTCACATCATTCCAAACTGAGCCTACCCAGGACACTCCCCACTACCCAGACTCTCAAACCTCAAATAGCAACTGAACACCTACTGACTTCTTCCACTGCTATTCTAAACTTCACTTGGGCGTTCAACTTCCTGCTTTTCCTAACATCTAGCACAGGACTTTACACTAAACAGAAACTCCAAAGATGCTTGATAAATACGACATAACCAGTTGGAGAAACCTGGCATGCGGCATCAGCTTGAAGATGAGATGTCCAATCCATCCTCTCAGTTCCTCTTCACTTGTACTAACTCTACCCTTCCTGTTCAAGTTCATGATCCAGGCAGCCTGGGTTCATAAACCTAAGTTCTCTGCAGTAAGGTGCTTTCTCCTTTATTATGCAAACAACTCATTTGAAACAATAACGCCCAGCTGCCAGGATTTCCTTCAGAAATTATCTCAAGTAGCTTATGTGTTCTGTAAAAGATGACAATTCTCCCTGAACCAAGTGAGAGATATCAACAATCAGTAGGATGCTGGCGGCGCACCACAATTATCAAAGCCCATAAGGCCAGCAAACCCGATTATTCTGGGACTATCTTCCCTCCAGTGGGGTATGTGAGTGCTTTGTTCTCCATTTGAAACCAGTATCTAATTTGAAACCAATATCTAATTTGAAACCAATATATGAGCTTCTGTGTTTCTGGGTACACTGAGATGTACACACTCAAATGTGTTCCCAGACCACACTCCGTACAGCTGTTACAGGCATACTCTCCAAAGGGGGGCCTCCTGCTCCAGCTGAAACTTGACACTACCAGTTTATTGTCCTTTTGGGAAACTGGGCAAAGCAACCCCCTCTATACCTTACTACAAAAGATGGCAATAAGTACTGCTGAGAAAAGCATCTTAATGTACATGATAAAAAGTCAGGTGCTCTCCATTTATGTCCTTTCCTACTGTTTTGAAGAGGAGGAGGAGACTGTAACATTTCTTGACCTATAACCCCCAGGATCCTGGGCATCATGTCAACCCCAAGAGCAGAAAAATCCTTCTCAGAGTCCTTCCAGCTCACCTCCACTGTGGTTGTGAGTGAAAGCCGTGAGTCAAATGGGAGCTGCAGGAAGCCATGCTTACTGCACCATCCAGGAATAAATCAAAAGCTTTTAATAGCAAGAAGTTAAAAATAAAGCAGCCTATTCTTAAAAATAAAATATCCCAACACTGCGACAAAATAACAGATGAACAAGCACTGGTTTGTTCCTTCGCCACTAGTGGATAAACAAGGCGAAAAGCACATAAAGACCCTTAAAGCAGTAGAAACATGGCACATGGAAGATAGTCTGGTAAACTAAACAAATACTAACTAAGCCTGTTCATCACAAAGCTCTGCAGAATTCAAGTTTATCTTTTAAGAATGAAGGGAGTGTGTCAGGATCAACATTCAGAGGCAACTAGTGTCCTAAGATTAAATTAGAAACATCTTATCAAGAGCCAGCAGAAGTCATTAAGATGAAATGAGTTGCCACATGCAGAGAATTATATGCCTGGCATAAACTAAGCATTCAGTAACTGGTACCTGTTGTCATTATTGCTTATTCCTTTCTAAGTTTCCATTCCCAGAATTGCTTCCTCCACTTACTTTGAGTTGGAGGAGGACACAGTGTTTATGTATGAGCTCCAAGCAATCCAGGGGCTATGGGAGGTGATAGGGAGGAGGGGTGATTCTTACAAGGATATAAGAAGAAAACCTTTCATGCCCAAGGGTTACAGAAGGCCCTTGCTTACAAGAGCCAGAATTAATGAAAGCAAAAACCTATGTCTGAAGAAATGAAAGCCAGCAAGGAACGCTCTCCATCCCTGAAATTGCTTGTACCTTTTTGGTCTTTCTCTGGTAGGTGAAGGCAATATCCTGTCTCTGTTCATTGCTGCGGTTGGTCAAAATATTGACGATGGTGACCTCATCCACACCTATGGAAATATAAGTTGTGAATAGTTACTCAACCATTTGCTCTCCTTTGGGCTTACATAGAATATTTTAAGCAGATGATTTCATGTATTGATTTCCAAACTGAGATACCAGGAGATCAAGGTTTGCTCTCTCCCTTCTTCCCAACATATCCACCCTTTTATGTTTTGTTCCGACAGCCTCAAACCTCAAGCCTAAGTAGACCTTTTAAATATTTGTTTTTTTAAAAAAACTATTTTATTCATTAATTGATTTCTGACATCAACAGTGGGAGGTGTGTTTATATGGCTTTGGAAGTCAAGATTTAGGAGGATTTCAAATGAAGGTCCCCAAATTGCCATTTAACTGGGATTTAATAGACAGTGAATGTGAACTGAATTAATAGAGACAATTATTTATATTTATTATAAGACTACAGCTATATAAGCAACTAGGTATAATTTCTATAATTATAGAAACTGTCATGACAAATGAGTCAGAGTTAATATGGCAGTTGTATTTTAATAGCATAATTGATTAATACAATTGTTACTTATTGAAGACTAAATTGTTTTGTAAGGAAAATAAATGTTCCACTGCTTTTAATCTTCAATAGGCAATTTTAATAATCAATTTTATAACTTTATTAAAAAGAGTAAGTGTTTTAATCTAAATTAAATCTAAATTGGGAGTTTTGAAGTACCACCACAATATTTTAGTACTTATTTTAATTGGAACATGTGTATTTACAAAGATAAGCAAATGCCTCCTGGTATATGAAAGTTTCCAATTTTATACCAGAAATACTCCTAACAGTGCCATTTAGCTTAAAGGATGATTTTAAGAATTCAGAAAGTGGGGCCTCCCTGGTGGCGCAGCGGCTAAATACTGTGCTGTGGCGCTGCCAGCAGTCGACACGAGTTCGACACCCGGCCGGGGAGATTCCCACATGGCGTGGCAGACCTCCCCGCTCCCCACTCTTTCTCTGCTGAATCCTCTCACCGCCCCACATCTCTGGCCTGTTCCCCAGCTGGTATGCATAAATAAATAAATCTTAAAAAAAAAAAAAGAATTCAGAAAGTGAAAGGTTGCGCTCCTGACTGATTATGAACTTTGTTTAATAAAAATGTAAGGTCTTTGCTTAACAGAATAGTTGTTTCTTGAGTGAGAGAGCAGAGTAGCAAAGCTCACAAAGTCACATGTGAACCACAATGGGTTGGCCTGAGTCTGAAGAGTCCCAAAGCAACACAAAGTCAGAACTGTGCTGCTTTAAGAAAAGGCAGTGAGCACACTGACAGTGACGCATCCTCAGCTCTCAAGCACATAGAAAGGTCAAAAGGGATAAAGTTAGATTTTCTGGGTATAAAAATAAGTGTTTAATATAGATATTCATTTCAAAGTGAGTTCATACCAAGATGTCAGTCAGGACCTATGATTTTAGGTATGATTTTTTTTTTTTAAAGATTTATTTACCCATACACACAAGCCGGGGTACAGGCCAGAGGTGTGGGGCGGCGAGAGGGTTCACCAGAGACAGAGTGGGGAGCAGAACGGGCAGATCAGAAATACACTGCTGAGTGGAGCAGCGGGCAAGGCAGGAGAGGTCTGCCGCACCATGTGGGATTCTCCCTGGCTGGGCGTCGATCCCGCATCGTGCGCTACCGACAGCTCCACGGCGCAGCACTCAACCGCTGCGCCACCAGGGAGGCCCTAGATATGATTTTAGAGTAACCTGTGTAAACAAACACACTTGCTATAGATGAGATTCATTTTAAAAGATGCTTATTTCAGCATTGTATACACTATCAAAAAATAAAGAGAATTAGAAAACAAATTCAGTAAGAGACTGGGTAGATAAATTTTCTCTCTTCCATATAATGGGATACAATTCATTAATTTTAAATGATGGTACGAAGTATTAATTGACTTGAAAAAATGCCACAATATACTTCTAAGTAAAAAAAAATGACTGCAAAGTAGTATGTCTAAGATAACCCAATTTTTCTAAGATGCATATGCATAAAAACAGATCTGGAAATGAAAAATTTAAGTGATCATCTGAGTGGTGGGGTTATGGATAATTTAAGGTTTTCTTTTTCAAAGTTCACAATTAACATAAAAGATTTTTTTCAATATACCATGAATGACTTATAATCATTGATCTAGAATCAGCTAGTGTCTTTACTTGAAGTGATTCCAAGTATGGTTCCAAATACTTGAATTCGAATAATATACAATAAGCATAATTAGGAACTCTATCTATACAATTCTCTTTGGTTTCCAAAACATCCTGACACAAACTTAATCCTCACAGCAACCAAATGGGGATAGTTAATTCTCCTCCTGTTTTATAGCTGGGGAAGCTGAAGCTCAGAGATACCGAGGCCCAGCTCTGAGCTGTCACCTGTGTGAACAGCTGTGCTCCCTCTACATCTGCACAAGGGCCTTAAACAATAACCTCCAGTTCTGCTGCCACAAAACACTAACACATAGACTCAAGCTTCACTTAGGTCGGGGCAGAATAGATTTATCCAAGGACTCATTGAGGCTGTAAAGCTACTTTAGCATATGTTCACCTGGGACATGAGTATAACACACACACACACACACACACACACACTCTCAAGTTTACACATGTGCACTCACTTTGTCTCTCTAAATATTCTATGGCTCTTACTTTATATTGGGACAACTACTTGTTTTGTAAATGTGCTTTTGCTTTATATATGACTCTTATCCAAATCTGAGAATGCTAGAGAATAACAACAAAGTACAATTCTATCATCTTAGAGGATAGAATTCCCTGTAATCAACTGGGGGCTGCTGGCTTGAATGCAAACCAAGAATAGTGGTCCATAAAAAAAAATATTCAAAAAGAAAAAAGACAAATCATTGAAAAAAATTATATTCCCTCGGAAACAAATGCAAAGTTTATGTTTGTGTCAGAATGTGGTCCTGGGCCCCCTGAGTTAGAATAACACGAAGTACATGAGCACTGTCTGTAGGCCCCACCTGAGACTGACTGACTAAAGATTCCCTAGGGCCCCTACGCAGGAGCTGCCCCAGGTGGCCATTCTGCCTGAAGATACGGCTCTTGACCCTACAGAGCAGCATCTCAGAAGTGTTGAAAAAGATGTTTGGGTCCTTCCCTAAAATAATGAGAAAAGTCTCGAGAGAGAGAGTCTGAACAAGTTCAAGATTAAACCAAATGTTGCAAGGACTCTGGAATTCCCATGGCCATAAAATGCTATAAAGGAAATTCTGCACTGAAAGAATGTCCAGCTGCTTACTACAATGACCCCGCCTTTTATGAAGAATGCAAACTGGAATACCAGAAGGAAAGGGAAGCATTCAGAAAAACTGGACTTCCTCCCAAGAAAAGGCTTCACAAGCTTCCCAGAGCATGTAGGCAAATATTCAAATGACACTGCAATTCTAATGCTCATGGAAACCGCAATCACCTGAAAAATGGACTTAAGAAAAGGTATTGGATTTATCCTAAGTTATGGAAATACTAAAGTTTATCTGAAATAAAGATTTTTTTAATTGCAAAATAAATAGACTCCCTAGGACTTTAGACTCAGGCAGTAGCATGTCACCTAGCTGATGATCCTTTATTTAAGAAGAGGTAAGGTAAGCAGAAGTAGGGAATGATAAGGTCTTTAAATATCTTTCTATGTACAAAAATTCTGAGTCAGTTTTACTAACTGCTTCTGTGAGCTGCAGGGGAAAAAAACTGTTATCTTTGTCCAAATAACCCAGATAAATGGTAACTGAAAAGAGTTCACTCCACAAACAGCAGTAAGGTGCCACACTCAGTCAAAAAAACAGATTTTTGCCTTTCTGTTCATAGCAGCTAAGCATCCAGCCAACGTAGTCAAAATTCAATACAATTATCAGAAATTCCCATAAAGAGCAGGGGGTGGTTAACCTGAATCCCACCTGGGAGGCAGCAACAACTTTAGTTGAAGGCAGCTAAATGTATTTTACCTAAATTATTTACCAAGCAAACAGCCTGCTGAGATGCAGCATCAAACATTCTAGACTTAAAAGTGAACCTCCTCAAATGTTAATGTCAACTACTACAAAAAAAATTAAATGGAGGTTATTTCTGCAAATGGGATCTTCCTCCTCCTTCCGAGAACTTCATCAGCTGTTTCTCCCATACCATTGTCTGCAAGTTTCAAATTGAACTGCAAAGAGCGGGGGAAATCATGGAGCCTAGGACCAATCGCCTAGTCAAAGTCATGTAAGGCATGTCCTGTGTTTTAATACCAGAATGCACATATATGCCAAAGGAATTTAACCATCTTATCTCAGAACACGGCTGCTTCCTTTTGACCTGCTCTCAGAATTGACGAGGCAGTTTAGCCCTGTGGAAAAAGTCCAGTGCAGGTGGAGGTTGCAAGGGGCATGGGTTACTCAACATTTCTGCCCAGGATGCAGCTGAAGGATGAGAATACTCAGCTTCCTATGTCAGCACAATCATCGTCAATGACTCCCAGTGAGTGCCAGCGTGTTAGTAGAGCTTTCAAGGTAACACTGGCATAAGCCCCAGGAATGAGGTGCTGCCTCTCAGGATTTGCACTTCATCTCTCAAGCTCCAGTGCATAGGGATGTGATTGTGGGTGGAAGTGCCAGGGTCTAAAAGAAGCTGTGGGTGGGGCAAAGCATAAAGAAAACCCAGCAAACCTGAATAATGCTTTTCTTCTACCCCATTCCTCTTAGGTTAGATGTAAGTCACAAAGTAATCTAAGCAAAAGTTCAGGCTCACATTGGGAAACAGTGATGGGGGCCGAGGGGTCCCACAGAATGTGTATGAGAACACAGTAAATTCTGTGACCCAGGCAGTTTTTTTAAATTTCCTTTCAAAACTAATAGAAGTTTAGGTTTTCAAGATTGCTGTAGAACTAAGACATGAGGATATTTGGCTCCCGACAGGAAAAAGCACAAAGTATTAAAATATTTATTCCTTGAATGAAAATAGTTAGCTAATCTCATGGGCTAACTACAAAAATGTTTCCACACTCCAATCTAGGGCATCCGAAAGGTCAAGTCACTGTTCTAAAAACTAATGAACCTGAAGTAACAGCTTCGCAAAGTGATGCCACAGGGAGGCGCCGCTGACAGCAGGACCCAAGCCAAAAACCCCGGGGTCATGGGCCCCTTAAACCAACCGTTGTATTTTTAAAGCATAAAGAACACACACAGTCTAAAATAATGGCTGAATCAAAAACCACAAAATCTGCCTCCTGGAGTTTCCTCCCCCTCTCTGCGGGTGGAGACCCCAAGTCAGCTCGGCATCTGGCATTCCATGGAAAATGTGTCTCTATTGTCTATGGCAAGGAACCAAGAGGCCATTCTGAACAGGATGCTGACTCACATCTGCCAAGACATACTGACTGCACAAAGAAAATGGATTTCATTTTGTTTGATAAAACTCAGGAGGCCCTCAGGGCAAGGGGGAATGGGTGAAAAGTAAGGGAAAACTCCCAGGTCCTCTCCTTACCTAGATCATGGGAAAAACCAAGTCTAGGCTTAGATTACTGGGCATATTGCAATGAAACCTCAGAAAAAAAAATCACCCACAACAAGAAAGTCAGAGGCAAGCCACAAAAAGAGAGGGCACAGATCCATGGATATGGACAGGTGGACATAGTTTATTATAATAGCAGACATTTGCTGAGCACCTACTACATACCAGCCTTTTACCAGCTGCTTTACGTAATTCTACCATGTAATTTTCACCACATCCATGTGAAGTGGGGATTGTCAATCCCATTTCATTGCTGAAGAAACCAAGGCTCATAGAAGGCAAGGACTCACCACGGTCACACGAGCTAGTAAACTGTAGCACTAGGATCCAAACCAGGATTAAAGACCCAAGATCACTACATTGGCTATCTTGCCTGTTACAAAAATTATTCAAAGCTTGAAAAGAAGGCAAGATCCTCGGTGGCGCAGCAGGTTAAAGGGCAGCGCTGTGGAGCTGCTGGCAGCGGCAACGCACCCGGCTGGGGAGATTCCCACATGGCGCGAAGACCTCTCCTGCCTTGCCTGCTGCTCCCCTCAGCAGTGTATTTCCGACGATCTGCCTGTTCTGCTCCCCACTCTGTCTCTGGTGAATCCTCTCACCGCCCCATGCCTCTGCACCCCAGCTTGTATGCATAAAAAATAAAATAAATAAAAAATCTTTAAAAAAGAAAAAAGAAAGAAAAGAAGGCAAGAGAGGAGCAAGCATATCCTCCCAGTGTGGCCCATTCAAGGCTGTCTCCAGGCGTGTGCTCTCACTGGACTTGATACTTACTACTGATGCACAAGTTCTGTACAGTTAACCTGTAGATTTGGTCCAGTAGTGCCAAAAGTTATGGCACTAGGGCCCTACAAGATACTGACGTTCTCATGTTCAGCTCAGTAAACTTATCCCAACATTCTTTTCTCAGGGCCTATAAACAATCTCTTGAACTTTTATACCACTCTTATCTCAGTGAGTTAAATAAATACTTGACATGTATTCACTCTACATTTATATGAGTCATGTTTGTACCTTTTTGAAGTTGTACTTTGATACTTTTACCACTCTCCTCCATCAAGTTTCTAATGAGAATTTGGGACAGCAGTGTCTCTCTATGTCTACAGAACTGGACTCAGTATTTAGAACATACAAATGTACACACATTTAATCACTTGCCACCAGTAACACATGGCATGGTCACTAAAGAGATGACCCACTGAGGTTTTTTAAACATGAAGAGCTAGAAGACTCTCTTCTGGGCAAGCCATTAAAAACATGGTGGGAGGAGGCAGTCCTTCAAACAAGCCTAAGACAACTCATCTGTCTACTGGGAGTGATTTCAGGGACAGAGAAGCACATGTCTGCATGTGCACTGTTACCCACAATTATCCTTCCCCCCATCAGCCACAGTGCTGCTTGGTCTAGAAGTCAAGTTGCCAATCATCCCTCTGGATCATGCTGCAGAAGTGGGTACTGTCTCCACAAGGTCTCATCAGGAGCTGGACATCCATGCAGGTGAAGGTGCAAAAGGAGGCTTTGGATAAATAGCAGCAACAAATGTAGTGCACTGACAGCTAAGTGGAGCTCAGAACTCTGAGTGCAGGAGAGTATTAATTACCTCCCCATGCCTTAGTTTCTCATCCCGCAAGACACAGATCATAAGAATACTGAATTTATGGGATGCAGAAAGGAATAGCTGAGTTACTGATTGGGAATATATCTTCTACCTTGTCCACTTAACTTCTCTGTTGCATTTGCTTTTTGGTCTATGAAAATGTAAGACATAGAGAGAATGAAGAACATTTTTGCCAAGCCCACGTGAAATGACTAGTCCAGTTTCAAGGCCTGGGAGATGGAATAGAAAACAAGCACTGCACAGGATGGGAGAGTCCCGCGCCTCTTCTAAGTCTGGCAAAGGGGGAGTCATGGGCCCAACTCAGGGAAAGTATAATTTAGCTAAAGTGCCTGAAGAGAAGGTTTGGCCCAGAAATCAGATTTCTTCTATTTCTATTCTGCTCTGATCTCGCCTCAGCTAAGTCCCTGAGGAAGGGTTTAAGGTGCCATGTAGTTGGTAACCTTACTGGGTGCTTTAATAATCCAGAACCCTGTGTGGCTTCCAGACATAGTTACTCTACAGGACCAGCAGGAAAACACTAGTTAGGCAACCACTACTGATTCAAATCTAATAAAACTGTAAATGAAGGACTATGTACAAAATTCAAGCACCACTCAAGCACCTTGTTACTTTATCAAGTACCGTGAGACAGAAAAACAATCTGAACAGATTCAAGAGGTACCAACATACCCACACTAACCCAATTAATAGTGAAAAGGTTAATATTTATTTTCCTAGCTTTGGGAATCCAGATGAGAATCTGGTTACTTTCATTGTCCCTGGGTAACAGGGAAAAGAGGTAACAGTCTTTATGAAAAAGAAAGCTGAGAGGCAACAAAAGCTGAAGCCTATAATTAGAAAGACAACTATGTTTTCATAACCTTCTTGGTTCAGGTTTGGCATCCAACATGTCATCTAGAGAAAATATTTCATCGAATGTTTCTAAGAAAATCTGTGCTCAGCGTGAAGGTGGCCAGGAATCAGGGCCGGTTCCTCTCTGCACTATAAGCTGCACTATAAGCTGAGCGCTCAGGCTAAAGTAAACTGGAACACCAGTGGAAAGACCTCAGCAACTTGGAAGTTTCTCTTCCTTCCAGTTCCCAGAGAGCAGGCCTTGGGCTACATGAATCACAAAGACTTTCTCACAAACACATTCTCACTCAGACTATTGTGGGTTTAGGCCCTCCTCATCCACCCCTCCTTCACAGGAAAGAGGCTATTTTTCAGAGCCAATCTACCTTCAGGAGAGAATATATTCCTAATGGTTATCTCAGTGGTATGAATACACCTCCAGGTGTACAGGTGAAACCAAAAACACATATTCTCATTTGCCTTCCACTGATGTGGGATGTTAGTTTTTTGACCATGCTGGAAATCTTAGCAGTTCCATTTTATAAGTATAAAGGAAAAAAAAGTGCAAAAACTTGCTGCAGTTATGCTTCTATACTTGTGCTTGTAAGAAGGGGAAAAATCACCCGCTTTTGCATCCCTTCCGGAGAACACAAATACTGCCAAAATCAAAACTGGCAATAATAATAGGGCAACTCATTACCCTCCCCTTCCAGAAAGAGAGACCAAAGCTGTACCAGTTTATTGGCACTTACACTAACTCTGGGGTTGTGCTGCTTCTAATTACAATCTATTTTATGTAGTCTAGATTCATCCTTTTCTAATTTAGCTGACTTTCCTTTCTAGTTATTTGGACCCATATGGTAAACCATTCACAGCTGTGTTGTACACTCCACAGTATATATTTAACCCAAGGCCAATCTAGACCAAGAGACTCCTACAGATTTAAGTCTCAGAAACCTCTTGCTAATTAAGCAATATTACTACCTTTGTATGACTTTATTCAGTTTCTAAGTAGGCATAAATTAAGATAAGGAATTGCATAGTCTACCTCAAGCCAGAGCATACACAAGACAATCATGCTTCAGACTTAGGTAACAGAAACGGTGGGATACCTTCACACTAGAACAAAGTAGACTTATGAAAGTGAACTAAATTCATTTTGTGAAAATGGATCAAACTCAGTAGGGGACTTTGAGCCTCTCTGGATACTGTCCAGATTCTGGAACTGTCCTTTGATGCCTCATATTGGCAGCCTTATGCACTTACCAGTGTGATCTGGATAAACTTCAATTACTACTTGGGATAAATTTTTACCTTCTCACACAGACCCAGGGGGTGTGTAAATAAGATTAATGAAATAAAGTCTTTCCCTCAAGGAGCTCAGGTTCTGGTAGGAGAGACAAACCCATACATAATTAACTACAACATTGTGACGAGAGCTACAAATGAGTATGTAAGTAATATGAGACATAGAGGAGGAATAATCAATTCTGTCTCTGCAGAGAAAGTTTGCTGGAGAGGCTGTGTTGGGTTCCAGCAGAGAAATGAGAGGGCATTATCTGGAGGTTAGAAGAAGACTGACACTCCCACGAGAAGGGGCTGCACACTCCTGAAAGAGCAAAGTCCATTGGGGGCATCGAATAGACTGGAGACGAAGCCAGAAAAAAAATCTTCAATGCATGAGGCAAGGAGGCCCATTGAAAGAACAGATGCCTAATGGCCCAGGTGAGAGATGACAAAGGCTGCTCCAGAACCTTCTAGCCAGTCTGGGCAGTACCAACCCTTAGATCTCACCCAGGTCTATCCCTGCTACTACTCCTGCCTCCACCAGACCTGTCTGGTTTACAATCCCTGTATTTAACAGAAGCTGACTAACTCTCCTCCATAGTGATCTGCTCCCAGCTCTTCCTCCTGACAGTACTTGGACAATAAATAAATGGTTCGTAGGACAGAGCAGATTCTGCACTTGGCCACACATGTTCAAGGCTCATGTACTTGGGTTCTCCTCTCTAGGAGAGGAGACCCAGTCATTTTTCATGGTCCCTTGGCTTTCTCTGTATCAGCATTTGAGGTTTGCCCTGTTTCGTTTGATATCAAGGAGTACCAATTACTTAGTATAGTGTCCTCTCATAAAGGGTTTGAGGTGGAAGCAGAGTTAAGGTGTGGCACAAGCTTCTTTACTACAGTAGAAGGCATTCTAAAAGGGAAGGGAAGATCTTAATTAGCTCATTTTTTAAGGTGGTATTACTTATGTAAGAATGCCAAGTGGTCCTAAGTAGAACTCACTGGGCATGAAGTCTAGAAGAGAAGAGGACCTGAAGCAGGACCACGCATATGACATGTATCCCATAGTAACAGAATCATGGCTAGGAAACGCTTTCATGCCTGGGAATAGCTCATGGCAAAGTAAAATGTCCAATCCTGGCAGGCGACTGGCACAATACTGGGATGCTTGAAAACACAGGCCTGGGGCTCAAATTCTAGTGTGAATCAAGGCCAAAAAACCTGGAACATGTTAATCCCAGTTGGGGGTTGGGATGATAGGATAACATCTCAGAAGATTAACTTAAGATTTACCTGAGATGACTATTCCCGAGCATGTGGGTACAACGCCCTCCATAACAAGCACTCAATAAACAGTCGCAACCATGATAATGGGGAAGGCAGTGGCTTTGGACCAAACTGCAAATCAGACATCCAAATCTTAGCCCTCCAGACATTTCTGCTTGGGAACTACAGTGTTTTTCTACTAGCTCAGAAAGGGCCTAATGGTATTTTCATTACCATGGGAGTTTCAGCTGATACTGGAGTTCATTGTGCAATCTTTACATTCCAGTGTGCTAAATGCTTTCTCAGGCAGGGATAAAAGCAGTCTTTGTCTCAAGCTTATAAAAGGCACCATCCTTGTCAGATGAGCTAACTGTTATGTGAGTTGTTTCGACAATGGCATGTTGGAAAACCCCAGGAATGTAGGCACACCCAAAGAGTGAGACAGGATGAGTTTTAGGAAAGTGGAGTGAGTGAGTGTGTGTGTGTGTGTGTGTGTGTGTGTGTGTGTGTGTGTGTGTAAACTTTGGCTAGCTCTACTTTAAAGTAAGGAAACTAAGGCTTAAGGAAATTGTTTTCCAAAATCAAACAACGAGTAAGTTAGTGGCAAACACAAGATTTGAACCATGACTGCACATGCTCTCACTGCAACACTCTACGCAGAGCTTTCAATAGTGATATAAAGCCTGTAGGTGTTGGTTTCATTTTCTGATGAGTGACTTCCTGACTTTTGCCAAATATGGCCATTTAGAAGCACCAAAATAGAAAACTTGTTAAAGGCCTCATTGATACACATCACTGTTCTCCCTACCATTGTCCAGGCAGGGAGGTGCCCACTGTGTAAGCTGCGTGGAGGCAGATGACGCAAACCCTTTTGCCTCCTAAGGATCAGAGGATGCAAAGGATCTTTCTACTTTCCTTCTTATCTCTGGAAACAAAGTCACGGGTTTCTCCAAGGGTTTTAGGAAAGGTGACCATGTAATTTCCCTGCAGAATGAGGATTCTGAGAGTTACGGTGGGCACTATAGGTAAATATGTGGGTATACCCCAGACAATGGTCACCCTATTGTTAGGTTCCTAGGTCATCCTGGTTAAGGTTCCTAGACTTCCAGTGACCTGCATGAACTGTAGACTTACGTTAGTGGGTTTAAGTGACTCTACCTAGGAGAGAACACTGCCCCGTGGCTCCTCAGCAGTGGTGTGATGCCATAGTTGTTCTGATTCTGAATCAGATCTGGTCACTCTGGCCTCACGGTGAAGGAAGCGCTTTGTTCTAACCAGGGGAAAGCGTGGTGACTCTTAAGAATCACCACAATGTTACAATAGCTAAGATATGGAAACAACCCAGAGGCCCAAAAACAGATGACTGGATCAAGAAGATGTGGTATATGTACCCAACGGAATACTATTCAGCAATCAAAAAAGATAAACTCATGCAATTCATAGCAACATGGATGGAGCTAGAAAGGATCATGCTCAGAGAAATAAGCCAGAAGGAAAAAGAAAAATATCGAATGGTTTCACTTATAGGAGGAATATAGGGGAGCCAAATGAGAGATCAGGAGGAGAAAATAACAACAACAACAAAACAAAAACAAAAAATAGCAGGTAACTATAAATGAGAGATATTCAGTGAAGGTGGGGGAGGATAAGGGTTCAAAATAGGGGAGAAAAGAACACAAGGGACTATGGTGACAGTTCACGGGTAAATCGGTGGTGGGTAACCTGTGGGGAATACACAATAATGTAAAAGATATAAATAAATAAAAAAAGAATCACCACAATGATTCTTAAGATCCCTGAAATGCAGCCAAGGATTTGGGAGTGGGGCAACCCCAAAGATACATACGTCACTAACATAAGCCAAGAAAGTCTGAACATTTACCCTTGTAGAAACAGGAAACTACATGATGACCTGAGCAGGTTCTCACTCAGACCTCACCAATTAAATGCTTATCTGTTTTATTTTGTAAAGGAGGCTTTTATGCCTCTTGGTCCTCTTGTACTCATTCTGGAACTTCAGGAAACATACTCATTCCAACAGCTTTTCCAACTCAGGCCCCAAGCTTGAGGAAAGACAAAACTTGAGGGGAAAAAAAGGCCAAATTTTTCACTCATTTGATCAACCTAAGAGTGAAGCGGTGAAGCTTTTCCCAGTATTTTTCCAACAAGTGTAATGGAATTCAAGGGGATTTGGAACAAGAAAGGCTCTTAGGAGTCACTATGACTAGTTTTTTCTTTATTAAGGAGACACTGAGGTCTCAAAATGAAGAAGAGAGCCCAAAGTACACACTCACAGCCCAGCCTCCTGGCGCTCAACTTCTGCCTCTTTCCATGCTACTCCACTACTAGATAAAAATACTTTCTCAAATTTTACATCTTTTCCTTTCCAAAGAGGAAGAAGGGTAGAGGGAGGGAGAGAGGGAGAGGGGTAGGAGTGGGATAGGGTGGGTTTGGAAGCACTCCATTAAAATTCAATGGCAATTTCAAATGATGTATGAAGATTTGCGTGAGAATGAACAGACCACTGAAAATGCCTCAACCAGATCCTGACAAGAGGACAAATGGATGGCCTACCTTTGGTCTTGATGGCTGTTTCAATGTTCAAAGCATCCCGTTCAGCATCGAAGTTGGTGTACGCTTTGACTGTCCCGTATGCACTTGCTGGAGAGTGCTGAGGTTAAAAGACAAACATCCTCAAATTACATACATTTAAAATCCTCTTGAAATATCAACTCCTAAGAGGGATTTTTTCCCCTACTGTTTCTTTTTAACAACTCAAGTAATTCTTAGACTAAATAACTAGGTAAGTATTAACATGTCATTGCATATAAAATAAAATACTTCATTGTTGCTACTAAGAATTCTCCTGCAAAAGGCTGAGCTAGTTTAGAATGGGCTATCTGTATTTCTACCGTTCATCACACTTTCAGTGCAAGCTCAAAAGCAGGCAATGCAAAGCCAGGCACTGCAAACTGCCCACTTATTTGGAAAGGCTTTGAAGAGCATTAAACTGGACTGGCAACAGTTTGAAACAAGCTGAAATGTAGAGATGTCTGAATAACAAGTGTCTTTGGCCAAGTTTTTACTACAGGCACATGAATTTCCACTCGGCCCATATTGCTGAGTTCACAATTCTTTGAAAAACAAATGTAAAACACCTGCCATCTCTCTGACTATCAGATAATGAAAGGAATTGTCTTCCTTCTCCGCGCCTCTACTTGGGCCACTGCTGAGGCATCACAGATGGTCAGGCCGCCCGTCCCACACCCTCTCCATGTCCACCAAGGACCTGTTCCTCTCTCCTTTCTGTCTCCTCTGCTGTCTAATCTATTCCATGTGCCACCACTCTTGCTATTATTTTACTTATTACAGCTTTTGAACAAGGCCCTCTCTTCTTCCAAGGAGAGCTTTTTAAACTCCATTACCCTTCCTGATAGGATGAAAGCACCCACCCCAAATTGAAGAAAGGAAAATAGCATACTTCTGTACCATTTCTTCTGTCTAACGTGTTCATTTCCCTTATATGAAATGCTCTTATAGTTTCCCTCCTCTCTGCTATCCAGTCCCAAAGTAAAAGAACGACAATATGGTTTGGAGTTGCTGATGGCCAGTGTCCTATCTACCATAGCCCACCTTCAGTGGCAAAGCTGGCCAGCACCACCACCTCCCCGGGATCAGAATGCCCATCACAACAGGATGACTTTGCCCTGACTTAACCCTCTGCCCACTGAAATCATGTTAGAGGCACCCCAGCACCCACACCATTTAATTTTATAGCAGAGTTTGTACAGATAAGCAACACAGATGCCACCCTCTCATGTGTCTTCCAGGACAAGCCAGAAATCTGAGTTCAAAACTAGGGAAATGTATTTGTGATTCATCTTAGTCAAATAGTAAATCTTGTGATCATTTATAGCTCTGACATACAATGGATTATCACAGTGTTTTCCAACAAATTTCACTACTTAATCTTCCCAGTGAGATTAACCCGATGGAAATGGAACACACATTCAGGGAAAAGTAAGGCAAAGGGCTATTTTGAAATACTATCTTTGCTATGGTGGCTACGAAATGTGGGTGGAAATCTAAAGAAAAATATTTTTCTGTGTATTAATTAGGGCATCAATGATTTACAAAAGCAGGCAGTCTGGTTGTTGGGCCATATAACACATGGCTTCATTTAGCAGGTGCTATGTTGTCTGATTCCTAAAACTACAGTGAGTAGGAGAAAGTTTTACATCATTTTATAATATCTCTGAAAATAAAGTTAAATAAATAATTGAGTCCACCACCTGTAAAATCCACTTATCTGAAAAGCAAGTCATTGAGGAAACAGTAATTTTTTCCCCTCAAAATATTGGAGAACACATGACCTTTTCTGCTACATTCTTACCTGCCTCCCAGAGAACTTTCAAATGTTACATGACAAGCCCTGTCATGAACCTGTTGCTAAGAACAATCTATTAAGTGGATCCACGAAGGAAAAATAGTATTTAGCTTGTCTAGACTTGTCTGGATCTCAACACACAGCTTGTATTACTATCAACAACAGTGTATACAAGTTCCAAGGGTAGGGTAAAAAAATACGCAAGCTGTGTAGTCTATAAACTTGTGCATGCATGGACATCACCTATCTGAACATTTGATGGCAAGAACCACAGACAACAGGGAGCACCTTAGCACTCTCAACCCACTGTGGAGTGCTTCTTTGTATTTTAATTTCTATGTGCATATTTAGAAATATCTGGAAGATATGCCTGCAAACCAATGTTTTTGTACAAACCATTTCTGGCAAGATGACTAGAAAGATTATTTGGTATTAGATCTTATATATTCATAATTTTTATGTACTTCATTCATATCTACTTGGTTTTAAAAATAATCACAATAACATAATTTCATATGTAGCTTAACATTTCCATAACTACAAAACAAAAACGCAAATGCATCAGAATTTCCAGTTTCACATATTTCCTCTGAAAGGCAATTAAATGGAATTCTGAGCTCCCTAATAGCCAAAACAAAAAAGGTGCAGGATGACTTGTAATATTTTCATTAATTTGTTTAGAAAAAAAGAACTAACATCCTAGCTCTTTTGAAGAAAAGCTCTTCCTGGTGCTAAAAATAAAAGTAGTAAGTCCTTATCTGGAATAATTTCCTGGATACAATAAGAAATCCAAAATATACAGGATGATTTTTTATGTGACTATAGCTTATGGCAACTATTAAAATTCTAAGGGATTACATTAAATCATATATCATCAAAACAATAACTACCAATGACATGCTAAATATATAGCAGGATAAAATTCCAGTCACTAGTGATATTCCATTTTAATGTGATGCTAAAAAGGGTTTCTAGTGCCGTAATATTTCTTTCGAATTGAAATAGTAGGAACATTGAGCATAATTTGGAAGAAAGGGGAACCAAGAGGGGGAATGTATGTCTGAAATTTGTCCCCATTTTCTTTAAATATACAAGGAAAGCAGAGTTATCCAGAGATGTTCAATTTACAAAACTACACAAAGTGAAAATGATATACTTACATCACCCTCCAAACTGAGCTTGCACAGAATCTCGTGAACTGTAGACATTTTGAAAGAAACTGTTTGAAAAAAAAAATGCAACAAAAAGTCTTTATGAAGGTTTATGAAGTTTTTCTTTCCCCTGAAGCACAGTGATTCATTATACTAATCTCTACTTCTTGGACCATTTCATTTGAAGATATTAGAGTAATTTTTACAAATAGATGCAATTCCCATCTTATGACTGGGAAAATTAAAACTTGGAGGTGATTTGCCTTAGATTTGGAATGGACTACTGAACTAGCCAGTCTTTGTCTTCCCCTCTTTACAAACAGACCTTGGGGAAATTGATGTGTGAATACAAAAACAAAATGCTCCCTAAGGCTAATGCAACTTGTTCAAACAGGATAAAATTAAGTCTTCCACTTCTCATAAAAAGTGATAAGCTTGTCAAAACAGCTACTACTTCTCACCAGCAATTTAACATATTGCAAAGGGGCTGAAAACTATGGGTGTTAACTGAAATCAATAGTTTTTTTCAAGCTGGCTCATTTCTAAATGACATCCTCTATTACTCTCCATAATTATTTTCTTAACTCAATGATGCTCAAAGAAGATATTAAACTGTTTGTGAGAAATACAATGGACAAATTTTGTCATCAACTCATTCGTTTAATAAAGGGCTGAATTCCTTGTATTTAAGATTCAAAATGGCTGAAATGAAGTCATATTCTAGTTAATAAATTAAATAGGGCAGTGACACCATAGCTTGCTGAATGGGCTTTTCAGCTTTGCAATCACACAGTTCTCAGAATTGATACACCAGTGCCTGCCAATAAGGAGAGCTCAATTGGCAGGAAATTTATCTCAACTGAGATGAAACAGGTCATTCTGCATCCCCCAAATAAAGAAAATAGCTGAGCCACATCACAAAACAGTGACATCTGAATTGCAGCAAGCCAACTCCTGTTTTGGTCTCTTTTTGCTTAATATTCTTTGATTGAGGAAATTGTGCCCATGCAAATTCAGTTCTCTGTTCTCTTCCAACAGTTTGCATAATCTAAATATCTTCATAAAACTGGGATGAAGTGTCCGACATAGATATTTGCTGATTTAACAGGAAACTTTGGACTAAGCAGATTCCGAGGTGGAGGTGGGGGAATGTAAGAGGAGAGGACTTGCCTTTATTTGTGGCTAAAAATATACTTCTGAGATTTGCATCCTGAACGCTCTCCTAGACCACTCCTCTCTTCTTAATATTCACAGGAGCTTTTAAAGCACAGCAACAAAAGAACCACAGCTGTTCCAATCCGCTGCTCCCAAAACACACAGAACACCCCGACCCCTCCCCACATGTCCCCTGCTGGGATATAATCCTGGTTTGTAAAAGCCTTCCCCTACAAACTGTGGTACATCAGATAGTGGACTATTACTCAGCACTAAAAGGAAATATCAAGCCATGAACAAACATGAAAGAATCTTAGATGTATATTATTAAGTGAAGTCTTTGAAAAGACTACATACTGTATGATTCTATCTGACATTCTGGACAAGGCAAAACTATGGAGCTGGCAAATGGATCAATGGTTGCCAGAGAATAGGCGGGAGGGCAGAGTGAACAGGCGCAGAGCAGAGGATTTTTAGAGCCATGAGACTATTCCGTAAGATACTATAATGATAGGTAACACTGTACATTTGTCAAAACCCAGAGAATGTATAACACCAAGAGTGAACCCTAATGTCAACTATGGATCTGAGTGACAATGATGTGTCAATGAAGGTTCAACCAACTATCACCAATGTATTATTGTGGTGTGGGTATGAAAACAGAGAAAGTTAAGCAAGTGTGCGGAGAGGAATATATGAGAACTTTCTCTATTGTGTACGCAATTTTGCTGTCACCCTACAACTGGCCTAAAAAAAAAAAAATCTGTTTTTTAAAAAAACTCTTGCTCTGTTGCTAGACTGTCCAACACAGTCACATGTGGCTTTCAAGCATTTGAAAAGTATACAATTCAAACTGACGTGATATTAAGTGTAAGTACACACCAGAGTTTAAAGACTTAATATGAAAAATGTAAAATCTCTCAATAATAATTTTATATTGATTATATACCACAATTATGATGGTGAATATAACTGGGTTAAATGAAATATATTATTTAAATTTTATTTCACCCTTTTCTTTTATTTTTTTAAAAATACGGCTACTAGAAAATTTACAAATGCATATGCCAATCCCATTCAACTTCTTCTGGGCAATGCTGGTCTAAAGGATCCTGTGACACTGTGGTCCAATCCTAGTCCTAGAAGTTAGTAGCAGCCAGATCAGTTGGAGACTAAGTTTGAAATGTCTTATCAGAATAGACAAGTTTAAGACTGACTTGATGGCACAAGAAATTTCCAACTTCAACTTGGGGCAAGAAATAGTCCAGAGGTTCTCATCAGTAACCTTCAGGCTGAGAATAACCAAAACGGAAATGAATTTCTTGGACATTGAACCACGCAAGTCTCGGACTTGACTTTAACCCTTAGGACTCAGTCAGAACTGGACTATGTCTACAATGAGAGATAAACTGTTGTCAGGCACCTTGCAGAATTTTAGTTCCCACTGTAAACAGCTAAGAAATACAAATATAAAAACAAAACCCAAAATAAGGGGCCAGCAAGTCTGAGTTGCAAAGAGTTATTCATGTTTATAAAGAATGACAGATAAATCCTGCCTATTTATTAAATCAAGTACCTCATATTGGTCCTGATAGTTAGGGAATCTCCACCACAAAGGCTCAGTAAGTTTCTACTGCGCAATTCTTTCACGTTGTTTTTCCAGCTCTCCTTGATAGGAGAACCCAGCATTGGTGTCTTCTACCATATTCCTTTAATCCACAGCAACCTGACTCAGGTTTCCTCCCCATCTCCTTACCCTGGCCATCTTCCAGTTACAGAAAGACCCTGCACATTCCTCTGCTCTAACTGGCTGGCTTCAGCCCTACTTCTCTCCCCTGTTCTCCAATGCTCTCTCCCACCTTTCAATGATAGAATACTTTCTGATTCATCCACTGAGCAAAAGTGTACCGAATGCCTGCCATGTACCACCTATTCAAATAGCAGATACTCAAGTACAATTCAAGCAGCAGGGAGTATTTTACCTGTGTCCCCCATAGAGCCCCAGTTCCCTCACAGGTCTAAGGGTACATTGCAAGTTCTTGTTGCTAATTACCTTTTGGAAACATTGAGTTGCTATTTTATAAAATTAACATTTATATTTATACAGTTTATTACTGTTCTGTAGGAGAAGCAAAAATATCACAGTAACCATGAAGCAATATCCAACAAATCTGCTCTAGGCAAGTATCTTTTGTATCCATATAAATATTTCCTATTTTGTACCCATATAAATATTTCATGCACTTGAACAGCAAACACATTTTCACCTTAGAAGTAAAATCTGGACCTCTTTTCTAAACTACATCCACACTCTTGGTAATGCAAAGTCATTTTGCAGACAATTGATTAGTCTCTAGAAGAAACTGTCAACTTTACTCATAATGCTTTCTAATACATTAGCTGAAAAACATTTGACTAGTGAGAATGTGTCAGTGTGCTGCTCCCCTTAAACTGGAAAAGAAAATCTTGGCATTGCTACTGCAGATTACAAACACCGGTGACATTCACATAAGCATCAACAAACTCCTTACAAGTACACACTCAGCCTGCACTACACTGGAGTGTGGGGGACACACACAAAACTCTGAAACACAGACTCTAACCCCGCCAGACCTTCACCTTCAAGCACTCTCCCTTCTTGCTCCAGGGAGACATCTGAGAGACAGGGCAGGTCACCAGCTAAAGAGTAACAGAGGCAGGGCCAGAATCTAGGTCTCTGACTCTTGGGCCACTGCCCTTTCACCTACTACAAAGCTCTTCATCCCAAGAGATTACAACAGGGAGAAAAAAATAAAAGCAAAACCAGTGAGATCAGCTAAGGTCTTAATGGTGAAGTAATGACTAAGGGCAATCACCCTGGAAGTTTCTAACTAGAGAAATCAAGAGAAGAAACCTGAGGAGATAGGATGGGGAGAATGTCCCCTAGTGGTGCGGCAGACACCAAGAAGACAGGCTTAAAACAAGACAGTCTAATGCGGTGCCCTGGAGAGGGGACTAACAGAGACATTTCTCAATGGTACAAATTTAAGCTTGGCTATAAAAACACCAGTGGGTCAGAATTCAAGTGATCTATTCCCAATACTCATAATATTTGTTCACCGTAATAATTTTTCATTGAAAATAATGAAATAGCTCTGCCTTAGTACACCTATTGTTGTGAATGAGAATAAAATGAAATCTACAAGCCACACAGACAGTTCCACCCCAAGGACTCCTTATTACACTGTAAAATTCACAAATGCATTGAAAGTAGGACCACCACTCAATTTTCTGGCTGCCTTCTCCGCAGAACATGAACCTGGCAGCCTGCATTACTCTTTCCAACACTTCAGCCTCACCCACATCTCCTACTGGCTTCAACTTGCAAAAAAGAAAAAAAAATCAGCGAATTCAATCTGTTAAGGAGTACCTCCACACACCAGGAATTTCCATTCCCAGGGAAGGACTGGGTAACTAGACACGATCATTTAAATAGCCATTTATCATCCGGGCAAGATTTCAGTTTAAGAAAATAGATACAGAGGCTCTTACCGAAAGAGCCACACCTACTTCAAACTACTTTGAAATAATTCATCCCAGGGTGCTACACCCTAATGAAGGGAACAGAACAGTTTCTTCTGGCCTTGAAAATACTACTAAATGAAATATATTAAAATTGCAGTAACACTGCTTTAGGACATTATATAGATTTCAGGTGTGTATCATTGAAAATCAACATTTTTATGCTACATTAAATTCACTAAAAGTTCAGTTCTATCCTTATTATACCACTGTCCCTTTTCACCTGCTTTACCCTCCCTCCTAAACAAAACTGTTTATCGCTTGACTAGAGAAGCTTTTAGAATGAAAAGTTAGGACTAATGAAATCTGTGCAACTGTGGGAAAAAAATTTAATTTATATTCAACATAAGGAAAATCTTCAAGATAATAATTAGAGTTTGTCCTATTTTACATTTCCACGACGACCCCATACAAAGCCAGTCTAAAGGCCCATTCCCTGAATGATGATAATGTATGTTTCCTAATAAACAAAGCCCAACAGATTTTTATTGTATTCTATTGTTTCACTTCAAATACACAGTTGCAGCCAAAATGGTTTCACTTCTCCCGAAAGAAAAAAAGAGATTAAAAAAAATGTTGAGACAGAAAGAAAACCTACAAGTCAACACTTTAATGGCAAAAACAAGTTCTACTGAAATGAATTATGACCTAGCTCCAGAAAGTCCAAATATTAATTAGCAAAAACAAAAAACATGTTTCAATAGCGCATAGTCTGCACAGCCCAACCTGGGTATGATCCAGCCGTTTCAGGAACACACCCACTGTACAGTTTAAACGTGGACTGTTGAGTGTTGACTTGTTGCCACAAAACACATCCCTAGCAACCAGGGTGAATCAATCAGGGACTTGATGACACAAAGGAGGATTTTTAAAGCAAAAAAATGTGTGGGGGTGGGAGTATGGGTTGGGTTTCCCCACCAAAGCCCTTACTGTACTATCCTGGGACTACAGGGACAGAGAGGAATTTTAAACCAAGAAGGGGTGAGGATTTGCATCAGTGGGAAGGACATGGAGTTCCCACTGTACTGTGCACTCTCCTAAAGCATTTCTATGTAACAGAAACTTCCTGAAAGCACACTCTTCTCTTAGCTTTATGGTCTTGATTAATGCCTGAGTCACAGGGCCAAGTCATTCCCACAATTCCTGGAATTCTGCCCAGTGGCCTTGATGAGAGTGAGCAGAATAGTCACCATAGCATTTGCTCTGGCCTGTGTCTGTTCTGCCTGACCTGAGTCAATATTTATTTGCTATCAACTGACACATCGCAGCTTCTTGCTCTCAGAACTCTCTCTGCCCAACTCCTGATCTAGGGTTGGAGTGGGTGGAAAGAGACTGGCAGGAAGAATGACATCACTTGGCATGAAACAATCCCAGGGTTGGGAAATCCAGGCCTTCACATCTACAAACTCAATTTCAGTGTTTTATGACCCACATATTGTATTTCCACTGGGGCCCTGCTGCCTGCAGAAAAAGAAGTCGAAGCTCAGCATTTCAGTTCTTCCATACTCTGGACTTTACCTAAATCCACCCACCACACACAAGAAAGAGTAGACTAGTAGTTCCTCAAACACACTCAGTATTCTCTGGTTACCTCTGGTTCTCCAATTTCCCTCCACTGGGAACACTCGACGTGGGTCAGCTGGCATTCTCACGTGATTTCAGCATAGAAAAAAATAGTGTTACCTTTTCTCTCATAGTTTTCCCTGCTCTGTGCTCATGTCTCTCTTGGTGTGTCTGTGAAACATCAGAGTTGAGTGTATAAAGGCAGTCTTCTAGCCTATCTGCCCACAGGGTTTCTGTCTCATTCACTCCAGTTTCCTCATGGGTCTGAACTCAGTGCCTACCATACTTTAGCATTCAAGTGCATTTTGGGGGTGCATTACATTGGGTATTTCTATATTGTCTTCTGTTCCAATACACTCCCCTTCCTCAGTTTTCTTCCTCTCCCTCAGACTATCTCAAATGCAGCTCCAGTTTCTACACATTCAGAGCAAGAAGCATAAATTGCAGCCTCTGTGCAAACCCTTTCAAAACTTGGCAGATCCCTTCAGAGGTAGCCTCTTTCTCATCATGAAAGACAATCCAGCACCTCACCTCTACCGTGAAAGTGATAGTGGGGTCCTACCTCTGCCACAGGACAGCATGGAAATGTAACCTATATCTCTGATAACACAGGAAAGCAAGGAGGACGCAAGGGAGGATTTATAAATTGCCTTGGGACTCAGATTCCCTTTGATCTGTGAGTGTATAGATGGGGTGTGGTAGGGGAAAAAAGAGCAAAGGTTCCACTTCATAACTATCCCGTTGAGTCAGAACTTTTCACACCAAGCCTGGGATTAGAATTCAGAATGCTTGGATGCCACTGACTTCTCTGACAAAACAGAGCTCAGCCATTTTAAAACTCTATGGGATGTATCCTAGAAGGGAGATTCCAAGGTAATTTCAGTGGCACCACCCAGAAGAACAAGCCAGGGCATCTTGACCCCTACTGCTGACCTGCCCCCTTCAACAAAATAAATGGGGACTGGCTCTGGCAATGGGAGAAGGAAAAATATACCACACAATAATAGGGCGGAAAGATTTTTTTTAAAGGACTGGAATTTCCTCTGATGTAGTCTACAAATAGAATAAGATATGGCACCAGGAAAAATGAGGGAGGCAAATTCCCATGTGCAAATATAAAAGGGGAGGAGCATTCCATTTCTAATTAATTCTCACAATCAAATCCAGAAGACAGGTTAAGTAAGTCATGATAACTTTTAACACTTACCCAAGGCAAGCTAAATATGTTCAGATCTGTGTAACAGCTGGCATAAAGAAGAAATGAGTCCAGCCAAGTTGGGAAACTAACATTAATTTGGGAAAAGTTCAAAATTCGATCGCTAGCTACACAATTATCTTATTTTGTCTAGATTTAAAATCTAGGAGGAGAAATTTGGGGGGCCTGTTCTATTCCTGGTGGCCTAAACCTGTGATTAGAACATAGTAGTTGATTAATAAATACTGAAGGATGAATAGGTATTTCAAGTAGCCCTTTAGAGCCTGGGCCTCCTTCTGTGATATACTCATCCTTAATGAAAAATGCCTCTCAGCAGGTCAACAGTTCTCAACAAGGAAATTTTGAGAACAAAGGCCCATGACAATGTGTTAGTGCCAGATTCTAAGTGGTGCTGGGAGATTCCACAGCCCTCAAAATCAATAGTAATTATAGACAGATATCTGCATTGCCAGGAAAACTACTTAAACCAGGAATTATTCAGGAAATAATGGCCATGACTGATGGCTTAATGTCAATCAATATAGTACTTTAATAGCTTAAAGACAGTGGATGTTAAATATTGAGACTCCAATCCAAGACCATGCGCCTGATGAAAGCTACTGGGTCAGTAACATTTCCTGGGTATTTACCACAAGCAGACCACTTGGGACTGCGGGAAATTACAAAATTCAGGCAGCCTCCAAATCATAAACCCACAATGAGAAAAAAGCACATCAATAGTCACACCCATCACAGATGCACTGGAAACCCTTGAAGCATTCCGATAATTGATGGACTTAGAAGGAAGGAAAGTGTTAAGCAGGAATGGCTTAACCCCTTTAGCCACAGAGAACATCTATCTATGTTTGCTACTCTGAACAGGCCTCATCTAATATCTTCCTTCACGTTGCCTGAAAACTCTATTATGTGGCTCCTTGATTCCACTGCTTATATAAATTATAGATGTGTTTACATTAACAAGGTTTTCTTGTTGTTTTTTAAATAACACAACTCCTCAGGTTGAGGATTTTAGGACCACCAACCATTCCTAACTTAAAGTCTGCTGAGTCAATCTGTTAGTCTCTGGTTGGATGTGAGTACACTGAAATAAAGCAGAACTGGATCAGCACAACTGGAAGAACAGGAGGAAAGTAGAGGAAGTAAAATGGGGGAGGAGTTAAAGTTATAATTTTTCAATTAAAATAAGCAGGGCCAACCTTAAAATAAGAAAAGTTCCAGAAATATATTCCACCAAGTTCTGAACAGGCACAACAGCACACACTTTGGGACAGAATCCATTAGTAGAGTGGATCTGAGTTCTGGGAACCAAACTCCCCTGAACTGCGGGAAATATTCTTGATGAAGACCTGATGTGCCCCTACGAGATCAATGTTCTCTCCCACACATTTAGAAAACCCACAGCTTTAAAATGGCAAATCTTAACACAAAAATGGTAACACTCTGCATTGGTATGGTACTTAGTGTTTTCAGGGTGCTTTATGTGTTTATTTTTGGATAGACATGCTTTTAGAAATCTTCCACAATAACCCTGTGGGCAGAGGTAAAAATGAGGATCAGTAAAGCACTTTCACAAGCTATGGAGAGTTATGTTCACATTCTCAGCAACCCATTGAGGAGCCCAGTCCTACACACCTGAAGGAACTACAAGGAGAGCCCGCGGCCACGCCCTATTCTGTACCCGTGGTCCCTGACTCACAGTTGCAACTACTGAGTAACAGTCAAGGACAACCCTTCCCCCGCCCCCCAACCACGGGGGACACTTCCTTCCTGATGCACTGAAATCAGAAGTTGCTCTCCTATAAGATGATCTAGACAAAAGAGTACGAGATGAGGTTTGGGGGTTTTTTGTATGTTTTGTTTTGAGGGGCTGCTGCTAAAAATGCCCTCCCCATCCCCCCAATCCTCCTCCAATGCTTCCCTCCTCCTGGTCGGTTCAAATTTCATGAATGTGCATTTGTTTTCCAGTAAATTATCTTGGAACACATGGAGAATACAGTTTATGTGGCAATAAAGCTTTTGTTAAACGTGGAAGGAGATGCCCCCAAAGTCTGCTCTGCCAGGGACCCGTGGCTCCCTGGGCTGCCACACCCTAGTCCCAGTCAGGGACAAGGCACTTCTGGAATGAGGGGGCCTCCCTCTGTTCCTCTCCTCATCCCGAACGCCTCCTCCCGACCAGCTTCCTGAGAAAACATCGAAGGGAAGGGGCATGCCCGACCCTCTCCCTCTCCCCTGCACCCCCTCCTAAGCTAGGGCGCCACCGGCTCCCCTCACTCCTGCCTAGCCCACCTGGATGCTGCGTCCGGTCTTCACAGAACCTGGTGCAGAGGGTCCCCTCCAGCCCCTTCTCCCGGACAACCTCCCCGGTCCCTATCCTCCCACAGCCTCTCTGCAAGGCCATGTTCTTCCCTGCCTCTCAGCGCCCCGCTAGAGAAGCGGCCCCGGGGCCATAGCGGGAGCGTTGGCTTACCTGGGCGGGCGCCGCTGACAGCAGTGGAGTCCCTGGATGTGGAGCGGAGCTGACGGGCCTGGGTGGGGCTTTTATAGCCACCACAACCTCACAGTGCCGGCCCGCCCCGCCCCGGCTTGCCACCCCCTCCTCCCCGGCCAGGGTGACTCACCCTCCTTGGCCCGCCAGCCTGCAGGCAGCCTCGCCCAGAAAGTTTCTCAGAGCTGAGCCACGCGGGAGGGGCCCACAGCCCCACCACCATTAATTAAATCACTACCAGCCCAGCCAGGCTTCCTCGCAGCCCATTGTTTCTTCCTTCCTCATTTTACTTTTGAATGCCAAGTCGAGTTCTCAACCCTGGCTTATATTAATACGGTTAAGATTCTAGTGAAGTCTTACTTTGTTCAATAATGTTTTCCCCCCTTAGGTGTCAATGCAGTGGAAGGAAGAATTGTTCCAAAGTCCTAAGTCATGATGCCTCTTAACTATGGCGGTTAGCGTCCAGATCCCCATTGGCGTCTGTAACTTATTAGCTTAACCTCTGGGTGGCAGATCCCAGGAGGAGCGCAGGGAGGGCGATTAGCCAGGTCCAACCCTGCGATTACTGGCCCGCCCCCCAGCCTAGGAGCCAGCGCAGGGTGGCGGTAGGAGGCCAAAGCTAGGAGCCAAGATTCCACTCTACTCCCGCTAGGGAAGTGCCCATTTCCGCTCAGCTTCTCCCTGTGCCTCCTGAAACCCGAACTCTGCAAGCGCAAGTGTAGTGCAGCTCCGGGTGTCCTCGAGTTTAGCTGTCCCGGGCTGGGTGGGGCCAATGTATTTGAATCTCTGCTTCCAACAAAGCAGTTCCCTCCTTTCTGTCTTTCATAGTAACTGCCCATTGTTGTTGTTGCTTTTTGGTTGGTTGGTTGGTTTGCTTTTTTCCAACTGCTTCACCAACCTCGTTTCTAGGTTTTGCACAGTGTCTTGTCTTTCTTCAGTACTGCTTCCATAAGCCACACAAGCAAAAGTAGACAAAGGTGTTTCTGTGTGTGGTTGTGCAAATGCTGTATTCACACTTCAAACTAGCAGGAAATAAGATAGTTTTGCTAACAATCCAAAGACTTCTCACTGCGCCTTGAATTTCCTCCATTCACACTCCATGCAGCTCCTTCTTGTTGATGCTTTTGTGTTTTTATCTCCCATCTATCTTCACATCCATTTTATTTCTCAGTTGAACATCTTTGCATTCTTGAGATTCAGAAAAACATAGCACGGCCAGAAAACACTCATTGCCATGCTTGCTGTCACCTAAGTCAGGTAGCTGCAGTATGGTCCCCAAATGGAGCCTCTTACACTCAGTCCCAGAGCTCACTGTCCCCCAGTTCTTTCACTCAGAAGGCTCCATCACAGGCCTTCTCAGGGGGACAACTCTTCTGATACAATTTCTGATTTACATTTACAGCTCTTCAACTCAAGCTGTAAACCTTACAGGCAGAAACCCTGTTTATCTGCCTATTCTCTAGAACATTTTAAAACTGAAGGAACACAGATAGAAAATAAGAGTGGACAGGATTCACTTTCCCTTCTCTAGGTCTCAGGGCAAGTTCCACAGCCCCTTACTCCTAACGGTGCTGTGGCAGGCCCTTTACAGAAGACATGATTTAATTCAAATCATGTGGGAGATAGAAAAGCCACCAAGTATGCAAAAGAATCTTTTTTATTCTCTTGGGAATCTAGCAAAGCCAAACATATAAATCTGTGCAATAGCCAGGTTGCTACACACTGTGGAACTCTACACTGATGTTACCATAAAAATGAAGTCATTGGAAATCAAAGCCACATTTTGAGGTATTTGGGGCCAATTTTACCAGTATGAAAAAACTGTAATCTCTTAGTACAAAGACTTTTTTCTTTCTTTTTTCCCTATGACTGGAAAGAATGTTTCCACAGACCTCAGATTCTGCCTGCTGGGTACCTATAGTCCCCCAAAGCCTCAACTTTGCAGCACCTCAACACCTCTGCTAATGTCTAATTCCCAATGACAGGCACACATAAAATGTGTAGCATGGCAGAATCAAATTATTCAGAATAATAGAATGTTAGAGCATTCTTTTTTTTTTAAAGATTTATTTATTTATGCATACAAGCTGGGGTACAGGCCAGAGGTGTGAGGCGGTGAGAGGGTTCACCAGAGACAGAGTAGGGAGCAGAACAGGCAGATTGACGGAAATTCACTGCTCAGCTGAACAGCAGGTGAGGCAAGAGAGGCCTGCCACACCATGTGGGAATCTCCCTGGCCAGTCGTTGAACTCGCGACGCCACTGCCGACAGCTCCAACTTGCGTCGCTGCTGCGGACAGCTGCAAAGGGCAGCGCTTAACTGCTGTGCCACCAGGGAGGCCCTGTTAGAGCATTCTTAATAGAATGAAAGAGAATGTTCACAAGAGATAAACTTGCTCAACTTTTGATTTTTACAGATGAAGAAACTAGAGCCTAAAAACAGTTTCCTGTCTGTTCAGACATTAGGTAGTGCATCTGAGTTACTGCCATGTAAGAAATTTTCACCAAAATTTAGTGGTTAAAACATAAATAACCATTTGTTTGCCAGTCAATTATGCAATTTGGGCAAGATTGTTTCTGCTCCACATGATGTTGGACTGAAGAATCAGAAGTTCACTCACATGTTTGGTGTCAAAACTAAGGTTTCTAGAATGGCTGGGAGCAGGTTGTTCCTCTCTGCCCCCTGTTCTCTCCAGTGTGGGGTATTAGTGGCAGCTAACCTTCTGAAAAAGATAAAGCTGCCAGAGTCCTTAGCTCATGGGCTCTATACACAAATAGTAGCAAGGTGAATTGGCCATATGGGCCATATTTCTTTGATCCTTGCTTTAAATCATTGTTGAGTTTCTGGCTTTTCCCTATGGCCCCCAACTTCACTGAAATGCCTCTGCTTTTCTTTAAGAATCACCTATATTTGTAGCTCAATGTTTCACACTGAAGCTCTAATGTCCAGAAACTTCTTTTCACTTTGAACTCTATTGTTTCCAAACTGCATTTTTTATTACAATTATCCTCAAAACTATGTGGATTGTCTATAAATCTTACTGACATCCATTCCACACAAAATTCATGTCCAAACAATTTCCTCGAAAATTTTATGTGTTTTGGGCTTCCTTGGTGGCAGAAGGGGTTAAGTTGAAGCAATATGAAGCTATCCAGAGCCACTGCAGCATGAGTTAGATCCCTGGCCAGGGAGTTTCCCACATGGCGCAACAGACCTCTCCTGCCTTGCTCACTGCTCCCCTGAGCAGTGTATTTCAGTCACACCGCCTGTTCTGCTCCCCAGTATGCTTCTGGTGAATCCTCTCACCCCTCCACACCTCTGGCCTATACCCCAGTATGTTTGCATAAATAAATAAATCTTCAAAAAAAATTTTATGTTTTTTCTGTAAATCTTATTGAGGTATAATTCTATGCATCAAATTCACATTCATTAGTCTTTCTAAAAATAAGTACCTCTCTCCTTTTCACTCAAGATTCATAGATTGTCTTCAAAGTAGTGCATAAATCTATCTGGAATTTTAAAAGTTAAAAAAGGTTTTGTGGACACACATAATTTGATCATAATCCAGAAGCCATTTCTCATTTTGCAAACCTTACACTGTCTAGAATTATGTTTGAAAATGATAGGTCTTTCTTTAGTGCATGTTTATTTTCTAGTACTTTGCCATGCATAGTCAAAAGTGTTACAAAGAGGAATCTCCATAAAAAAGGGCAGTTCCATGCTCCCCGCCCCACCCAACAAGGGAAAGAGTTGAGTGACCAAAGGAAGATATAAAATACTTGGAGGAGATACAAGGAGCAGAGAAGTGAAGAAGAGTGTGCTTGCTTCTTGGCTCGGGACTTGCAACAGGACTTGGGGATATGGAAGAGACACACAGGTGAGAGACAAGTGGGAAGGCTGACAATGGCAAACTTTATCGTGATTTGTACTTTAATTTTGCTGCTTTCACTCTAGACTTGCCTGACCCTTTCCTGTGGTACCCTGCCAGATGGTGCCTTAGATTTGTGGCAATCTCTTGGGCCTTCATGGACTTGCTTTGGGTAAATCCTGTTTGGCTGGGAATTTACCCATAAGGCAATGGGTAACTTTGGGTGTTTCATTGAGAAGTTATATTACTTCCTCCTCTCTCTATTCACAATCATTCTCCTAAAGTTCTTTATCATTAAGATTATGCTCCATCTTTATGCAGCGGATGGCAGATTCCTTTAGAGCAGGCAAGTTTGGGGATCCCAGGGTACCCCTCAGTCTGCCCATTAACAAAAGCAGACCATTGGCATTTTCAACATTCTGCCTGGAAATCTTTGTTTGATCCACAAGTTCATTAGATGTATTTCCTGTCATTCATCTGACCACAGGCAACAGTAGTGTTAAATATTCTGTCAATATAGAATGTAGGTTTCCTTTTATTCAACCTCACGAAATGATTTCCTTACCTCTCTTTTAACCTCCACTCTGATTACTGCCTGGCAGAAAAGATAATGTCCTATATTTTAAGTTTTTGCTACAGCAACACTATACATCCAGGTAACAATTTCAGTTTCAGTTACCTATTACTAGAAAATAAACCACTACCACACTGTAGAGACTTAAAACCAACACTACTGTTTAATAGTTCGCAATTCTGCTAAAGTTGGAGTTCTTTGGGTCAGCTCATTTCTGAACAATCTAGCATTGGCTTAAGAAGACCCAAATGAGGCTGGAAGTTCTAAAAGTGCCTCTCTCCAGAAGGCAGTTTCTGATTTTTAGGAAGTGAAAGTGGAAATTTCCAGACCCAGAACTGGAACAATGTCACTTGTATTGCATTCCATTGGTGAAAGCAAATCCTATAACCCAGATCCAACAGAAAGGGAAAATAACTCACCTTTTCATAAAGGGAGTGGTCTGTGGGTGTTTATATGGGTGGATGCAGACAATTTACCGCAATCCTTAAACTAGCAAGTGGTAGAGCTGAGATTAGAATGTAATTTTCTGCCTTTCAACCCGCTGCTTTTTCTATTACATCATATTTCTCAGATACATCCCTTCAGTAATAGAAAGGATGCCCCCAGGTCCTTTCATGTGTGGTTTAGATTCACACCAACCATAAAGCTGTCATTTACTTGAGCCTTGTTATATGCCATTGGTATATGTACTGTCTTTTATTTGAAGATGTGTCCAGAAGAGGGAAAAGATGCATCTGGAAAATCCAACATTTGAAGAATAAGAAGAATCAGCAAAATGAAGGGGAGAAAAATTATCAAGAAGTAACTGAGGACAATTTTCTAGAACTGGAGGCCCTGATGTTTTAGATTGAAAAAAAAAAAAAACACAGTAAGTGGAAAAATAAACAAAAAACCCAAGGCACATTATCATGAAATTTCAGACTGGTAGATGATACAATGGGAAAGTTCCTAAATAATTCAAGAGTTTAAAAAAAAAAGGTCATATATGAAGGGTAAGAAATAATGGCATTATACTCAATACTCAAATAGCTTCTAAGTACCATTCCCCAGTAAAAGAACTAGATTTCCTTAAAGAAATAGCTAGTTGTAAGGATGAGGTCGAGTAAATACTAGGTGAACTTCATGCTAAACTAAACTGATAGGAGTATAGGAAGAAGACACAAAAGCTAATTTGGAAGGGCTCTTGCTGGTTACAATGTAGGATGATTTAAGCATTATATTGAATAATGATAGAGACTAATCACATTGAATAGTATAACATAGTAAAAAAAATATACAAAAAAATAGGTAGGTAAAGTTCTAACTGCAGATGAATGCCAACTGATAAGGGTATCAGAAGAGATAAATACAAAAAAAAATCATTATTTTTCAACTAGAACTCCATACCCAGACAAACCATAAATCAAGGATGCATATATAATAAACAATTTTTTAAAATGCTCTTTATGCCCATACATCCTGCATTAGTTTTCTGGGGCTGCTGTAACAAATTACCACAAAGTCGGTGGCTTAAAATAACAGAAATGTATTTTCTTACAGTTCTGGAAGCCAGAAGTCTGAAGTCACAGTGACATCTGGGCCACACTCCCTCTGGAGACTCTAGGGGAGAATCTTTCTTTGCCTCTACCAATTTTTGGAGGCTATCATGGTTCCTGTAGCCATCTCTCCATTCTCTGCTTCCATCTTCAAGTGGCTATCTTCAATATTTCTGTGTCTTCTCTTTTTCTATCTAAAAACACTTGTCATTAGATTCAGGACCAACCTCCAATAATCCAGAATGATCTTATATTGAGATCTATAACTTAATCACATCTGCAAAGATCCTTCTTCCAAATCAGAAAATATTCAGATTCTGAGGTTTAGAATGTGGACATTTTAGGGGTCACTATCCATCCCACTGTACACCTTTTCTCAAGATACTTATGAATGATACACTCTACCAAAACAAGGGAATAAAGCAAACACAGGAAGCCTTGAATTCAGAAAACAATGCAAAAAGAGGTGAGCAAAATTCCCAGAATGATGAAGACAGAACTTGATACAAAAACTACACAACAAGTACAGAGAACAACAAGTCTAGACTGCAGAAGACTGAAGGCTTAAGCAAGGGTGCCACAATTTAAACAACTGTATTTAAAGCCCTCATATGGGCTTAGTGCCCTTACATAGGAGGCCCCAGCGAGCTACCACGATCCTCCTCCATGTGAAGTTACAGTGAGAAATCAACAGGCTATGAACCAGGAGGTGGGTTCCCACCAGTCACCAAGAAATGTAAGAACTAAGTTTCTGTTGTTTTTAAGTTATATAATCTATAGTAGTTTATTGGAGCAGCCTGATAATATTCAAAACTGAAAAACAAAGAAACACAGATAGGTTATCAAGAAATACATTGGTGAATCATCACAATAAATAGCTACAGTGTTGAAAATGTTTGACTTTGGGGAGTAGAAATTGTGGGTACTGTGGATCAAGATAAGTAACTGCTATATCTGTGTGTCTTTGTAATATACGATAAAAAGTACAAACTCCCCACTTGATATACATTCTGTTCTACTTAGCAACAAAACTTTTTTTTGAGTACATAGCAATATATTCAGCTAAAAGTTACATTTTTAAACTTCTTTTGGAATTGGGTATGGCCATTTAACCAAGTTCTGATCAAGAATAAGCCAGTGAAAATTAAGAGCTAGGTTTTCAAATAAAACTCTTTAAAGAAAAAAGTTGACATGTTTTTTTTTTTTTTTGGCCCTGAAACTAGTTTTTTTTTTTTTCTATTTCCTTTGCTTAATATTTCTTGTGATTGTTGGAGTTCCCTCAGTTACTGTGCACTATGAGGAAAACTGGAAGTTGCACATGAAGCACAGAGGATGGAAAACAAAAAACCCGAGGCCCAAAGGAACAGGGGAAAAAAATAGGAGATTATTCCCGATGCATGTGAAATCATCAGTTCAATACGACTGTTACCTACAGATTTTACATCAAAGCGAAACAAAACGGCCCACATTTTCTCTTCGCTTCCACCACTTGACACTATCAAGTACATTCACACCTCCATGCCTTTCTCCAGGTCTAGGATGTCCAGTCCCACTTTCCTCATTGAAGAACTTTCCTTCATCTTTCAATCCTCAGAGCAAGTATTATTTCCTCGTGAAGGAAGCAGACATTTTCACTCATACAACTTCTGCATTAAGTCTTTATCTCATGGTACTATGCCTATACCATGAGGGACTGGGAGCTCCATGTTCATCTCTGCAACCCCAGCATCTCACCTAATGTGGGCCTGTAATAGATTCTTCACATTGTACTCCATTGTAGGGTCCTTTGCTAATCATCACAGAACTCAGCAGATAGGGATTAAGCTCCTAGCTCATATCCCAGTTGGGGATACTTGGACAAATGACCTAGGCTCTAAGTAGAAAATGAGAGGTTTTGATTAGAAAAGCTTCAAGTTAGCTCTAAAACTTAATATACAAATGTAATAGATTAGGCACAGTAATCAGCTATATGTACATATATGTTAACAAACAACAGGTTTTATTTATTCATTAAAACAGGTCCAACAGGATTCCATTCCAAACAGAAATACTTTGAGTAACAGAATTATATCACTTTACAAGTAGATCAATAGGTCATTTTTATCAAATATGATTGACTTTTCTTTGCATTCCCTTTCTGTCCAAATGGGAAAGAGCACCCCTGTATAATTGAATACATCCCTATAATTATTACTTCAATTCAGACTTTGTAAGGGGAGTCTGGCAAAAAGCAAGCAGTAAGGAACCGGTTTTATAACCCAAGAGGCCCATGTTGAGGCAGGGGTGCCAAGGGAGGACATCAGAAGTTGGGGTAGGGCTAAACGAGGTACCAAGAGGAAAGCCAGGGGCACTATGAGTTGTCAGAAAGTCCAAACGACAAGAGTAAAATCTAAACAGAGTTGAAGCCAAGGTTCTGTAACTGGAATGAACAGAGGCAAGAAGACAGTAAGAGGTGTGGTGGACAGGCTGCAGGTGAGGTATCTGCATGCCAGGGTGGCCCTAGGAACGTGAGGCTGGGGTGTCAGATTTTACTGATGGGAGCAGCAGACACCAATGCTAAATTGTCACTACCATTTCTTCAAAGAGTGCAAAAAAGAAGACAGGAGAAGGAAAGTAAGACTATAGTGGAGGGGAGTTTTGTGAGGGAGATTATGAAATTGTGACAGAGAAGAACGAACGAATTGAGAGGACTACTTATAGACACAATTTCTTAACATCTCCATCTTAGCTTCTGAGTCAGGGAACTGGATATTTTAGCCCCATCATATCCTTGCTTTAAGATCCTTGCTAGCTCTTAAATTTACAAGTCCTTGCTGAGAGTCTCAAATTTTATGAGACTCAGAACAATCACGGAAAGATGAATACTCCAACTTTATTACTCAGCACAATTTTAGCTCAAATCCTTTAGACTTTGGCATCTGCAATTCCGGGGCCTCATGATAAGACTTTCTGACTGCTTTATGATAGGGTGGATTTCATATTGTTAGAAGCAACAGGCAAACAAATGGGTGAGCTGTTGGAATCAGCTGAGTTGCAGGGCTTTTTTTTTTTTTTTTTCTTTTCAAATGAGAGGTTAGTCTTCCCCAAACCCCAGTGTTCCACTCCTTAATTTGGAGATAAACCAGATGATTTCACCAGTCTTTCCCTTCCCTGGTTTCTGTGATTCATCAACTATAGCAACTAGGGTGGGGTAAAAAAACCAACTCTTATTCAGGTTTATTTTTGCTCAAAAGGAAGAAATATTAAATCTGTTAAAATTGTAAAATAATGTCAAAGAATAACTCACAATACTACTAATTCAGAAATATTTCCAAGGAGGTCTCCCTACATGTGGTGTCCCCAACTTCTCAATTACTAATTACATAATTTTTTCTCTTTATTAAGTTTTATCTATTTATATAGTTATACAACCATTTTTCTTTGAAATTGGTAAAATGTATATGAGTACAGAAGTAAGCCCAGTTGATCATTCACTTGCTAGTATCTGACTAAAAAGTCAATACAAATTAATTCAATTTAATAAACTGAGTATCCACTATATGCAGGTCCTGGGCAGAATGGTACAGCAGATACATTATAGGAAAATATATGGTAACTTCAACCATACAGTCTAGTGCAGGTAAGTAGGTAAGTATGAAGTATAACTTGGTAAGTCTATCAGATATGAAGTCAAAGTAGCCGGGAAAGGTCCAATTAAAAAATGACTAATGACAGTTAACCTCTGTAGAAAGGAGGAAAGACAGTCCATCTTGGCCTATTCATTTAGTTACTCAAAACCATTCCAAGCATTGCACAACCATGAAAGAGGAAATAGAGCAAATACCAACGTATTCTTCATCTATTGGCAGTGCCAAGATAGAGGTATGACTGTCGATTTTTAAACAAACCATTTCAGTATAAAAACAGGAAAAGAAGATTAGTCACTGAAGCAGGTATAATTTGATTACTGCCATCATTGTGAAAATATTTTTGGAACTTTTCTACATAGGTAGAATCAGAGCCTAAGGCAAATCCTGGTCACTTGATAGGAGTTTTGAGGAATAGTGAAAGGTCATTCTGACTCAAGGCTCATGACTAAGAGGGCAAAGGATAGGAGGAAGAAAGGACAGTGACCAACTGCAATTAAATATACATGACACCAGGATTAGGCTTTCATTTGATTACACTGTTCAATGGACTCAAGAGTATTTGTTTTCTGGTTTTAAGAAAATTTGATTATTCTAACGTGAGGGCACAAGTGGCTATCTATCGGTCATGACATTTTTAGAGTTCCTAGTACTAGAGGACTGAAATGGAATCTTCAATTATGACATTCAGTAGTCCTCCTTATCCTTGGGGGATATATCCAAGACCCCAGTGAATGCCCTAAGCATTGACAGTGTCAAAGCCATACAGACAGCAGGTTCTGGAATAAAGTAGTTTTATTTGAGATCATTTTGGTTTAATGTTCAAGAGGAAAAAACAATCTTGGCCAATGATGAATGAAAGGATGTTACTGCTTTTGTTATGCATTGTTTGGCTTAGAGTTTCCAAGAACCTCTTAACAACATTAAGTAAGGCTTTGTTGTACTGTTTTTTCCTATACACACACATATATATATCTATATCTATGATAAAAGTTTAATTTATAAATTAGGCACCAAAAGAGGTAACAAAAACAACGTAGAACAATTATAACAATATACTGCAATAAAAGTAATGTGACTGTGGTGTCTCTCTCTCAAAATATCTGTTTGTAATAGTTCTGGACCTGGGTTGACCACGGGTAACCAAAACCTTGGAAAGCGAAATCAAGGATGGGGTGGGGGGAAGGTACACTACTGTATCTATGAATGATACACTTATAGGGTAAAAAGTCTCAAAACCAGTACTCCTATGAGTAAAGGAAGCTACACTTGTTGCAATTTCTAATGAATGACATCAGCCTCATGTAGTTCTTTATCAAAATGGATTTAGCTTATACCATTAGGCCCTTTTGTCTTCCAGTGTCAGTGGCATTCTTGTGGGCATTCTGGAAAGCTCAACAGACAGCTAAGAATTCAGACAGCTGAAGAGGCAAAGAGGGCAGAGTTAGTGGATGCAGAATCTGTCCAGGGAGTAAGTCCACCTCAAAACCAGTCCTCACAAAGGTTAACCACTCTCCTGGGGTTATATTCTTCTTTCATTAGCTGAAGTCACTTCTCATAATTATTAACATTGCTTCTATTACTTCTTCATCAAATTAGTCTGTTAATAGTTATGTACATAATAGAATTATTTGCCTTGTATTATTTTTAAAATACATGACGTGTTCATACTCCTGGTATCAAATTGAAAAGGAATGGAGGTCGGGGGTACATGGCCTGGGACCAACATAGCCTGGTCATGCTGGGTGCTATTGTACTATTTAGTTTTCACTGGTTAAGCCCAATTTTCTTTACAGGCTATAAAATCCATTTCGAACATTTAAACATTAGCAGAAAAATCACATAAACATTCAAACACTCTGGGGAGGAGCTCATGGCATGACTGACTTGACCCTTAATCCCCTCAGGGAGGACAACTTGGCTCTTAGGTTGCACATCTTGGGTTCAGCTGCTTGACGCTTTATTTTCCTTTCCTATATCTCAGAGTTTTAAAAGGCTAGGAGAGAGACCAACTAGGTAAAGATATTTAAAGAGTTAACCATCCTTTTTAAAGTGACTTCCTTGGGAAGATACCAACGTTGATATATTTGGAATTTCACTCCCCCAAAGAATAACTTTTGCAAAGAAACCCTTCCTCCACTTAGCGCTGGACTGTAAAGGAAGGAGAGGCAAGGGAAGCACCCTGTGTGAGGATCTACCGTAATTAACTCCCTATTTCTTTTTTTTTATTTAATATATATTTTTATTGTTATTTAAATCTTTTACATTTTGTATTCCCCTTGGGCAACCCACCACCAATTCACCCGTGATCCAGCTCCATGGTCCCTTGTGTCCTTTTCTACTCCATTTTGTGCCCTATCCTCCTCCTCCCCGCAACCCACCAAGTGTCTCTCTCCTATTTGGTTTCCCTATAGTCCTGTTATAAGTGAAACCATTAGATATTTTTCTCTTTCTGGCTTGTTTCACTGAGTATGATCCCCTCTAATTCCATCCGTGTCTGACTTGTCCAACTCCAAGAGATGTAAGATCTGCACCTCCTATCCCCTTGGCTTGATCACATTCTTACACACATGGCAGGCACATTTAATATCGCAGAAACAAAGGGGGCAGACTGCCAAGTAAGACTGATCACTATAACCAGAGGTTTAGATGGAAAAATAGCTTCCCCTGATCCTTCTGCTCTGACTTCCCTAGTTTGCATTCTGCTTCCCAATCTACCCTACTTGTTACAGCCATACTTTCTATTATGTTTAACCTCATGGCTCACACCTTCTACCACCCACCTCCTAGTAAAAAGTTTTTGATTACTTTCCAGCTGAAGACACCTTGTTTTTTATTGACAAGTTCTCCCCAGCACACTTTCTTAGATTCCTTTTGTTTCTTCCACCAGTCACCTTGGCCAGATATCAGCCACAGTGGATGACCTGCCATTTTCACACTAAGCAAGCTTGCACCTCTGCAACATCAATCACACTTTGTCGGAGAATGGAAATTTCCTCTCTAGTTTAGCAAACTCCTTTCATCTCTCCTTGATTGATCTGACAATACCTTGCATTTATACAATGACTTGCAGTTTAAGAACTTTTTTATATCCATAATTCATTGCAATGCCATGAGAACCTCTAAAATATGCAGGTAAGCCATAAACATATGGATTTTACACATGAAAAGACCAAGGCTCAAAGAGGGAGAGGTATGGCCCTAGCAAATGTGAAGTTGAGATTAACTCAGTGCTCTCCCCTTATTCCTGGGCCTCTTCCAACAAACTCTAGTTGCAGGTTGGCTATTTCTAATGCTCAACCGCTTATACTTCTTCATTCCAAGTTACAGCTGACAGTCTTTACATTCTGAAGACTTTCCCAACAGCAGCATGTGAATTAATTCTAGCATGGGCTCCTGGGAGGCACAAGTCTTGGCTGACAGCAAACTCAGCACTCACTTGTATGCAAAATGGCATTTTGGCCTTAGGCATTTACTAAGTTACTTGGTCCTTGCTCCTTAAGAGTAAAAGTTTTCAAGCTGTAGAGTGTAGCATTACAAAAAGCCAAACTGAATTAAGGACTGACCTACCACTTTATTAGCCTCCCAACATGCAAAGATACCTAGACATTCAAGCCTAATGCACAGTGATTTCTATTTCTCACCCTATTCCTGACTCAAAAGAACTCATTGTGCAACTGGATTGGGCTGCATATTGGAATTGGACAGAGACTATTTCCAGCTGCCCACTGTGGCACTTGGGAAACTGTAATTTGCATCATTTTTGTTAGGGGCAGAAGGCAGACATTATACTTGCAAAACGTGTTCAATTATTTATTTTTCACATTAAGTTGCTGTTTGCACATTGTTGGGACTCAGGACTAAATAGGAAGAAAACACAAACTCTACAAAATACATTCTATTCCTTTAGTTGTGTAGAAATGTTTACTTTCTTTTTTTTTTACATACAAGCTGGGGTACAGGCCAGAGGCATGGGGCGGCGAGAGGGTTCACCAGAGACAGAGTGGGGAGCAGAACAGGCAGATCAGAAGTACACTGCTGAGGGGAGCAGCGGGCGAGGCAGGAGAGGTCCGCCACACCATGTGGGATTCTCCCTGGCTGGGCGCCAAACTCACGTCGCAGCTGTCTACAGCTCCACAGTGCAGTGCTCAACCACTGCGCCACCGGGGTGGCCCAGAAATGTTTACTTTCTTATTCAACAAACAGATCTTAGTCATTTGGTCATTTATTCTAGACTCATGTCTCAATTTCAGCCTAAGATTTTAAGAGCAAATTTAAATATTGTCTCATGAATGATTATGTAGTCAGTAGGACAGACCCTAGATTCAATATCTTCTTTATTGATTTGGAGGATCACATAACAGACTAAAGCCTAGTTAAATCAAATTTAGTTCCAGGAGCTTCTGTTGGGTAAAGGTTTGTTGAAAGACCAGTTTGCAAACTGTGGACAACTTGTGGTTTACTTGGCATTGGAGAGCATTAACTGCAGGTGGGGAGGCTCCAGAGTTGTGTAGATGAGCAGTCTGCTTCTTTTCAGCACCCCAATGGCTGAACATAGGTTCCACCCTTTGATAAGCTTCTTTTTGTTTCCAAAAGAATCAGAGTGTATACTCATGTCCAGACATGTTGTAGCTGCCAGGTAGAATGTTTTAAGAGGTTTTAAAATATGCTATCTTCCAAATTGTGATATCTAACTTGAAACTGGGCTAGTTTTGACGCTTTTAAGTGAAACAGAGCAACATTGCGTTAAGACAAAAAATGTATCCAAAACATAGAGCTTTATCCTTCTTGAGGGTAACTGGTATGGCCTTTAATAAACATGTTTTAAAATTTCTTTTCTAGTACAGAGTTCAGAGCTGCCCCCAGATTTGCCCTAGTGAACACAGAGATCTAAGATTGAGGAGGAGATAATCTAGGTACATGCTGGTGTATGGCAAACTCTAAATTATCAGTACAATGTAAAACCTCTTGAGTCAGCATCTGGTCTGCCTCACACTGCTTCCTCCTAAACTGGACACACATGCTAAAGACACAACCATTACTCATTAAAGATCTTACAATCTGTTTAAGGATACAAAATAACTGAAAAATACTCTAAGATAGCATCCGAGATTCTATAGTACTCTAGTAAGTATAGTAAAAATTTAGAGATTAACAGACTTTTCAGGAGTTTGAGTTGTAAGGCAAGTTTCATGCTCTGGATCCTAAAAATAGGATTTCTGTTGCTTTTTCCTATTTCATTTAGTGCCTCTCTGAACCATTTGTTACAAAACAATTCTCTCATCCTTTCATATCAGTTAGGATGATGCGGGTAGCAAGTTACAGACAAGCCTACACAAGTTGGCAATAAAAGAGGTGTACTGGCAAAAGGAACCAAAAAGACCAGGGACAGCTTTAGATATGGTCTGATCAAGCCTCCAATTCTGATTTTGTGTATACATTCCTTGCTCCCCCTTTAGTGTAGATTTCATCTACAGGGTGGCATCTCTCCCGCTCATATATGTCTAGCAGCAGTACTGGGAGAGTGTCTCATTTCATAAACATCTAATAAGAGTTCTGGGATTTTTATTGACTGAACACAATCTTTACACAGCATTCCTGGGTGCAAGAAGTTTACCATAAACTGACTGGTTTAGATCTGGGTTACTATATAAATCACAACAGCAAGAAAGACTAGAATTACTAGGCTCTACTCCTGGATTCGGAAGTGAGGTCAACTGCACTTAAAGTTCATAGCAGCTTTATGTAAGGAATGGAAGAGTGGAAGGGTTAGGTCTGTTTTAGGGAGGAAGAGATGGAGAGGAAGTGCAAGACTTTTCCAGTTGATCCCTTTACATCTGGGATCTTGATTTTATTCTTCACTTAAACCTATACCTTCCCCCAAAGGTTACCAACTGGTTTTCCACCAATTATTATCCCTTTAGTTGGTATATCTGTATTTTACCAATTTACAGGTATATGTTCCTTTATCTGTCAACAAAAACAAAAACAAAACCCTTTTTCCTGCCAGTTACTGTTCTACCTTCATTCTTCCAACAAACTTCTCCAAATGACCTCTCTGTGCTCCTCCCTCGTCTGCCATTCCCTTCTCAGTATGCTGTAACTGCAGTTGACTGTCTCTCAAGACCAGTCTTCCGTAGATTGCCAAAACCAATTCCTTATTCCCCTTCCTCCTTGACCTCCCTTTAGTACCTGACACTGTGAACTATCATATCCCTTTAACAATGTTTGACTGATATAACCTCAAATGTACATAAAAGTCACAGGAATGGTACCTACAGCCTTAATATACTTTTCATGAAGACTTCTTATTAATATTTCTCTGCCCAAATATCGCACTGAAAGAATAAGTTGCAGACAATGATGCCCCATTATCAGTTTCTAAGTCAGTGTTTATTTCCTAATTCAGAGTATGCTCTGACCTAACAAAATCAGGAAATTACCATCATAACCATCACATAATCCACTTGCTGCCTTTAATTTTGCCATTTGGTCCAATAACGAATGTCCTTTACTTCACTAGGCTCCAAACTAAGTTCATAGGTCCCTTCATTTAGTCCTGAAGTGAAACAGTCCTGTCTTTCATGACCCTGATATTCTTTTTTAAAATTTTTTATTTTTGCATAGAAGAACTAGGGTACAGGCCAGCGGTGTCAGGGATGGAAAGGAAGTGGATTCACCAGAGACTGAGTGGGAAGAACAGGCAGACTGAAAAACACACTGCTAAAGGGAGCAGCTGGCAAGACAGGAGAGGTCTGATGTACCACATGTGAGTTTGCTTCCTGGCTGGGATCAAACTCAGGCCTTAGTGGTGATAGGGCTGAGACTTAACCCCCAGGACACCAGGGAGGACCCTAACCCTGACATTTCTGAAGATTGCTGTCCAATTACTCTCTAGACCAGTGCCTTAATCTGGGTTTCTCTGATACTGATTTGGCTCATCACTGATGATATTAAATATCACTTGGTTAAGATAGTTTCTGCAGGTTTCTTCAGCATTAAGTAAACCATTAAGAATGTTATACTTATTAATAGGGGCCTCCCGGTTGAGCGCTGTGCTGTGGAGCTGTCCGCAGCACGCGATGCGAGTTAGACGCCCGGCCGGGGAGATTTCCACATGGTGCGGCAGACCTCTCCTGCCTCGCCCGCCGCTCCCCTCAGCAGTGTTTATCTGATCTGCCTGTTCTGCTCCCCACTCTGTCTCTGGTGAACCCTCTCGCTGCCCCACGCCTCTGGCCTGTACCCCAGCTTGTATGTATAAATAAATAAATCTTTAAAAAAAAAAGAATGTTATACTTATTAATAAAGACTAATAACTATCTCATAGGGAGATTAATACTATGTAAACATTCCTATTTCCTATCAAATTTTCACCCACATTTGCCACTTTTTGATGATTTTTAGCTAAAAAACTATTACTATAATGGTTTTAAATTGGTGATTTTTCTAATTTCATCATTCCCTTTAGTTAATATTCTATTGAGCAAAATGTTCCCTTCTCCCATTTATTATTTCATTTATGAGTATGGGCTTGTGGACTGCCATTTTACTCAAATGATTACAATCTGTTAGTCATAATTTGATGCTCAAATTTTGCAACACAGGCATTCCTTTAAGCTAGCTCCTGGGTCCTTCTGACATGTACCCATCATTCTTTGAGCATTTTCTTACTTTCTAGGGCAAGTTGATATCCCAGGTTCCTTCATTTACTTTTCAGACCCAGTTGTGGAATTAGTAATTTATCTAAGGAGTCCTGATTTCTTTTAGTGAAGAATAAGATTTGGACTCCAAGACCTGGGTAAAAAAGGTGTTGTTACTAGTGTCATTGCTTCTATTAGGAAATGTGTATGCATATACACACAGAGAGCTATATCTACTTCTCTTTCTCTATGAATATATTAAGCACCATGAGTACATTCTGATACTTCTAATTCCAGTCCACAGAGTTTACCCCCGTCTTTCTCTAATTATTCTCAATGTATTTATTTGCTCAATTAACCTGGTATGGAAGCAAACTCCCAACCCCCTGGCTCAAATAAAGGAAAAGAGGAGGAAAGAAAAAAGAGAAGGCCAGTTTGATCCTAGACATGTCAGCCCAAAACTCCTGGTCTATCAGCTCAAAGGTAGACCTTTCCTCTCCACTTTTATCTAAGTCTCCTATTTCTCTCCTCTAACTTGCAGATTCACATTTTAATATATAGGTTTATAGGACATCATCTTAACTGTACTGACAACATTTGGCTAAAAACTAAATGGTTGTCTTTTGACCCATCTGTAGTCTTCCTTTAATATTTTCATTTAAGTGGCAGCATTCAGGTTAAAAACTTACACACACAGGGGCCTCCTTGGTGGTAATATGGGTTAAGTCACAGCACTATGAAGCTATCCACAGCCACTGCAGGACAAGTTTGATCCCCGGCCAGGGAGCTTCCTACATGGCGCAGCAGACCTCTCCTGCTGCTCCCCTCAGCAGTGTATTTCAGTAGACCCGCCTGTTCTGCTCCCCACTCTGTCTCTAGTGAATCCTCTCACCACCCACACCTCTGGCCTACACCCCAGTTCTTGTATGCATAAATAAATAAATATTAAAAAAAAAACCTTACACACACACAGAGCACACACTTTCTCTTTCATTGCCATAACCTTGAATGCATCTTTGTATTCCCAACATTCAGACTACTCTTTCAGTTGTGACTTAATGTTCTATGAAGGAAACATTCATCTTGGGAGTAGGGCCAAACCTTGCTTGCTGCTAACTTTTAAATAGCCTTCCAATCTACACGTTTCTCATCTGTCAGCTACCTAAGTAGTTAACAGCTGGCCATAAGTCATCCTAAGTCCTAATCATTTATAATGTAACCTTCCTAAACTTGATCATGTCATCTTGCTCAAAAGCCTTCGATGTCTAGTTATTTTTTTTCAAAGATTTATTTATTTATGCATACAATCTGGGGTGTAGGCCACAGGTGGGGGGGCGGTGAGAGGATTCACCAGAGACAGAGTGGGGAGCAGAACAGGAAGACTGACTGAAATACACTGCTGAGGGGAGCAGCTGGAGAGACAGGAGAGGTCTGCTGCGCCATGTGGGAAGCTCCCTGGCTGGGTATTAAACTAGTGCTGTAGTGGTTCTGGATAGCTTCATAGTGCTGCGACACAAGGGAGGCCCCCAATGTCTAGTTATTGCTTTTAAAACCAAATCAAGCTATCTGAATAACAGTTAGTACCTTCCTCTATCGAGCTGAACTTACTTTTTCTAGGTCATCTCCCCTTTATCATCTTTAACCCCGTGAACAGACTTGCCACTTCTCAAAACTGGTAATTTCCACACAATTTTCCCTTATGCTATAATGATCTGCTTGTTAATTTATCTTTAAATCTCAAGAGACTGGTATAATGTCTTACACCCAATAGATGTGCAAGTATGCTGTATAAATTAGAAGACAGGCAAAGTTTTGATAGGTGATAATAAATCCAACCAGATGTAGCTGTATGTGCAAAAGTATGTAGGCAGGGGCAAGAGTGGTTGATTTGTTTGATGGTAAAAGCTGGTTGGAACAGATGTTGCACTAATGAAGTTCTTGGGAGAGATTAGGAACCCATGATATCAATTTGGCACTGCCTACTGGAATGTGACTCTTAAGATTAACACACACATCCCATGCTATATATTTCTGGATAAGCAAACTTTAGTATACAATACAAAAGACTCCCTGCCCTCTAAGAAACGCATCTTCTTCTTTTTTTTATTCATTTATACATACAAACTGGGGTACAGGCCAGAGGCGTGGGGTGGGGAGAGGGTTCACCAGAGACAGAGTGGGGAGCAGAACAGGCAGATCAGAAACACACTGCTGAGGGGAGCAGCGGGGGAGGCAGGGGAGGTCTGCCGCACCATGTGGGATTCTCCCTGGCCGGGCCTCGAACCCGCATCGCCGCTGCCGACAGCTCCCAGCGCAGCACTCAACCGCTGCGCCACCAGGGAGGCCCCAGAAATGCATATTCTTAAGAAAAGGGAAAGAGATATTCAACCCACTAACCGCAGATTCTTTAGGTTTCCTCACTTTCAAAACAGCAGTCCCCATGCCCTGCCACTTTCTCAGAGAATTAACCAAGTTATTCTATGCATGTATAGCAATAACAAAACAACCAGTTCCCTGCTCCTTGCTTGACCACTTTTTAATAGTGTTTCACATATTGAAGGCAAACACATGCCAAGATGAACCCTGTAGTGTTTGAAGCCTCCTGCTTGATGAAGCAATTTAGACATCCATCCTAGAAGTATTTATTTAGGTCTTCACTTTTTTATTGCTAAATATTGTATGGCACCTCACACTCAAAACCCAGGCAGATACTTTATGTGTCTGCCCTTGTATACCTTGATAAGAAGTCTGAGCATTAGTCAAGGAACATAGCAAGAGTAGAATGAGCTCTATTTCAATGAGCTCAATAAATCCTGGTATCAAATACTTAAGACCAAAAGGTACCATACATCTATAACACGTAGCATCTTAATATTTTTCCTACAAGTTCCTCAGGAGTTTAAGATTTAGCACATTGGTAATAAAACATTAAAAAGGAAAAATGTTCTTTGCCTAATGCAGTGCCTCCATCTTGTATTTCTAAAATGTTCAGTGTTCAAATCCAGGTAGTATTTGAAAGGAGAAGGTTAACTTCCTTTCCAACTGTAAAAGATCCAAACAGTAAAACTATTTCCAAGTTTGCTGATCAGTTGGAAATGAAGAATTTTATTGTTTCCGTCTCACTTTGTACTTATTGCTTAATATTTATAAATCTGACTTCCAGTTTAGTCACTTTAATGAAACTTCTTTTACTAAAGTTCGATGGTTTTCCATGGAGGGCCATTCAAGGCCTTTTCCTCATTACATTCATTCTGCTATGCGATCTTATCTTTTTTCTGACTTCAATCACCACAAATATACCAAAGATTCACAAATCTCTATTGAGATCAGATGTCTCTTGAGTTAAAAATTCAAATGATGAAATATCTCTTTCAAACTGAACATGTTGGTAATAAGATATTAAAAAAAATTCTTTCTCTCCACTCTGAACCTAATTCTTCTTTTATATCCCTAAAATGTTCATGTCATTTGTGGTGATTTAAAACATGTTTACACACTGGGGCCTCCCTGGTGGTGCAAAGGGTTGTCTCAGCCTATGAAGCTACAGGCAGCCATTGCAGCATGAGTTCGATCCCCAGCCAGGGAGCTTCCCACACGGTGCAGCAGACATCTCCTGTCTTGCCCACTGCTCACCTCAGCGGTATACTTCGTCATTCTGCCTGTTCTTGCTCCCCACTCTCTCTGGTGAATCCTCTCCCCCCCTCCCTCCCACACCTTTGGCCTACACACCAGCTTGTATGCATAAATAAATAAATCTTTAAAAAAACAAAACAACACATGTCTAGGGCCTCCCTGGTGGTGCAACGGGTTAGTGCAGCGCTGTCGAGCTGTCAGCAGCTGTGGCGTGCTGTGGCTTGAGTTCGATCCCCAGCTGGGGAGAATCCCACATGGCACAGCAGACCTCTCCTGCCTTGCCAGCTGCTCCCCTCAGCAGTGTATTTCAGTTGATCTGCCTGTTCTGCTCCCCACTCTGTCTCTGGTGAACCCTCTCACAGCTTCACACCTCTGGCCTGCACCCCAACTTGTATGCAAAACTAAAACATGGCTACACATTATTTTTATACTCCTCCCTTTAAGAGGTGGAGCTTGAGTATGGACTTCATGACTTATTTATAACAAGGAGAATTTGGCAGAAGTGACAATTCTGATTCTAAGCCTAGGCCATCCATAAAAGACATTGTGGCCTTCTCCTCGCTCTTTCTCCTAGAGTGCTTACTTTAGGTTAAGTCAGTAGCTATTTTACGAGGTTATCAAGTAGACCTTTGGAGAGGTACATATATTAAGCATCAGCCTTCCCGCAAGTGAGAAATGGGAGTCTCTTGCCACCATCACACCTGAGCCTTTTTGGAACCAGAAGCTCTAGCCTCAGTCAAGCCTTCAGACCATAGCTCCAGCCAACAGCTTCACTGCAACTTTAAGAAAACTTGGTTCAGTGGCACCCAGCTAAGATGAATCCAGTCTTGTAACCCACAGAAACTCTGAGGTAAAGAATGTTTGTCTGTTACTTTAACTACATTTTAGAGTAATACATCACACAGAAATCCATAATCAACACTGCATCTAAGCCCAGAATCCAAGGATTAGAAATGGTGAAAAAGAAATGGACATATTAGTTAACTTTCTTCCCACTACTCCTCATTTCCTCAATGAATGAGTCAATTATTTGCCCAATACACTAAATGAGAAACCTGGAAGCCATACTTGATCTCCTTGACAACTGCACTCAGTCACTTTTTTTTTTTTAATCACCTAGACCTATTCCTATTCTTATTGCTTTAATTTAGGGTCTTCACCATTTTTCAATCACATCAGTTTTACTTTTATCCTGCCCTACAGTATTTCTGTTTCATGCCATTCTTTAGACTTTTGCCAGCAAGCACTATTTTTTAACTGAGCTAACAGTGGTTTACATTGTTGTTTTACAGGTATAGGATTTCCCCCTTTATATTACATCAAATTCACCGCCAAAAACCCAGTCCTTCCCCATAATCCACTGTTCCTCCCCCACCTTTCTCTTGCCCTCTTCTCCTATCCCTCTGTTAGCCTCAGTTCTATAGTCAGATTTGTAGGGTTTGTTATTAGTTTTCCAATCAGCACTTTTTCAAGCACATATCTAAGAATGTCTTTTTTACTAAAATTCACTATAAGTTCCTAGATTGCACTGGACAAATTTCAAATATCATAGTCTGACACATTTATACTTGTTCTGCAGATTTTTCTCTCATCTTTCATGTTCAGAGTTTACAATGTGTCCACCTTTTAACCTCTGTATATGGTGCATTCTTTCTGTGTGAAGACCATTCTTCCTTCCTTTAGAATTTACACAAAATTTTAAGATTCAGCTGAAGCTTTATCACAGAAAATATTAAATATCAGTTCCAGGTTACATGATTTTCATATATTGTTTTATCAGAGCACTTATCACATAGATTAGCATTGTGTCCTTCACACAGGAGAAAGGTAGCTCCTGAAGGAAAAAAATCTGTACTTGGTATCTAGACATTCATTTATTCATTTATCCACCGTATATCTGCTAAGAAACCTTTTTGACATACTATGGCAGGTATTTATTACACAATGGTGAACAAAGCAAATATGCCCTTACCCTTGCATAGCTTCTCGCCTATGCAAGAAGACAGATGAATAAGCCAAACAAACAAATACTGTCATATGTGGAAAAAGAATGTTATGAGTAACAATGGGCACCTACTTTAGATTGTATGACACACAAATGCATTCAAACACTTACTAAATGAAACAGTTTCCAAGAGGTATGTATAAATTATACCTTCACCTAGAGGGTAAGTGGGTCAGGTTCCTCTCTTCCTTGGTCAAAACTGAATTTGCTCTTTTTAAAAACATCTCTGTTTATTGTATCAATAATACTTTGCTGCTTAACAGTCTCAGTTCTAAAAATCAAGAAAAAGAACACAAGACACTATGAAATTTTTTTTTTTTAAATAGAGGCTCAATTAAGCACAAGTGGAAAACTAAGGTTAACTTTACATATGTTATCAGGTTTACTCAACTATATGGCACAATCACACATTTTATTACCTAAAAAGTATTATTAAAAAAAGAAAGCCAAGTCTTTCTGATATTCAAAAGCTCTAAGCAATCATTTTCTAAATTTTTTTTAAAGAACATACTCAGTGATATCCTAGTGTATCCCTTATTCGATGCCAAATGATTCACAACTAAAATATTTCTCGGATATGTGGGTATGTGACAAAGTTAAAAGAAAACAAGAACAAAAAAACCAGATAAAGTCCACTACAAAAAAAAAAAAAAAAAAAGAGCTCAACATTATAATTACTCATTAAAAATATAACTGATCAAAAAAACCAAAACAAAACTTGGCAGTTGAAGATTAAAAATACTCACCTGCTACTTATGAAAGCCGAGAAGATTTCTAGGACTAATTTTTAATATTAATATAAAACAACTAAAAAGTTCTAAAAACAAAGAAAATACTGTCTCAGATTACAAAATTTGTATTCACAAATGATACCCATATTTCTGAAAACTTTAGTGGATATTAAAGAACACAATGGGATACAAAAATTAAATAGGTTCATTCCTTCTTAAGTCCAAGAACATTACGTTATGGGCTACTATATCAGCTGACCAAACCCTTTTCCAAATTCATTTCTGTGGGCCTCAAAATTTAAATTAATCAGTACTGAATGAGGTAAAATTAGCTAATGTTTTATACCCACTAGCCTTGTCAGTTGAAATAGTGAGGTTTTTCTGGAAAACATAAGATCTCTTTGCTGGTAAAGTTCAACACTCAGATGTGATTTGTGTCAAGAGATAAAGGTATTCATTACCAAACCTGTTAGACTGCAAGGTTTTTATGTTTTTATTTTTTGGTAAACAAATTTATGGCTTCCCAAAAATAAACTGTTAACTTGTGACTTTTCAGAGCAGGAACTTTAATTTTTATTTTTAAGTCTGGAATGAAAATTTCACCAAGTTTTAAAAGGTATTTACTAAACTTTTATGATCATTTTAAAGTAGTATATTAAGAACTGTCACAGGGTTAGAAATAAGATTTATATTGCTCAAGATGATCGCTGACAGTGGCAAGGTTTAATCTTTTGAGCCACTCTCAACAAATGGGAATATAACTCAAAATTTTAAAATAGTACATAATAACATTACACTTGAAGAAGGGCAAATTATTTTCCTATTTACAATTTCTAGAAAAAGTCTGCTGCAAAAATATTTTTCTTTTTTATGTATTTCCCTGCATGATAATAAACATACCTAAATTCTCTTCAAACATCAAGTGTTAAGAGCGTAATATTCCATTTCAGTTGAAACATTCCTTCACACAGTCAACATGTTTTATCAAGGCACTCTTAAGAAGTCTCAGACACTAAAAAAATGCCAGTTTCTCTTGTTTACAGATCTTTTAGGCACATTTCTCCTCAAAAAGCTAAATTGAACACTGTTAATTTTTACTTTTGTTCATTTTTCATGGTAGAGTCTTCAAGTAATTTTTCTTTTATTTGGAGCCACTCCTTCATTTTCAACTTGCTGAACAGGCAGGCTTTTGGTTTCCATGGAAACTGGATTCCTGCGGCTATGAGCAGGCACTCGTGTTCCACCCATCTAAGGGATGAAGCAAAGAATAGAATAGCTTAACATGTTTTCAACATACATATATGTAGTGAACTCCCTTTTTTTACATGTATTATGTTGTGAACAATCCATTATATATTTTAAATCTTCAGCCATCTGTAGCTGCTTCTAAACTGGGATTAATCTGACAGAGTTTTAAAGTATGAAACTTTCAAATAACTACCAGGGAAAGGAATAGATCAGGATTAATGAAGAGAAGTGAAGGGGGAAACTACTCTCTGCTATATTTGGAAGAGTTTGAAATGCTCAATTAAAAAAATGAGGGAATGACAGATATTTTTTAAAAAAAATTTTTGTCAAAGATTTTATTTATGCATACAAGAACTGGGGTGTAGGCCAGAGGTGTGTGTGGGGGTGGGGGGATGAGAGAATTCACCAGAGACAGACAGACATAGAGAGTCGGGAGCAAAATAGGCAGATCTACTGAAATACACTGCTGAGAGGAGCAGCGGGTGAGAAAAGAGAGGTCTGCTATGCCATGTGGGTCATCTACCTGGCGGGGATCGAACTCAGGCTGCAGAAGCTGGTGACAGCTTGATAGTGCAGATACTTTAATCCCTGCACCACCAGGGAGGCCCCAGTGATGACAGGCTTTTCAAGCAATGTTCGCAATAATGAAGTTGAAGGGCAGGAAAGAGGGAGGATATTAAAAATGTGAAGAGAGGAAAAGGAAATACAAGAAGAAGGTTAGTGGTGGTAAAGTGAGAAGAAATTACAAAAGTGAGAAAGAGTAAGGAAAACAAAAAAGTCCAAGAGAGAACAAGGTAGGAAAAAAAATAAATATGAAAGGAAGAGGAAAAAGAAAGGAACCTAAATGGAAAGGAAAACTGAGGGAACAAAGGAAAACAGAAGAAAAGTAAAGGAGGAAAAACTGGAAGGAGACTTCAGAAGATGGGAAAAGAGAAAGAAGGGAAGTGCGGAACAAACCTTTGTTGGGGTGCTGGTTGTACTTTAATTATCTACATTCCGTCAGTACAGGCTGATACTCACCCTCACTTTCTAGTTTACACAGTCTATGGAAAAAAGGGTATATTTTTAGGACAAGTCCTGTTGAAGGCGAGATCTGGGAATGCTGTCATTCATTACTTTGGCTACTGAAAGAATATAAAGTGTTTCAAAGGGGTCATGGATAAAGTCAGATTTTTAATAAAAGGACCAAAGCTGTGTAGCCTGAAACCGTTTCCCTAGAACTGTGGCTATCTGCCTCTGTTTTCCCCAGTAACCCTATACTGCACCCTTACTGTTTTTTCACATCTTGTTTGGTGAATTCCTGATCTGGGAGAGGGGGACGGGTGATCTGACTTCAAGCATACTCTTTCATATTCCTAATACAACAAAAATATTACCAAAACTGAGCCTAGGAGCCACTGGCTCACCAAAAAGGAATCAGACTGCAGTTACCCTCCCTTAATCTATGGTATCATCAAGTAAAGTGAGCATTCTGAAACATTCTGAAACTTTCATTAAACTATGTGAGTGCATGTGTACATATGTGCATGTGTGTAATGAAAGGGGAAAAAGGGATAAGCACAGAGCTGTTCCAAAAGGACTGGAAGCAAAAGTCAGGATAAAAGGAGCAAAAACATTAACAAATAAGCTTTTACACCATGAATATGTAAATTATTCTTGTTTCATATAAGGTCTTACTCCCCCAGTTTCTGGAAGTTCTGGTCCTCTCGGGTTGCTGCTAAGGACAGAATTCCTATCTCTGCTGTGCTTAGCTTGGTTGGACTAGAAAGTTCTATCTCCCTGGCCTGGACAGGAAGTAAAAGAGAAAGGTGGGGTCATTCCCATTAATTGTATGGCTATATAGCAGTGAGATACACAAGAGATCACCAAAAACTCTGTGTGTTTGAAAAAAATCAAACCAAGAATTAGTTATGTAATTGTCTACTGCACCTAATGCTAGGCTGTACCACAACCTGGTACTGGATGATTTCACTATCCTGGGCTGAATTCAAGAAGCAACTTAAAAAACACAAATCAACAAGTGCTTAATGGTGTACATACAACAGAACTGTTTAGCTTTATATATTATTTGGGCGAAGTGAACACAGGGAATTCTGTCAAGTTATTAAACTGTTCATTTTCACTAAAAAGGCATAAGCAACTCCCATATAAAGTTATATTTTATAGGTAAGATTATAGCCATAGTATCTAAATTAAAAAATTATTCTTATGGGGTCTCCCTGGTGGTGCAGGAATTAAAGTCTCACACTATCAAGCTATCACCAGCCACTGCAGCATGAATTCGATCCCCGGCCATGGCGCTAACCCACATGGCACAGCAGACCTCTCCTGTCTCACCTGCTCTCCTCAGCAGTGTATTTCAGTAGATCCACCTGTTCTGTCTCTGGTGAACCCTCTCACCCCACCCCCACACACACTTCTGGCCTACCCCCCAGTTCTTGTTTGCATAAATAAATAAAAACAAACCTTTAAATTATTCTTATATAAAGAACATAAATCCTCCAAAAACTGTTTTCAATCATTACTCCTAAGTCAGTTAAGAAAATTTTGCCTTAGGAGGTTATAAAAATTACTGTTCATATTAAAACTAGAAATACCAAACTGAAGATAAAATGGCTGAAAGTGCTAACAACTAATTTTCTCTAATATTTCACTTATCCCAAATAGTGAACCACTTTTATATATATTTTTGGCCAAAGTAAACTAGGACTATGCAAGCAAATCTCACTTCTAAAAGCAGCCTCCCAAACAGTAGTACCATTAGGATGGGAAACTGAGTATCATAAAAACATTCATTATAAATTATAAAAATATATTCAGCACTGGCATTCCAATTGTTTCTTAAAAGAAGTTAAGGACATTTACAAATTAATTTAATATAACATGGAAAGAAAAAAAAGAATATATCCACATGATATAAATGTTGCAGATGTTCTGGGGCAAACAAACTAAGAAAATCATAGATCTTAAAGATTTTTGGCACCAGGGAAGGAAAACATGGGACTTTTGTTTCCTAAATACTCAAATTTAATTGAGGAGAACACAACTTTTCCTACACCTAAGTTTCTTATATGATGTAATATGTGATATTAGCCATGGTTTATAAGTTTCACAGAGAGAAATATGATCAATAGGTATTTATGGGAGGATTCTTTAAAAAAAGTAAAATTACAGATTATAACTCAACAAATGCTGAGTTAAACAATACTGAGCAGAACAAAATTTAGTCCTTAACATTTTATTATACTTTTAATAAGGTACTGCATTCATTAATTACCAATATTCGTCTTTGTATTTTTCTACATCCTACTTGTCAATTTTTAATTATATCATTATTTTACTGTAGATATTCTTATGCAAACTTCCTCAATTATTTAATGAAATAAAATTATATATAAAAATCACCAAAAAACCCAAACACAAACCTTTGCTTTTCAAAGGAAGATGGATATTTAACTATATGAATGTTTATCAATTACTCACTGGGCAAGCTAAAAGAATTTTCCTTAGTTGACTTATAAATCTTAGAAAAAGAAACTTCCACTGATAAAACAACTGTACTGAGATGAACATACAACTTTATCCAAACTTTCTACGGATACAGTCTTTAGAATGGTGTCATTAACTTGGCAAATGTGGACATTAGGTTGAAACACTGTATTTGGTGAAACAGATTAGTAAACAACATAATGGAACACTTAATTTCAAAACAAAAATGTTACCTTTTGTTGTGCTGCGGAATCTAGTGATTTAGGAGGAAAAGTGCAAGGTATTCTTCCATGATGGATATGATAAGGTAATAAGAGACTGGGATCTAATGGAACCCAGGGAACTGAGAGACTAGAAGGCACACCAGGAAGACCACAATGTGTTTTATGCAAATTGTATGCTGTCCTACTAAATTTTCCATCAGAGGTCTTGTAGATCAGGAGGGAAGAATCTTCTGCTGCATGAGACAACAAGTAGGAACCCTCCTGCAAACTAAATCCACACATGAAACACATTGGCTCAACTGTGTCAATTTCAATAGCATTTTCTTAATCATGATCTATTAGAACAGTTAAGGGAATGGAATACCACCTCTATAAATACTTTTTAATGAGCAAATAAGATTTAATAAGTCTTTTTAACTCTTCTCATGCCTTTCAGGCAAATAATTTTAGTTCTTATTCCAAAGTATAATTTTCTTTTTGCTATTATATCAATTAGTAAGTTTTTAATAATTTAATGAGAAACTGCCTAATTTTCTAATATACAGACAACATTTGCTGAAAAGCATTTCAGAGTGTAAAACATATGTAGCGTTACTATCAGCAATTTAATTCCTTTAACAAACACTGCATCTACTTTGCTTCTAGTAATAGGTGAAAAGATACAAAAGTCAATGTGTAGACACATCTACTACATTATATAGTTCAAAATAAAGAGGCATGCAGTCAATAGAATCACAAATACAGCAAAGTGCTGACACAGTAACAATTACAAATGATAGGTAATGAATGCTTATCAAGAACTAATAACTATCATACTGCTTACACCCATTTTGTCATTAAATCCCCCACAACAAACCTTCAAGTCAGAATATTAATCATTAACACTAAATTAGAAATAAACAGAAATTACAGATGCTAAGCAACTTATTCAATTTATTCTGCATACAGGTCTTAGATAAGCCCAAGCAGTTGAACTCCACAGGACACAACCTTAATCATAATCCTCTGCTGTCATATTAATCAGTTCTGTCAAACATCGAATCTATATCTCCCTTCTCCCTAGAAAGTTTTAAGGAATTCTGTGTATTAACATAAGGAACATGAGGATATGATGAATATTCATGGAATTTTATAGTCCTGTAGCTCAGAGGTACTAAGGAGAACATCAGTTCCTTTCCACAATATATCATTAAAAATAAGAATCAAACTTTAGTTATATGGATCTGCTTACAAACCTAGTATGTTCATAATGATAATGTCAGTAAGGAATGTGAAATCAAGCTGCATAAGGAGAATTTGAACTTTGAGACTTTTGACTTTTAGTTCAGACTACTGAATTGCTTGTTTACCTTTTGTCGACAGCATAAGAAAAGGAATACAAAAGCTCGTAAAACACTTAGATATATGATTAGGTGGAGAATTCAATTTTAAGATTTGATATGGACTTAATAACTTCCATGTTGCTTCTTTACTCTGAAAATGTGGACAGTTATATAATCAGCTGAATAATGGTAATCCAGATGTCCACATGCTAATCTCCAGAGCCTATGATCATATTACCTTTAATGGCTTTGCAAATATGATTAAGGATACAATGTGACAACAGAAGTGGAGATTTGAATGATGTGCTTTGAAGATGGAGAAAGGTGCCACAAGTCAAAGAACATAGGTGGCCATGAGAAGCTGAAAAAGGCAAGGAAACAATTGTCCCTTTAGAGATTCAAGAAGGAACCAGCCATGCTGACACTGGTGGGTGCTGTGAGACTGATTTCATCTTTCTGATCTCTGGAATTTTAAGAGAATAAATTTGTGTTTTAAAGATACTAAATCTGTAGTAACTTGTTAATGGGAAACAAGTACAATACAATCTACAAGCTCATTAAAGCCAGGTACTGTTATCTTTTTCATTATATGTTCACATTTTTAACTTTGGCACAATGGATAAATTTTACATTTCAGGATTATTTTCTATCTACCCCTAATAAATATAGCACATACTCAAGAGTTTCTGTGACTGTTTATCCAAAAAAACCTGGATGTTATCAAGCAAAATGTAAAAAACAAAAACAAACAAACAAAAAAAAACCAAAAAACTTACCTACTTAATTTCTTTAGAATGTGCTGGAGGATGTTAAATAAACTTGAAATCCTATTAAACAGAAGAAATTCACGTAAAATTAAATGACAAAAACTTACTCTTAACAATTATAAGTCTTCAAGAAGACAAATGGCCTCAATAAAAATATCAGTATTTTATATTCAAATTATAAACTTTTCAAACTGTTCAGATGGCTTTAGCAGGACTAATCCCCAGAAGAGTTTCCTTTTACAGGTAATGGGATATTAGCTTCCAAAGAAAGTGAGAGGTATTGTAAATGTGTAATGCTAGAAAAGGCAGTGATTGGAGAGAGGATGGTTAGAGAGAAAGAAATACAGAGATTTGTTTAGTATCTGTTATAGACCTAATTTCATTCCCTTTATTATTTATTTAAAAATGGTTTACTCTAGGAGAGGTGAGACAGGTAGTTAGCAGTGTATGGAAAATGTTTTCCTTTTTACATATGTAAAGATAAGTTAGCCCTCATAAGAAGCAATTATCATCAAAAAGTAGGTGTTTTTAAGGACAAGCAGAGTTTAAATTGAATTTTGAACCCTTCTAAAATCATATCAAGCATCAAAGCTGCAACTTGCAGTAGTCAAAAAAACAACTAAAAGGGCAATTTCTTATCCTAAGTGGTAAATCAAACATATTAACTACCAAGGCTTTCACTCTAGTGCAACTGTGTGCTCTGGGGCAAGTCATTCAAAGTCCCACTTTCCAACTCAAGAGATATTACTCTCAGTCCTTCTGCAAAGATTGTGAGATACAAATTAGATAATATTCATAAACTATTTTCCTTGGCATTAGGCAGTTAAAGAGTTCTGAATCCAAAAAGTTCATCCATTCTGATGTACAGAAGGGTAAACTTTGGAGATGGTAGAAGAATAAACTTTTAGCAGGTAGGATGTCCAAATGAGTGTATATAATTTAGAGAGCTAAGAGTCTATGACTCTTAGCATCACATATCCAACTAGGGCTAAAAATTCAAAATTTACATAGAACGCATGTAAGTAAACAATAAAAAAATGAAACAACCCCATCAAAAAAATGAGCAGATCTAAATAGACACTTCTCCAAACAAGATACACAGATGATCAACAGACACATGAAAAAATGCTCATCATTATTTAATAGGGAAATGAAAATCAAACCACAATGAGATATTACCTTACACCTGTGAGAAAGACCTATATAAAAATGATTGAAAAAAAAAAGAAGGGGGGTGCAGAAACAATAGTGTTGGTTGGCAAGGGTCTGGATGGAAAGAGGAAAAAGAACCCTTATACACTGTTGCTGGGAATGTAGATTGGCCTGGCCTCTATGGAAAATAGAACAGCGGTTTCTCAATGTATTGAAAAAGATCTACTATATGATCCAGCAATTCTCCTAGGTACCTGCCCTAAAAATACAAAATCACTAATTTGAAGGGATATATGCACTCCTATGTTCATTTCATCACTATTTACAATAACCAACTTAGGGAAACAACCTAAGTGGTCAAGGAATGGGTTAGAAAAACGTAACATACATACACAATGGAATACAAGCCTATAATAGAAGGTGTTCTTTTGCTATTTGTGACAAAATGGATAGAACTGGAGAGGATTATGCTACGCAAAATAAGAAGAAAGAAACAAAGGACAATTTCACTCACATGTAGAACATAAAGAAACACAGTAGAGACAAAACCAAAACAAAACAAACTTTTGAATTCTTACTGCAGAATTGAGGTTACTAAATGGGGAGGGGCAGTGAAAGTAAAGTGGTCGGTGTTATATAGTAAACACATTTGAAGAAGTCTGAATCTGTATTCCTAAAACACAGAGTTGTAAATCAATGTTACTTCTATTTAAAAAAAAAAGTTTGCAACTATCCTTTCTTTCCAATTTCTGTGCCTTTCTCAGATGGTGGGGTACTCTCTCGTTCTAACTTTCTCTGTGTTAAGTAGAAAGACTGGCGCCACTAGCTTTATATTTAATCTGGAGATAGAGATGATTAATATGGAGAGATCACAACTTAGGTGTAAGAAGCCTCCATGTATAAAAGGATTAAAAGTCTTCAAATTATAACAATTTAAGCATAAACAATATTTAGTGATAAAGAATTTCAAAGGTCTTAAAATTTGTACAACGTAAATTTTCTTACTTGAGTGTTGAAACTTTTTCTTTCAATTCTTCTGAGGTAATTTCTTCTAGCAGGAAAAGCTTTGAAGTAAATGCATCAATATGTCCTAAAATAAAATAGCAAACTTAAAAAAGAACAATTGCAGTATTTAAAAAACAAACAAAAAATGTATCCAGTATCTCTAAAGCTATTTTTACAAAATTATAATAACAAGTAGAAGACCTTTGTATTCCAAAATGGCCAAGAAGCGCTTGCCATCCAAATCTTGCTGAAGAGTAGAAATACATTTTATTCAGTTTACTAAGTATAGGTACATTGTTAAAGTATAGCTACATTTTAAAGTGACATAAAAGTCAGATCACAAAATACGCATTAATTTTATTTTTACTTTTTTAAAGATTTATTTATTTATGCATACAAGCTGGAGTACAGGCCAGAGGCGTGGGGCAGCGAGAGGGTTCACAAGAGACAAGAGTGGGGAGCAGAACAGGCAGATCAACAGAAATACACTGCTGAGGGGAGCAGCGGGCGAGGCAAGAGAGGTCTGCCGCAGAAGAGGTCTGCTGCAGGAGAACTCTGCCACGCCATGTGGGAATCTCCCCGGCCGGGCATTGAACTTGTGTCACCACTGCTGACAGCTCCACAGCACAGCACTTAACTGTGGCGCCACCAGGGAGGCCTCAAATATGCATTAATTTTAAAATATCTGAATGTAGAAAACTTTACACAAGTCCATATTCCCCCACCCCCACCCCCCAAAAAATCATGTATGATCCCACATTTTAAGAGTAAGAAATTGTTAAAATACTGGTATTTTTAATTTCTATTAAAGGTACATTTTTACAGAGGTTAGGTTTTTTAAAGAAATATGTACCTATTATCAAAACAAGCAAAGAAAGTCATGTAGTCTGGGCATGCTCTATATATCACCAGAACACATTTATTTCTTATGATAAAACTAAGGTCATAAGAATCTAGTCTATTTCATAATAGCCGAGTTATAGAAACAACCTAAGTGTCCATCAATGAATAAATGCATAAAGAAAATGTGGTTTATGTACACAATGGAATATTATTCAGCCATAAGAAGAAAATACTGCCATTTGTGACAATATGGATGTACCTCAAGAGCCTTATGTTAAGTGAAAGCCAGGCAGAGAAACATGATTACTTCATGGTATCACTTATGTGGAATCCAAAAGTAAAATCAAACTCATAAAAACAGAGTAGAAAACACTGCTGTGACTAGGACTGAGGGGAGTGTGGGAGGTTGGTAAAAGAGTACAAACTGTCAGTTATAAAACAATATGGACTGAGAATCTAATGTGTAACAGGATAATTACAGTCAATAACATTGTACTGTATAATTGAAAATTGTTAAGAGCACATTTAAAAAAATTTTTTTTTGATTGTTATTTTTATCTTTTACATTGTTTTCCCCTTGGGTAACCCACTACCAATTCATCCATGACCCATCACCATGGTTCCTTGTGCCCCTTTCTACCCCATTTTGTGCCCTTGTCTTCTCTGGGTGTCTGATAAGAGTACATTTTTAAATGTTCTCACCAAAAACAAAAAAAAATTGTGAGGTGACAGATCTGTTAATTGACTAGATGGGAATGGGGGCAGATTCTTTCACAATGTTATGAAATCATCATGATATATAACTTAAATACCTTACAATCTTGCCAACTATATACCAATAAAACTGAAAAGTGGTTTATTTTAAATTAAAGCAAATTTTAAGATTCCTTATTAATTTTAAAAAGAATCAAAAGTCTGCTCAAAGTTGTACTTTCTTACAAAACTCACATAATCTTAGAATTCTAAAGAACAAAAAAATAGCAAATTCTCAAGATGATAATGCTATTTTAAAAAGTAATGTGTATGTTCTACAACAAAAGAAGTTGAGATACAAACCAAGGTCCTCAAATGTAAAAGGAAGAGTGATATAAAAACAGTTCAGTTAAATGTAATATAATCAAGTAAAAATAAAAACCATATTATTGTAACATTAAAAACATCAGTTAGTATACAAATGCAAATGAGCAATGCTGAAAGTAATATCTTTTCTCTTTTAACTTCCAACATTTAGTTCTTAAAATACATTACTTGGAAAGTTGACATCAATCATTGGGAAAACAAAAAACGCGTATTTAATATCTCATTTTCATATATAGCCTTTCATTAGTTTTGTGCTCATAAAAAGAATCAGAAACATTTTTACTACGTCTTTCTTCCAAAACAACAAATTCAATTTCTACACAGCTGCTTTTCACCTCTGCACTTCCAACACTGATTTTATAGTGACATTTCCAGTAACAAAGACACATTTTAAAGGTCTAACAACTACAGAAAGGGAATAGTAAGTATGATAAAATATCTTTAGATATTTACTAAATGTAACTTTGAGGAGATTGCATTATTACTTTTTTAAAGAAATCTTAATGAAAAGTATTATATATAAAATAAAGTCACTTAAAAGTAACTCTTTATAGAATACCATATGCTAAGTGCTATGAGGGCCTGCCTTCTCAAAGAGTTTATAATTCTCTTAAACATTGGAGCATTTTTAACCTGTGGGTCTCAAATGAGTTATATGTGTGCTTTTATTTATCTCCTCTCTTGAGGCAGTTAAGCAAGGCTTGGGTGGGCAAGAGCTTTTTGGCCATTGTCCTTCAGCCATGAGAAATCAATTTGGTATCTCACAGTAATGATATATATATTTTTTACATGAGCCAAAGTTGGAAAATATTGCTGCACCCAGTACAAATAAAGCCTTTATATAATATCAAGTCTTATATACATGTACTTCTCATACATATACACATACCCTCACATACACATGTACATGAATCTATACACACATAGGCAGTCCTTGTTTTTCAAGCATTGTGGGATCGTAAAATAACCATATAAGCAGAAACCACACAAGTAATTTTAATAAACAATGGGAAACTTGTAATTGCTCCATTGCTTCTAAGTTTTATTAAAATGTATTCTCTGTCAATTATAAATGTATAGAGAAATGAAAAAACAGTAAAAACAATATTTAGTACACTGTAATTTAAAACAGAATTAAAGAACACAAATTGTTTCTTTATAAAAAAAAATTTATCAAGAACAGTATGAATAGTGTTTGTCATCTTCTACTACAACTTATGATAGGAAGCAAGGATTTTTTTCTATGCCCTGGTGAATTGCCATACTCCTTTCTAATTTAGGATCAGCTCCAACAGTGTATTATTTATGCTTTCAACATCATGAAATATCTCCAAGAATCCCTTTAATGTAAAAATCTATGCCCATGTCACTTCATCCTTTACGTCACATCCACTTTCCTCATTTATGTCAACGAGTTTTTGCCTTCACTACATTCCACGGGCAGGCTATCAAGAGTCTCTGAAAGAGCAGCCATGTCAACATTTCCCCTGTCAGCTATTTTTTCTCTAACTCCATTATGTTCATTTCAAATTTCACTTCCAGCAGTATCACTTTTTGTTTCTCTTCTGTACTTTAATTTCTTTTGGCCAGCTCCCTCTTTTGATTACCGGTACGTTAGTCAAATGTTACGCATTTATCACTGAGAGGCAAAGAGGGCACGCAACTGCACACTATGCTGTTTATAAATTCATGAATAGGTGCAGAGTGACAAATCACTAACACTTTGAAAAAAGCAACACAATTGGTCATTGATTGTGATGTGCATGCTATGTGTATAGTGTTTTGGGAATTAAAGAGTGAGCAAATTACTTCATGCAATTAATGCACCCTCATAACTGAAATTTGTGCATATGAGAACTGAGCAAAGCAAAGACTATCTAGATATCAACTATATAGAATCGATACGTATCAGAGGATTGAAAGGTAGGTATATAAATTGTGACATTATTTTGGGAATTTTTTTAAGGAATACATCTTAAAGATAAATCATCTTCAATTTCCTTGAAATCTTGAGATCACAGGGCTAGCCAGAGAAAACTGAAGTACTCGAATTAAACGGAGTACAGGCTAGCAGTGACCGAGTGAAGAAAACACAGGTGACAACTGAGAAGGACTATGGCATGTGAATGCATGTGAAAGAACGTAAAGGCATGTGGAACTCTTCTGTTAAGATTTTAAAATTCTAGTTTCTAAGACACAACAAATCATTTGCTTTAAGTTATAATGATTAGTGCTGTCACACATGTACTTCACTTTTTTACTTCTGACCACTGACTGTCTCTCTCCACTCCAAGTTCTTCTCAAGTTCTTTTTACAGCAAGGTTAACACACAAAAAAACGTGATTAAATTCTGGTCCTGCGATGGATGGTATCTGCATCTATGAGTATTTCATCATCCTGAGCTTTAACTTTTCTCCTTTGCACACATATTTTAAAAACTGTTCAGTACTAGCAATTAAAACAGGCCAATATTTTTTAAAATAAAACAAAATATGCAATTTATGTCTAATCAAACCTCACTGTTTCTGAATAATCTTGGTTTAAAACTGTGTGATACAATTATTTTAAGGGTGGATTCAAAGTTCAGTTCATCTTGCTGTAGGTACTAACAGCTGCCAGAGTAAAAAAAAATGATACCTACAATGACAGATTTCCAAATAGAAAAAACTTCTCACCACTGTATTTACTAAAGTATGACAATGATTATTTTTAATAATCATTCACCAATTACTCAAAAATTTCTTACTACATCTTTAATACCACCCACCAATTACACCAAGATTTTTGTCAAAATTCCATTAGTGAAAGTTTATCTTCCCTAATGCTAATAAGTCTGTCTTACAAACTTATGATGGGGATGTGATCTTATTCCTAAGACTCTTTGGAAGATTTTAAAAGATTTTTTTTTTTCTAATCTAATTTCAGGTCCTTAAACTATACAGATATGAGTTTTTGTCATATTTTATACTATATTTGTATAATGTTTGCATTTGTTATATTTTTTCCATATTATAGCTATATATATATATATTTTTTTTTTTTTTTTGCTATTTTTTTTTTCTTAATATAATTTGCCATTCTAGTGATGTCCTACAGCTGGGAAAGTATACCACAACAACTTAGAGCACACTGTAACCTCTCCAGGTTGAGGAACCACCATGCTTTCTTCAGTATATCTAAGGATCCCTGTAGCACAACTCTGCAGGTAGCTATTCATATGGAATGAACTGAGCACATTCTTTCCCTGGAGGTGTGCAGGGTGGCGGTAATGAGGGTATTTTCCATATTACATGGGACAGGACTCTGACAAAATCCAAGAGAAAGTACCACTTGTTAATTTGTATGTTAATAAGAGAAATGCTTAATTTTTAGTTTTTAAGAGTTAGAGTATTTCCTTTCAGATCTCAATGGTTTGTCTTAAATACATCTGAGGTCAGTAAAAAAGAGTAAAGTGTGTAAGTCCAATGGTTTGTTATCTACCATTTCCTTTCTTCTTGACTTTTACTGTTCCTTCAACCAATTACCAAAGTAAACCATTAATTCTAAAAATATCTGAGTACCTCTGTGTGGCAGATACTGTTCTAGGTGCTTAACAAAAGGTGCTTAACAAAAGACACAAAAATAGGCAATAAATACTTTAAGCAATTAAGTTACATAGTTTGTTAATGGCAACCAGGAAAGGCAACTAGGAATATATTTGTGTGGATAAAGGTAAAGGAGTTAACAGCAAGAGGAAGAAACCCAGAGATGTGAGTCCGGCAATGTGGGCTGCTTTTCTCTTAGGAGAGCTGTTAAATCTAGAAACAGCAACTGAGAAGCTAAGAAACAAAGTAGAGTTTTCAGTAGTCTCTCAGAATTAAAGGAGCAAAAACTGGAGTTCAGGGACCATCACTGAACTGAAATTAATTTAAGCTTAGTTTCATCCTGTGTTAGGTGTTTTTTCGGTATCTGAAAGGATTCATAGGACTCAGCATACAGTTGTACTCATGGGTAAGATTTATTACAGCAAACGGATATAAAGCAAAAGGAAAATCAACAAAAGGGAGTGTTGCAATAGGTCTAGAGGAAACCAGGTATGAACTTTAAGAGTCCTCCAGAGTTTTTTGGGGATGATAAAAATATTCTGGAAATGGATAGTAGTGATGGCTGCACAATCCTTTGAATGTATTTAATACCAAGGAATTATACAACAAAATATGGTTAAAATGGTAAATTTTGTTATGTGTATTTCACCACAAAAAAAAGCAGTGATTTTTTTTTTTTTTTACTGTTAAAAGAAATTAAGCCATATATTCAAGAACCAACAGCAACTTCAAAAGGAAATATTTACAAAGATAACCTAAACTGGGAGTATTGTAAGAAAATTGCTAAAAACCAGGGAGGAAGATAAAATCCAAAGTCTGATAGATGACAGAAAATCCAAAACAACTCTACAAAACAACTACTAGAAATAATAAATACAATAAAGTGACAACAAAACTCAATACACAAAAATCTGTTATGTTTTTCTATGCAAACAGTGAATTATAGAAAAGAAAAATTAAGAAAACAATTCCATTAACAACTGTATCAAAAAAGAATGAAAAACCTGGAAGTAAATTTAACCAAGAGATGAAGGACCTAAACACTGAAACTGTTAAGATGCTATCAAAGGAAACAAATGACACAAAGAAATGGAAAGACTTCATGTGTTCATCAGTTGAAGAATATGTACTGTTTAAATGGTCATATTCCCTAAAACAAGCTATAGATTCAACACAATAACTATTAAAACCTCAATGACATTTTTTTCAAGGAAATAATTATAAAATTTGTATGGGGCCACAAAAGACCCCCAAACAGCCAAAGCAATCCTGAAAGAAGAGAAGTGGAGGTATCACATTTGATTTCAAATTATACTATAAAGCGATAGTAGTAAAAACCATACAGTACTGGAACAAAAATCAAAAACATAGATCAATAGAATATACAGAGCTCAGAAATAATTCCACACAAATACGCACAGTTAAACTTTGACAAAGGAGTCATGACTATAAAATGGAGAAGGAAAGCCCCTTCAACATAGAGGAAACTTGGACAGCCACAAGCAAAATAAAAATGAAAATAGACAAAAAAATAATTCAACATGAGTGAAAGGCTTAGATATGAGATCTGAAGTCATAAAATACATTAAACATACGTGATAAACTCTTGGACAGCAACTACAGAGATACTTGGGTATGCAACTCTAGTGGAAAGGGAAGCAAAAGCAAAAATAAACAAGTGAGACTATATCAAACCAAAGAGCTTTTTGTAAATCAAAATAAACCACCATAAAAAGATAAACTGATGAACTGGCCTGCATACCACAGGTCTGAAAAGAGAGTAATTTCCAAAATAGATAAAGAACTCATACAACTAAGTAACTAAAAAAATAAACAACCCAATGAAAAAATGAGCGAAAGACCTATACAGACACTTCTCTAAAGAAGACATACAAATGGTCTACAGACACATGAAAAATGTCCAACATCACTTATTACAAGGAAAATGCAAATCAAAACCAAAATGTAGTATCTCCTCATACCTGTGAGAATAGCCCATACCAAAAAGACAGGAAATGTTAGCAAGGATACTGGAGAAAAAGGAACCCTCATTCATTGTTAGTGGGACTGTAAACTGGTTCAGTCTCTATGGAAAATAAGGAAATTCCACAAAAAACTAAAAATGGAAATATCATATGATACAGCAAATACCACTTCTAGGTATTTACCAAAGATGAATAATTTGGGTAACTGCCCAAAACTAATAGGTTTATGCACTCCTATGTTCAAAGTAGTTTTATTCATAATAGCCAAAATGTGGAACAAAGCTAAATGCCCACTGACAGATAATTGGGGAATATTCAATGGAATACTACTCAGCTATTAGAAAAGATGAAATATTGAGTATTGGGGCAAAATGGATGGATCCTGTGGTCATTACGCTAAGTGAGATAAGAAAGTGAAAATACTGGATGGTTTCACTCACTTGCAGAATATAAATAACCAAAGATGACAAATCGGCAACACATAACAAAAATAGATTGAAAAATATATAGGTAATTAGAGGGAAGAAGGAAGGGTAGGAGAGGAAATGTGTAGGGTATTGACATTAGAACTTTTGGTGGAGGGTGAGTGAAATAAGCATAAATGGAGGTGTGAAGTTATGCTAGCAAAAATATGTAGTTACATACACAATGCACATCAATAAAATTTGAGAAAAAAGTTCCCAGAGAAAAGAGACATCTTCAAAAGGGTAAAAGTAATATGTATAGTTAACTTTCAAGAGAAACAAAAGAAGTCAGGAAAAAATGAAATATTTGTGCTTCAAGAAAAAGATGAGGGCCTCCCTGGTGGCGCAGTGGCTGGGTGCTGCACTGTGGAGCTGTCAGCAGCGGCGATGAGAGTTCGATGCTCGGCCAGGGAGAATCCCACATGGTGCGGCAGACTTCTCCTGCCTCGCCCGCTGCTCCCCTCAGCAGTGTATTTCTGATCTGCCTGTTCTGCTACCCGTTCTGTCTCTGGTGAACCCTCTTACAACCCCACACCTTTGTCTGTACCCCAGCTTGTACGTATGTATAAACAAATAAATCTTTAAAAAAAGATGAAATAAATTTTTTTTGCAGACAAAAACAAGGGAGCTTTGTACACTGTCAGATCTGTAATAAATATACTAGTAAAAGGTGTTCTTTAGGTAGAACAAAATGATTCTAACTTAGAATCTTAGAGATAGGATTTTCTCAGAAAAATGAAAAGCATTAAAAAGGATAAATACATGGATAAAAATGTGTACACTAATAACATACAGAAAATTAAAATGCTATTATCTGAAAAAAGGTTGAAGTAGTAATTAATGGTGATAAATCACTGCAGTAGTTCTGTCCAATTGAACTCCTGAAGAAAAACAAGCTGGCAAGATTTACTTTACCAAACAGTACAACATTTCATAAAGCTAGAATAATTAAAACATTGTGAATTGTCTAGTTAATCAAATAGCTAGCCTAGCAACAGCAACAAAGACGAGTGCTGGCTCAAGAACAGAGAATTAGGAAGTCCTGAATTAGATTCACATACAGAATTTATAACAGAAGTAACACTGGAGAGCTGCAGAGGAAGGGTGGTCTATTCAACAGATGGTGCTGTAAACTGAAAATACATTCCATACAAAAGTGATGTACATAGAAAAAAAGTAAATAAATAATTAAGACTTCCTGACAATAATATAAGAGAATACCTTCATGACTGGGGAATATCTTTATGACCTGTCAGGAATATTTGATAAGTAAGGCAAAGGAAGTACTAAACATTAAGGAAATGATTAATAAATTGGTCTATATAAAGTTTAAAAGATGTCATCAAGACTGAAAAGTGACAGACTGGGAGAAAAATATTTGCACATTTAAAACCAATAAAGAATCACCAAATAATAAAAACCTGACAACAGAAATGTTAGCAAGAGGTTTGAACAATAGATAAAACTGAGTATCAAATGATTATTAATCATATGAAAGAGTGCACAACCTGGTAAGTAACCAAGGAAAGTGAAATTAAAACAATAATGAACTATTAGTAACACCTTCCCTATGGCATGGCTAAAATTAAACAAATTCATAAGGCCAAGAGTTGGCAAGAATGTAGAAAAGCTTTTTGTTTTTGTGCTGAGAAAAATAACAGCTATTAACCTTGAATTTAGATGAAAATGTAGATTTTCTTTATTATACAAGAGTTAAGAGGACTTCTTAACCAAAAATGAAAAGCAGACTAAGACAAAAAGACCAATGAACCTTCTCTACACTTTTACATAATTAGCAATAACAGGTATATAGTAGGTCTCCCCGGTGGCCTAGAGGTTAAATCTCAGTGCTATCACCGCAAAGGGCCTGAGCTGGATCCCTGGCCAGGGAGCTAACCCACATGGAGCAGCAGACCTCTCCTGTCTCACCCGCTGCTCCCCTTAGCAGTGTATTTCAGTAGATCCACCTGTTCTGCTCCCCACTGTGTCTCTGGTGAATCCTCTCACTCCCACTCCCCCAACCCCCACCCTCCGCACCTCTGGCCCAGACCCCAGTTCTTTTATAAATAAATATAAATAAATAAATCTTCAAAAATAAATAAATCTTTAACAAAAATAGATATATAGTCATTGACCCAAAGCATATGCTTCATAAGTGAGTTGGAAATACTATTTTATACACATGCATATGTATGTGTGCATATATATATACAACAGACATACACATATATATTTCTTTCCTGTTAGAACATTTTTACTTAGAAGAGTAATATTAACTACATGAAAAAAAATGGAGAAAAACTGAAATCTTGGTTACTGACTAAAAGCCACCACAGTAAACTTCAGTCAGTGTGTACAAAGGGCAAAAGGATTAGTGTGCCACCAAGAAGTGCAATCAGCCACTTACTTTTTGGGTTAAGCAGAGAAAGTGAGTATGAGGACAAAAAACATCAATTAACCAAAACCACAGAAAAAGTTTCCCAGTATCTTTTTTTGATTAAGCAAACAAACAAATGCTCCCCCCCGCAAAAAAAAAAAAAAATCCACAATCACACCACTACCTACCAAGAATTATGCTAAGCACTATGAGAATACTAAGGTTCATCAGACTCTAGCCTTTAAGGAATTTACTGTGTAATGGAAAGATGGAATAAGTGTAAAAGGGGATAGTAAAGTAGAAAGTAACAATCACAAGAACAATAAAAAGATAATGCATATGAGAGATCAAAGAAGGAAATGACTTCAAAAAGGGGCGGCTTGAGATGGTAGAGGTGGACTGAAATGTAGGGGATGGATTGATAAATATGAGATTAGGCATTCAAACAGGAGGGAACAGTATCAATAATGATTAACAAGTAATTCATTACGTGAACCCAGGCAATACAAATTAAATCTGCCTAATTACCAGCACTCAAATAAAAAAGCAAAAAACCATTTCATCAAGGTAGTATTTCAGTTTTAAAATGCCACAATTTTAAGAAAATTTCAAAATCTTTAGATCAATTAAACAATTAAATAGCACTATAAAAATAAATTTTTAAGAAAACCTCTATATTTTTACACTGTTTAAAAAAAACGACTATGTTGAACATTCATGTACAACTAAACAAACAGAAGATGAGCAAAATTGAACCACTTAATTATCACTAGTCCTACCCCACCATTTAACTCAGGAGTAGGAAGAGGGTTTCAAAAGAACAGAATGTCAATACAATCAGGAAACTGAAAACAAAATATAGGAATAAAAAATATCTACAATTCAATTTTAAAGTGTGTATTCACAAGAGAATTAAAAAGGAGAACAAGAGCTATGCTCTCGTATAACTAACTTACCAACATAAAATGAACAGTTGGAATGCAACAGACTTTCAGTCCACAAGCGACAAAGTTCACTTTCAGTCAAAGCTTCAACTCCATAACAGGCTTGATACTCCACTTTTGGTAGTACATAAACTGGAAATTGCTGCAATAAAATGTTATACTTTTTCAAAGCTCCATTAATTTGTTAATAGCAAATACATCTGCCTAGATGGCTTTGCTACTTTCAAAATGTTTTAAGGAAATCATCATTTCATCCTTTGAAATACAGAGGGATTCAGATAGAAAGATGGATACACTTGAACCTGATGGATAGAAACTTGGTAGGGAAGGGAAGGGGTGCCAGAGGGGTGTGGAGGCAGAGGTGAATGTGTAAGAAATCCTGGACCAACTGCAATTTCACCCCTCAACTAAAATCAACTTAATTACATAGGCATATATTTTATTTCAGTCAGGGAATGTGACTGACAGCGGAATCCTTTGAACAGAGCCTATGAGCCGTTAATTGTTCAAAGATTCAAAGACTGATGTCAGAAAGTAATGACTGTAATGTATACTAATAATTCTCAAGGGGATAAAAAGGGCAAGAAGTTTCTGCCCCTGTAAAGAATAGTCACAGCGTTCTCAGGCGCAAACACTATGAAGAGTTTGTTGTCATTCTGTGACTGTATGAACACTGCTACTGTATTAACAACTGTGACTGTCATTAGCTTCATTAATACAAAGGTTTTATTCAAGACACTAAGTACCTGACAAACTATTCAATGAGAGTTTATTGGTCAGGACACTAAATAGATTAAGTAAAATGACCATAACAATTATTTGTCTAAAGGAATTGTATGTAAGGAAATAGAGGCTTCTGAAGTAATTCAATGTTCATTATGTTCACTGTACTCACATCTCATTTCTGTCAAAGACAATTCTACTCTCAACAGCACCCCTTCATTTCCAACTGTAGAAGAAACACATTATTTAAGGAACTAAAGTGGCTAGTTAGTACATTTGAGATTATTCTATGCTATCACTATTTATAAATGAAAATGTTCCATAAATATTTCACAATTCCTGAATTCTAGAATTTCTGAATTCAGAAAATGGGAAATCTAATGGGCTTGGCACAATGGTTATGGTAAGAACAATTCAAATCTAGTAAAATTTCTATTAACAATAAGCATGGTTGTTATGAGTCCCCTTTGTATATGGTATAATTCTAAAGCAGTGTTTATAAATTTCAAAATGCACATGAATGAACTGATGATCTTCTTAGCATGCAGAATCTCAAGTAAAGACCACGTTTTGCATTTTTAACAAGTTTTTGTTCCAGGAGTCCAAACTTTAAGATCCCCATAATGTCTTAATAAGATCCCCATAGTGTCTTATCAATTAAAAAATTAAATTATAATTAAAATAATCTTATTGCTAAAAGCATTTTATTACTAAAAGCATGACTTTAGCAACTGGTAACCTGCATATGATTTACAGTTGCTTAAGTTTGGAGCAAACAGAAGCTAGAGTTAAAAAAGAAACGATGGCCCAGAAGATTAGGACATTTGTTTAAGGACATAATTTACAGCAGAACTGGAAAAAGTGTACTTGATAAAGAAGATCCCCCACCCCCACCCCTTTAGAATAGAAATGAATAGTAGCTAATTTTAGATTTTTAAACTAAAAATACTTCTGAAAAGTAAATATTTGGGGGGATTTTCTTTGATAATATTGACAATATCTATAAAACTTAAGTCCTGAATCAAGCTTTAACTTCAATATGTATTCTACTGCCATCTCCAGGAAGTCAGAGGAAAGAAATTTCTGAGTATTTTTATTTTATTTATCCAAAATTAAAGTGGAATTTTAAGTACAGTTTTCATAATATAAAAAAATAAAATCCACTATTTCCTTTCTTTCTTGATTGGTAGTGCCTAATCTCAAGAAAGCTTTTCTTTATTCTCTGACTTCCAACTTTTCTTACAAATCTTCTCTAAACTTTCACATAAATTTCTAAACAGATTATTTCGTAGCTCATATGCTGTCACGGATCTCATTAGGTATAGTCGATTCTTTTCTAACATTCAAGCACCTCAGGCACCTTTTTTCTGGCCCTAGAATGACAACATAAATTTTTAAACAATTGAACCAAAGCTAAATTTTTGAACCAAAGCTCTTGGAAAATTTAGCTGAGATAGACAATAACAAGTATCAGATGATTCAAAATTACATGGCCTGGATTTCACAAACACGTGTAGAACTCAGTCAGTTCCAGTTTCATCATATGCCTGAAATTAGTCCTTTCATTTCATTCCATCACTTGAGAACGACTATTGTTTTAAGTTTTCCTCCTATTAAGCAGAGTTCTGATGAATGATAAATGATGTAAGAAACTAATATCTCAACCCCAAAAACAAAGAATTGAAGAACCAAGGAAAAACAAGAGAGATATGAGGTGCTGCATTTAGAGGTTCAAGAGGCTTCCAACTATTTAAAAATTTAATCTAAACAAGTTGGCTATTAAGTAGGAAACATTAATGAGGATGCAATCTTTCTTAGAGTTTAAATAGTGCCACTTGAAATTTCTCAAACTAGTGCCTCAACTTTCTTATTTTTTCAATAGCTACTTATTGGATTTCTATAAAACATTTGGAAAAACCAGATGAACAGGACATGATTCCTAAGGGGTATGCATTCTACTAAAAGATTTAAACCATGTGTACTAAACTATTACATAAAATGATAGATGCAAAATAAGCATTCACTAAAAATTTTCTTCTTTTTCTGGGTTTGACACAAAAAAATGTTAAGATTCCTATTTAGAAATTCTGTTTTTGATTAGAAGACTAACCCCTGAATAAATCAAATAGCAAGAAATAAAGAATATCTTGAAAATACAATCCACAGTACTGACACCACTTGTATTTAAGATGTTCATGAAATGGTCATTAAAATGATCACAGTGAAATACAGATTATCAAAAAAAAAAATCCCAAATAGAGTAAAATTTTTTAATACTGAGTATCTGAGAGGAGACTAATATCAAACCTACTATATTGTCATTTTTCACTTTCTCTTATTAAGCATATACTCACATACATTTAATTTCAAACTATTTATTTCATTTTTAAATTTAAAATCTGAACCAATAATGAAAACCAAATTATGAGAAATAGGGATTAAATAATTTAATTCATACTTTTTCTTCTATTTAACAAGGGATAAAAGTGTAATCAAGGGAAAGATTTGCCAAGTCCACTGGATTCTAGTGGACAGAATAGTTACATAGTTATATACACCTCAGATCCTTTAACTTTAGAATTTTTAATGATAGTTTCTCAACACTTATTAGCAGTTTAGAAAGGCTGGTACTCCCTCCTCCTGCTCAATTATTCCTAAATATAAGAAAGCACAAGTCAGGAACTTGATCTACAAAGGTCAATACTGGAAAATAATTACCCTTGACATGCCTGATCAATCAGCCCAAAATACACTGACGATTAAGGTGGTGATCTTGGATTCTTACCGAGTGAGATGTTAGGTACAAGACAAAGATAGCCAAAACTTTAAAAACCAAAAACAGAACTGTACAATAATGAATGTACACAACAGAAAAAATTTTGAGAAAAAATTTTTAAAGGAGACATTCATTATTTCTTAAAATTTTTACCAAATCACAGTAGTGATACACAATACACACTAACCTGAGAGAGAACTTCAAATATCAAATATGAAAAACTATTGAAAAAAAATCAATTGCTCAAATTGTCGCAAAAACTTTAACGAAGGAAAACAGTTGTATCAAACACCAAAATAACAGGGAAAAAAAGGAAGCAATTTGGTCTTCTAGCAATTCTGGGAAGACTTACCAAATGTGTATGAAAACACATCTTTCAAAATTAGGACTTCTAAATTGAGTCAAGAAGATCCCAAAGTAAGAGGAAAAAAAAAGTTCTTATGTCCTAATGGAGATCTAAACTGAAGAGTAAGGAAGAATATATGTGCCAATCAAATCCAGGCAAACTCCATGATGGTACTGTTTTCAACAAAGTTAACATATTCTATATAAGAATGTTATTGGCATTTATAACTAACAAAATACATTCTCTTACTAGAAATGTTTTCAGTATTTTACTGGAAATACTATCATGAGAGTGATCAACAAGACTTCATAACAGTGCATGTTAAATATTTGCTGTCTGACTAATTATACTACCACAACCTAATTTCCCAAGTAAGAACTTACTCTTCTGATTTTCTTCCGTTTTTTAGAACGTGGTCTGGTCTCTATCCTCTGGACACTGCATCGCACAAGTAACAACAGGTCTTGCAGACTAAATAACTTGTAAACAAAATTTCCTTCCTGAGGAGCTACATATTCTGAAGTATCTTCAACATAGTCCTGAAGTTCATATGGCAATCCTTTAAAAATAAGCAAATTTCTCATTTTTATTTAAACATACATTAACCCTTTACCTACCTATCACAATTCAAGATAAAACAATCTGATTATCTATTTTTAAACTTCTATCAACTTTAACTTTCTATTTCCTCTCAGCTGACCATTACACTATTACCATTTCTGTATATTCTACTACAACTGCACCCATAGCTAAAATCAAAGCTTTAAAAAGGTTTGCTTCCTTCAACTATCACTTTCACTAACTCCAAGTAAAAAGGAAACCTGCACTCCTATATTCACTGCAGCACCGTTTATAATAGCTAAGATATGGAAACAACCTAAATGCCCAGAAACAGATGACTGGATCTCAAGAAGATGTGGTATACATACACAATGGAAAACTACTCAGTAATCAAAAAAGATAAACTCATGGATGGAGCTGGAAGGGATTATGCTCAGTGAAATAAGTGAGAAGGAAAAAGAAAAATATCAGATAATATCCCTTTCGGAGGAATACAGAGAAACTGAACATAGGGTCCAAAAAAAAAAAAAAAGAGAGACAAAACTTGTAGTCAACTATAGATCTGAGGCTTAAAGTAAGGGAAAGGGAAGAAAAGGTATCAAAACAGGGGTAGGAAGAGCACAAGGGATCATGGTGATGGTTCATAGATGATGTGGTGGTGAGATATTTATGGGGACTACACCTGAGGGGAGAAATCAAGTACTGTAAAAATATTAACAACAAAGTAAAAAAAATAAATAAATAAAAGGAAAAAAAAGTAATGTTATTCCTAATTGAGGCTGTACTGAGGTGCAGCTTTATAACTATTTCACAAAATTAAAAAGTACAAAACTGTAGCTTAACACCAAGAATAAATGCATTTTTAGACTAATGTTTATGATCATTTTTGATATACTTCTCCATCAGTTTGGTGAACCACATTAATTATAGTTTAGTAACCAGCATACATAGGAAATATTGGTTACAAAATCCATATACTTCTAGGTACACAGAGAAAGAAGATCTTGGAGGTTGAAAGAATGATCAGTAGATAGAAAAATGAAGTATCAATAACTTTTAGAACTATAAAATAGGTTAAAACAAAGAGAAAGCGAGAGAAGAAACACCCGAAGACAAGGAATAAGCAAAACAGTAAATATAAAAGTTCTATATAAAAAGGTACTTACTTCCTTTCGGCTTATGAAATGCAGAAGGCCATACAGATCTTGGCCAACTAGAGGTATCTGAAGAAGTAGAGGGCTGCTCCGAAACAGGAGGTTCTTTAGAATTTTCTAAATTCATTAAGGGCAATTCAGGTACCTTTCTGGAAATGGGCTTTAGGAGTTCATCCTGCATTTTTAAAATTTCTCCAACTGGATCAAATTTTTTATATACGCGTTTGATTGGTTTTTTCAAAACACATGACTCTTCAGAACTACTAGTAGTTTTCTGGTTTCCTACAGAAGCCTGTCCTGAGGAAGAATTTGAGTTAGCTGGTTTAGAACTTAAATTAGAATCCACATCAGCTGTCTTTCCATTATTATTACTTTGACACTCAGTATCAATGATTAAACAGTCTTCATCTGTATCACTATTACAAATTACACCTTCAGTTTTATCTGCTTCTGATGTAACAGTCTTTTCCTCTGAATTGTCTGTGTTCTCGAGAACCTTGTCAGTAGTCACATAATTTTTATTAGTGGTTTCGATTTCCACAGGACTTTCTAGCTCTAAATTATCAGACACTTTCAAGTCACTATTTTGTTTCAAAGATTTCTCAGAATTTGATACTTTTTCACCACATGGTACATATCCCTGGTCATCTTTATTTTTGTACTCTTCAGGGCCACCATCCATACCAGTCACCAACTGTTTCTCCTTTTGCAACTGTTCCATTAGAATGTGAGATAAACTTCTGCAATGAGCAGAAATGTCTAGTGCAGTTGGTGCCATAGGTGTTGCTGCACGGGGAGCTGTGGGTGTATCTGTTGCATTGGGCACTGTAGAAGTGCTTGTTGGAGTTGGTGACTTTGAAGGTTTGGTAGCAGTTACTCCAAAAGTTTCAAGTTCTGTGACATCATCATCAAAATCCAGATCCAAATTTTCAAAAGGTTCAATTTTTCGGTTTTCATTAACTTCATAAGATATCTTAAGAAAATACATTAGCAAACAATTAACAAAAATTCCAGACCACCCTTCACCTATCTCTTAATGTCCCTACCCATCACATACACAGCTCATGCTCTTTAAATGCAAAAATAAAGGTCTAATGGCTCTGAAAGGTTCTTAATGAATATGATGACAAACTACTAGCAACTAACCTATATAATGTTATCTTCCCATTGAAATGCTGCTGAAACAGACAAATTCACCGAACTGTTCCAGCACAGGAAAAGAATTATTTGCAATCACTACATCCCAAGAGCAATTTTCATTAGTCAAAAAACAGTCAGGACTACTGATAAATGAAACAATGGGCCATCAAGAAATAGAGAATGAGTGGCAGTCAGTGAGACAATGCAGAACTCAATGTAAAAAGTATTAGGTAGGAAAAAAAAAACCCGTGTTGAAAAATGAGACTGTTGAGTACAAAATGGTCTGGCCTTGAATTGTGACATGCAAATAACATTGTCAAAATACACAGTTGAAACGGAGAAATGAAAGGAAATTTTGACAGACACACAACTGTACTTGGTCAAGGATACACAGTATCCTTACATCTTAGTAAAAATAAATAGGAACACAGAAGTATAATATTAAGTAATCAAAACAAAAATATGTGGATGATTAAAAACATGAATACATTACAGAGATACCTTTTCCCTCCCAAGAATCCAAGGGGCATTTCCAAAGACAGACTAAAAATATACAAAAAAAAACAAAAACCGAAAAATCATCAATATATCACAAAGCAAAATATGCTATGATCTTGCTTTCTGTTTAGAAGGAAATAAAGTTAGAAATCATTAAAATTTAAACCAACAATGAACTAAGCATGTGGAAATTAAAAACTACCCTAAATCACTGAGTAAAAGAAGCTAAAATGATAATTACAGAAAACTTCCAAAGCAACAAAAACCTGAAATTACACATTAAAAATCAGAATTATTCACAGCATTTTGAAGAGCTAGGAAAACAACAAAATAATCATAACAATAAAAGAATAAAGATAAATTTAAAGTCGAGTAAATAAATGCAAAAAAGAAATTTTAAGTCACAATTTAATGAATTAAAGGTAATGCTTTTATTCCCAAGAGAAAAAACTCAGAAATACCTTAATTATTTACAGATAACACCAATCTGTAGATACTTTAATATACAGCAGTATAAGGATTCTTCAATAAAGCAATCACAATCATTAATTACATTAATAAAAATAATTAGTGTCATAAAGTATCTGATCAGTGTTAAAACTTTCAGCCTTACGTCTTTTTATGATTGTTTACTGGTATCAGGGTCCAATCAAGATTCTATATTTGGTTAATAGGTCTCTCAATTTCTTTAATTTGTCAAATGCTTTCCAAACCCTATATTCTGTTAACTCTCATATTCACTAGATATTTGTAGAAGAAATCAGAGTAGTTATCTGGTAAATTACTCCATTCTGGAGTTTAACATTTGCATCCCTATGATGTTTCTTAACATATTCTTCTATTTCTTGAATTTACTATTAAGATGATTTAGCAGTTTCATCAGATTCAGGTACAATTCTGATTTTTTAACCTGAACGTTCTATGTGTACTGTGTATTTCCACTTCAATCAAGAGGCCAATGATGTCTGGTATCTCTCTCCTTGTGATATTACAATTCATCCACTGATTCATGTATTGTCATTAACCTACCCATTATAAAATTTCTCATTGATCTTCTAGTGATTTTAGTACTTGATAATCAGATGATGATTATTGCTTAGATTATTTCATTAGGAGCTGCAAAATGGTGATGGTCATATCCTACTGTTATCCTAAAACATAGTTTAGAAAGTCAAGATAAATACTTGATTTTTTAAATCAGTTTTCAAAATTTAGGCTTTATGTGCCAACATCCTCCAAACAACTAGTTATGTACCTTTTTAAGTATCATTATGAATGATACTTTCCATAAAACATATTTCATGGCGTCAATTTTTGTCATGGTCAAATTGACATATCTCCAACAAATGGGAAGCCCTTCAAGTTGGTTTTGGCATCTTTTTGACACAATTCCATTATTACTATAGAGTTTTTATTTAATGTCTTTGGTATTTCTTTTATGCTGAATTTCTTGCTTCTTAATCCAAGCATAACTACTTATTTGCTTTATTATCCTATTTAATGTGTTCAAAATATCTATCATTATTAACAATCTGGTCACTAGATGCAGTTTAAAATTTGGGGGCAGTACTTTTGAACTTAAGCTTGTAAATCTTTAGAAATGTATGAATTAAGTTTCTAATCATTTAAAATAATTCTCTAATTGGTTAAATTATTAACTTGATATACAGTGGATTCATTTCAGCTTTGAATGACTTGTATAACATTAAAAATTTTGTTTTATAGATACAGAAAAACATTTACATAGCTCAAAAGCCCAAACTATGAAACAAATTACTTTCAGCAATCTAGCTGCCACCCCCATCTTCTCTATTTGGCTCCATGCCTCCCCCCAGTTAAAATTTTCATTTGTTTTAGGTTTATTCATTTTTGTGAAGTTTTTCTTTTTAAATATAAGCTTATATGTATACATGTGTGTATTTGTACTTCCTGCCTTCCACAAATAAAAAGTAATCTATTGCACAAAATGCTTTCTTTCTTGTCTTAATGAATCTTGGTTATTACTATAGAGCTGTAAATCTAGAGCTTCATTTCTTTTAAAAGCTGCAGAGTATGCTATAGAGGATGTAGAGTTTATTCAATCAGCCTCTCAATGAGGGACATATGAATTGTTTCTAATCTTCACTGGCACAAGTAGTGCTGCAATTGCACTGAATACCTTTCACAGATATTTTGTTCTTTTCCTATTGTACTTCTAAGCTACATTTCTAGAAGTGAGATTTCTAAGGCCAAGGACAAACACACATTAGTTTTCATCTGTTTTGTGGATATGACTTTCTTTACTGACTAAAAATTTACAGCAATTATCTTTTTTCCTTAACACCTTTGTAAAAACTTCAATAACCCTTTTCTGTTCATTATGTTTAAATGAGATGGGTTTCCCTTCTCCTACGGGAGGACAACCCCATGAGGGACTATGCCAAAACAGCTTTCTAAACTTAATGGCTCTAAAATTCATGTTTCATTGTTACCACAAAATATATTTGTACGCATCTAAGTGTTTGTGTGTATATGTACAAAATCTACAGTAGATTCTAAGATCTGCTTCTTCTGTTATGAAAAATGTTTTTATCTTTCCTTTGATGTCTTTGCTCTGCTCAACATGGCCAATACCAGAAGTGATTTTTCCTAAGTGGAGGACTTCTAGTGTTCTTAGGCTTGGGCATCTCAGAAGTCTTAGCTTCCTGAGTTCCCCTGCATGCACCTATAAATTAGAGCCTATCTACATTATGTTCACTTGTATTACTCTTCATTCCTTCTTCCATTTTCACTGTCCTCTCCACCTGAAATTACTTCCCTTGTGTCTGAAGAACATTCTGAAAAGGGGTCTGCTGATAGCATAATAATGCTGATATGCATGATAGCATAATAATATGCTGATAGCATAATAATTTAAAGATCAAAAGATCTGAAAATATCATTAACTTTTCAAATATTATTAACATTTCATTAAGGACATTTTCACTGGTTAGAAAATATTACTAAGGTTATTTTCTCTTAACACACTGTTCCAGTGTTTTCTGGCTTCCAATATCATTGAGAAGTTATCTATTAGTCTAACCCTTAGTTCTGTAAAGGCACCTTTATTTTATCTGGTGGTCTTTATTGTTTACTTATAGGGCCTCCCTGGTGGCATAGGGGTCAAAGTTTCAGCACTATCTATTGCCAGTCACTGCCACCTGAGTTCAATCCCTGGCCAAGGGGCTGACACACATGACACAGTAGACCTCTCTCTCCTGTCTTGCCCACTGCTCCCTTCAGCAGTGTATTTCAGTCAGTCTGCCTGTTCTGCTCCCCACTCTCTCTCCGGTGAATTTTCTCACTCTCTGCACCTCTGGCCTGCACCCCAGTTATTGTATCCATAAGTAATATAATCTTTTTAAAAAAGAAAGATTTTTTTTTTTTTGGTTTACAAGTATTGGTTTGGTCTTATCTTTTTCACACTACTATTCTAGATGCAATACCATTCTCAATATATCCTTTACATTTCTTGCTTTAGTCTCCATACTTTATTTTTGTTGTCTGTGTTTCATTATAGTCTTTTCAGACCCATCTTCCATTTTATTCTATTTTTAGCTTTATCTAATGTGCTAGTAAACACATTTCTAGGATCTTAAGGTGTACTTACTACATACTTTCGAGTTTTAAATGTTTTTAGTTTCTTTTTTAAAAAATGCTGCTTTTTTTTTTAAGTTCTACTTTCTCATTTAAATTTTCAAGCACAAAATGGCCAACAGGCAATGAAAAAACATTCATCACCACTTGTTTCAGGGAAATGCATATCAAAAATCACAATAAGGTATCACCTCACACTAGTGAGAATGGCCCATATAAAAACAAAAACAAAAACAAGTACTGGTGAGGATATGGACAAAAGGAATGCTCTCAGAGTGCTGGTGGGAATGTAAACAAGTCTAGCCACTGTGGAAAGCTGTACAGAGGTTCCTCAAAACACTAGAAATGGATCTGCTGTACGACCCAGCTATCAGTCTCCTTCAGTTCTACAAATCTTCCAAGAAATTTATACCCATTTGTAATATACTTAGGGAGTATAATTCATAAAAGTTTCTTCATTTGTGAAATAAATATTTAGCAGAAAATGTCAAGCATGGCTTTAATTTCCTCAAGTGTCATATAACTAAAAAGAATTGACTTATAGTTTGTGACTGGCAATTCTAAGATTTAATTCTATGGGTTATATCTTTGGTCACTGTTTCTGATGATTCTTGCTCACAGTATCTAGAGTCCTGTGAATATGTCAGGTAATCTTTCAGAGCTTACTGGATGCTGTATTTTAAAATCAGAGAAATAATTTAAAGATCAAAATGTCATTATATTCCTCTAAGAATTACTTTTATTTGCTTTTGCTAGGTATCTAGAGAAACCAGAAATACAAAAGTATGTTATTCAAGTTCAAGGTCTGAAAATTCAGGCTACAATCTCTGAGAAACCTGACTTATCTCTAGTGAGCCTTACTCCTACGGTGAAGCCCTGAGGCATTGCAATCCTCAGTGGACAAGTGACTTTTGTCAAAAGTCCTGTGATACTGCCAAAACACAGAGTTCATTTCCTGTCGCCTCCTCATAACTGGCAAATATCATCCAGGGCAAAAATGACCCTAAGTGACAGTCTTATCTCCCTGGATTCTGATCTTCTCTAGTATCTCAACCTTACACCTTCTCATACATGGCTAGCCCTCTGATGATTCTAAGGAATAAATTTATATACTTTGCCAACTTCTGTAGTTGTTTTCAGTAATGGGGGAAGTCTAATTATTTGCTCTATCATGACTAGAAGTTGTTATTCTGTCATTTTTTATCCCTCTTAAACCTAAGTTCATCTTTCCTCAGAGCACTTGCTATTTCTTAACATTCACTACTAACAATTTAAATTTTAGGTATGGATCTCCCTAGTGGTTCAAGGGGTTAAGTCACAGCACTATGAAGCAATCAGCAGCCACTGCAGCATGAGTTCGATCCCCAGCCAGAGGCCAGGGAGCTAAACCACATGGAGCAGTAGACGTCTGCTGTCTTGCCCACTGTATTTTAGTAGATCTGCCTGTTCTGCTCCCCACTCTGTCTCTAGTGAAGTCTCTCACTCCCCCACCGCCACACCTCTGGCCTACACCCCAGGTCCTCTATGCATAAATAGATAAATCTTTAAAAAAATAAATTTCAGGTAGATGGAAAAGTGCAAAAAGAGAAAACTTAAGAGAAGTTGGAAGCGCTTTACAACATACACATCATAAAAGTGCTAAAAGGCCAGTGACAGAGAAAAACATACAAATATGTTTTTTATGAGCCCAGTATCGTTATGAGCCTTTAAATATACATTTAAGACATTTTTCTATTCATTTAAAAATTTTCTTTCTTTCTCATTTTATTCGAGTCTGCTCATATTTCCTATTCTTGGGGAAAAAGCCTTCTTGATCATGAATCTAAAGTCATGCAACCCCTTTTCCCCCCCTTAACCTACACAGCAAGCATTAAGACTTGCTTTTTTTTTTTTTTATGGGGCCTCCCTGGTGGCGCAGCAGTTAAGCACTGCGCTGTGGAGCTGTGGGCATCGCCCAATGCGAGTTCAACGCCTGGCTGGGGAGAATCCCACATGGTGCGGCAGACCTCTCCTGCCTCGCCCGCTGCTCCCCTCAGCAGTGTATTTCTGATCTGCCTGTCCTGCTCCCCCACTCTGTCTCTGGTGAACCCTCTCGCCGCCCCACACCTCTGGTCTGTACCCCGGCGGCTTGTATGCATAAATAAATAAATCTTTAAAAAAAAAAAGACTTGCTTTTTTGTTATTATTTTCCTAATTATCTGCACATAGTAAAATTATGTTTTATTAATTACTCTACCATTAAAGTAAGCACCAAGAAAAAAATGACTTTACTTTTGTTCACTGCTATATCCTCAATGCACAGAATAAATATTTGTGGAAAGAATGATGTTTTTTACAAATGTCTTAATAATCATAGAAATATACTTTTAAATAAAAGTCAACAAAATAGAATATTTATGGAGTGCCAAGCATTGTTCTAAATGTTTCACATACATAAATTCATTTATACCTAAAGAATCCTAAAAGCTAGGTAATATCATAATACACATTTATAGATGGACAAAATTATGTAACTTGCCTTATGTAATAGCTATTGAGTACACTGAAAAGTATTAACAGTCTGGTCAAATACTGTTTGCACTGAACAAACTCATCTGTTCCTTTTCATACTTAAAAACTCCTTGAATATGAACGAGATGCCAATAAAGAAAAGTACTACCACAGTTACCACCACTGAAGTTTTAGTACATACTTACTACAATCTATACTCAGTATTTCACATTAATATGAATATAATATATATAATACCAAACTTAATCCTTAGACTTGTGAGTTAGGTATTATGACATTTTATTGAATAAAAAGATGAAATTGAGGTCAAGGAAGGTTATATTAGTTGCCTAAATTTGAGCTCAGCCCATTAAGTTTGAATCTAAAGGTTATTTTTAATTACTAGATTTAGTGATTTTCAATAAAACTTTGTGCTTCAAAAGGATAAACAGTTATATCCCCTTAAGAAAAACAAGAAAACACTACATACATCCATTTCAGATATGTACTCTTCAGGTTTATCCATAAACACCGCAGAGACTGGAACAGATGTGCTTTTGGACATCATGAATTTTAATGGAATTTCATGGAAGATTTGATTTCTCTCTCTCATTGTCATTTTCTTTTGGGGAAGTGGTGAATTAATATAAATTACTTTAACTGGTTTTGAACCTGAAGACGGAAATAGAAGAAAGGGTGTGATTAATTTTCAGTAGTTACATATTTAAAGAAAATAGGATGTATGACAAGAAGGATCACTAAATAAAGAGACAAACGATAGGACAGCACATGTTCCCATATATCTGCCATCTCTGAACTACAGGATCTTTAAAGTCCTGTAAAGATCTAAGGACAAGAGAATCTCAATGGCAAGAACATTCTCTTTCTAACAATTATTATTTTTATTTAAGTAATATTGTATATAACAATATATGTTTCAGGCACATTCTATCACTGAGAATCAACATACATACGGCATGAATATTAAACTGAATTCAATGCTAAAAGTCCGATTTTGTCCTTCACGATATTATTGTCTCCCTTTTCCTAACTTATTCACCTTCCTTCCCCTCTCTCATTCTGGTAACCCTTAATTGGTCTTTTAGTCTAAAAGTTTATTTTCCTTTTATCTAGCTCATCTGTTTGTTTATTTTCTCTATATGCCACATACGAGTGAAATCACATGGTGTTTGTCTTTCTCTTACTTATTTTTCACTAATTCCCTCTAGATTCATCCATGTTCTAATACATTTTTGAAAGGATTTCCCGCCTTTCACTGTTACACTTTTATTGTCATTATTAGTCAGTTCTTGTAGGATTGAAAGTATAGGATTATAATTTCAAAAAGTGATGAAATATTTACCACCCAAGAATATATTACACTTAACTCTTAATTTGTAGTTCTGTTTCATCTGACATAGTCTTTCATTTATGATAATTATCATTTATATAATTTATATCATAAATATCATTTATATCATAAATTACATTTATGATAATTATGTTGCATTTATGATAATTACGTTGCTATATATAATACTAATTTCTGCAGATATGAAACAAATTGTTAAGCATGAACAAAGACAGTAAGGGGAACAATCTGCAAATGAAAGAAGAACTTCATCATTTCATGTATTTTTTTGGCCACCTTTTATCATGATTATTTCTTTATCTATCACCTCCCCAACAACAGAGCAGATTCTATAGATACGATAACTCAAGTGAGTATCAATTCTATGGTGCAACTACATATTAAAAAGTCCTACTGAATGTAAATGTCAAATGTACGTGCTCCTTAAAGTAAAACTAGATTTTTGGATTTGTCAAATCACCACCTGTGTTTAAATTTGTCAAAACAGAACATTTTAACTTCTCTTTTGAGGTTATTACTTGACAAGTTATATCACAAACCTGCAACAGGTATTACTTGAACACACACGGGAATTTCCCACTGCTCCTTGTAGTTTGGTCCATGATTATTTAATAAGGTAAATAATGATTGGCTAGTTAGAGCTATCTGAGGATGATATCTTGAAACAAGTTTCTCTGCATTTGGATCTTTGCTAATATCCTGAAAAACAACATAAAACTTGTTATTTGATTGTACTTATTAAAGATGTCTTTAATAAAGTAATGAAAAGAAGGGAGAAATTCAGGAAGAGGACTTTTGAACAATCAGGTTATATGTATTTCATGAGTTACAAAAGATTACTTAGGAGGATCCAAAACCAACTTTCTACTTACATAATGCACAGCTGCAGCTGTTTGCTCTGGTGTTTCGAGAGCAGATATATTGTCTTTTGAGAGCTGCAACTTTGCAGGCATTGATGGAAATACTGTTTTCACATATTTCACACTGCCCTAAATAAGAAAAATGAAAGTTTCACCGCAAAAATGATGATGTGTTTAACCCTAAGAAAAGTATCCTTTCATCACATGCAACTCTGAATCTAAAATTATTCATCCTACTAATGTCAAATTTAGAGCCTCCTTAAGCCAAGACATTCATGTTTATGCTTGACAACCACCGTATATTCTTTTTAAGAAATGATCCAAGGGCCTCTCTGGTGGCGCAGTGGTTGGGTGCTGCGCTGTGGAGCTGTTGGTAGCGGCGACGCAAGTTCCACTCCTGGCTGGGGAGATTCCCACATGGCGCGGCAGACCTCTCCTGCCTCGCCCGCAGTGTATTATATCATGATACAATGCTCTCCTCAGCAGTGTATTTCAGTAGATCTGCCTGTTCTGCTCCCCACTCTGTCTCTGGTGAACCCTCCACCGCCCCATGCCTCTGGTCTGTACCCCAGCTTGTAAGCATAAATAATTTTTTTTTTTAAAAGAAATGATCCAATATAATGGTGCTGTGGAATTTTCTCTGCATTTCAAGCTCTAAAATATCATATCTATCCATGCTTGCTTCCAATAAGATTGTGAGTTATATCCATTAAAATAAAAAGAGCTACCTGCTTGTATTCAGAAATACTAAGAAAGATGAGAACTAAAAAAAGAAAATCAACAAAGTTGGTAGTGGTATTTTTATAAACACTATGGGTAGCTATACATTTTTTAAAAGTGACAGATTTATATAGTATATTTTAAGTTATATCACATTGTTCAAAATTTAACTTAAACATAATGTCTGTGAAATACAGATAAAGTTTCAGATAAACCACACTATAAATCTTACCAAAGCAAGAAGAGTTTTTTCTAACTTGAATCCCATCTCTATTCTGAATGGAAAGAATCCCATTAAACTGGTGACTTCATGGAGAGTATAGAATTCTGGGTACTTTTTCACTTGCTCAACACAAGCTCTTAAAATTTGCTAAGAAATGAAAATGAAGAGAAATTTATATACAATATACATTTCTAGTGATATAACAAAAATAATTTAGTTCCACGTAACTATATAATTATTCATGCCAAATATTAGACTCATTTCATTAATCAAACTTACAGTGATCCAAGTATAACCCTTATTTAATAGTTTATTTTTTGTAACAATTCTTTTTAATCTAATTTCCCAAATAATTGATATCTAGTAATACTAAAATTAGCAACTGTATTAAAATTTAAAATTAGAGAAAATACGTATTTTAGATGCTATTTAAGAAACTTTCAAAGAAATCTATGTGAAAATTTTAAAACACTTTACTCAATAAAAACAGTAATATAAATAATTAGAAATAGATAAGTTTAATACCCTAAAAAGATTTCTAGACATAATAAAGTAATGAAATCATTCTAATTTACAATCTTAAAATATAAATGAGAAATATTATAACCAATTCAAATGATGGGATATGTAGTGTTTCTTCTTTCAAACTACTTTCAAAATATTAATGATCTAACAGAATATGTAATCTACTGATTACATAAGGTAACAAAATTCACAGCTTTACCAAAGCAGAATAAATGCCACTGTGATAACATATAAATTCAGAGAAGCAGAGCAGCTTTTTCTTGGGGTGGGGGTAAGGAGTGGTTAATTAAAATATACATTATCTTGCAAGAAACCCATTTTTTTATGTCAATGAATCTAATCTGAATATACTTTAGATCACCAAAGCCCTGAGTAAGTAGTAATAAGCACATCTTTATTCGTCATCCCTTTTCTCTTCAGACATTGATAAAATGTGTCAAAATACAAATCCATAACTTGACTCCAGTATATATTTTCATATTCCCTTCTTTAGTCTTCATTCCCTACTACCTTTCATTGACTCTTTTTTAAAAAATTTATTTTAATTTATTTATGCATATAAGAACTGGTATGTTGGCCAGAGATGCTGGGCGGAGGGTGAGAGGATTCATCAGAGACAGAGTGGGGAGAAGAAAAGGTGGATCTACTGAAATACACTGCTGAGGGGAACAGGGGGTGAGACAGGGGAGGTCTGCTGTGCTCATGCGGGTTAGCTCCCTGGCTGGGGATCAAACTCATGCTGCAGTGCTTTTAATGGGACAGCTTGATAGCACTGCAACATTAACCCCTGGAGCCACCAGGGAGGTCCCTCCATTGACTCTTTTTAATGCTAACCTTGACTTTTAATTCAGGATAGTACTTGTAGCTAAGGCAGACGTGGGTCAATATAGTAAAGTTTTAAAAACCCTAGCCATCTGCCAACACATATCTACACAGTACTTTTGTTTCTCATTTAAAATATTAGATAACTTTCACCCCTCACATTCCTGTCTATTGCAATCACCTCAAGAATTTGAATATGCAAAGGAAAGCAATATATGAGAACTATGTGATAGAGACTATTCTGATTAGATATTTACAGACATATCTTTCTTAGTAAAACTGCTGAACATTACAGTGCTTTTAATGGAATTTCATTTAATTCAGTAACTAAGGTACAAGAAAGAAAAAAAGAAAGTCAGTTTTACACTCCACTCAAGATACATTTATAACACTAAAGGTATTTCTAAAGAATTATTACTTGATATATTAACAAAAAATTCTTAGTAACTTATTTATCTCTGAAAAACAGTTGAGCATGAATAAAGGTGGTCAGGCTGTTCTCTGTCACCCATCTTTATAAATGAAAATATTCTGAAAGCTAACCACACCAAAAATACACACATGTACACAATACCTATTTACCTATTTGTCCTAAATTTTATTTTGGTCCAGAAGGGGAAAATATGGTATCATATGCTTTGAAACTTAAAAACTTAATAGACAGGTCTCGTGGCAGTATGGTAAATACCTTGAAGAGCCCGCACTCCAATCCAAGTCACACTAGATCCTGGATAAATTACAACCAGTATTTTCATGTATTTCTGGGGCTTGGTAAAAAGCAAGGAAAATCTTCAAAAACTATGAATAAGTAAACCCCAAATACCTAACATGAGGAGAAATAGCAGTGAGTAGGAAGAAAACCCATGAAATGTGAGGTGGCTTGAAAGCAAGTAACTCAACCTGTTCTGAACAAGGTGGGGAATTAAAAGGAAAACTCCTATATTTAAGCCTTAAAAAGCAGGGATTTGAACATATATGCATACACTCATGTTCACAGCAGTATTATTCACAATAGCCAGTAGGCAAAAGCAACCCCAATGTCCATCTATGGATAATGGATAAGTTATGTACATATTGATGGTACCCTCATCAGACTACTCCAATATTCTTAAAACTGGTCCTCCCCAAGACTCCCCAGTCTGGCATACAGAGTATTTTAAATTTAAAGCAGTAAAAAAGTTTGAGTCCAAGGAGAAGCTTCTGTCTTTGACTGGGTCCTTCACTCTTTCCTAGTCAAAGAAGTGACCATCAGATCCTAAGTTTCTGCCCTTTACCTAATCAGAGACGCAAACACTGCTCCTCTTTTTATGACGTTAAAGAAAGGTTTTTTTGGGGGGATGGGGAATGGGAGGTTTCTCATTGGTTGTCAGCCAGTTCCATGTTTATCAGTAAACATATTCTATGTAAAAATCTAATCTTTACTCAGAGTAAAGATGCGATAACCCCCTTCTTGGCTGCCATGTTGAATCTCCCTCTCGCTCTTATTACCACAGGTCCCTAAATGCATGATAAATATTCCTGGTACGCTCCACAATTCTTCAGAATTTACAACTCCATAAATTTTCCATACATATGTTATTCAAACGACTCTTGCTTTGCTAACCTTCCCAATGTTGGTTTGATTACTTATCCATTTCTTTTGTGCCCCAACAATGTACTTACAATGGATAAATATACTACCCAACCTTAAAATGGAAAGAAATTCTGACACATGCCACAACATGGATGAGTCTTGAAAATATTATAGTAAGTAAAATAAATAAACCAGCACAAAAAGAAAACTATTATATGATTCCACTTATATGGGAGTGCCTAGGGCAGACAAATTCACAGATACAAAGTATAACAGTAGGTTCATGAGCTGAGAAGACAGGGGAACTGGAAGTGACTGCTTAAGGGGCTTGAAACAGAAAGAAATATTCTGGCTTTTCCCTGTTTCCTAATATACAGCCCCTACTACCTTAAGTCTCCTGAATGGCAGCAGTGTGTTTATATGCTAATCCAATGACTGGTGGCCCCTAGATAGCTTCAGGATGGCAGCTAGAAAGATCAAGGCACAAAAAAGGTTGGAACTTTCCATCCCCACTCTGACCTCTAGGAAGAGTGGGTACTACGGATTCTGCCAAACACCAAAGCCAGTAAGTTAACAAACATACCTATGAAATGAAACCTTCATAATAACCCCCTAAATGATGGGGTTCCCCCACATACCTTATTCTATGCATCTGTCTTCCATGTGGCAGTTCCTGAATTGCATTTAAAATAAACTGGAAATAGCAAAGCACTTGCCTGAGTTCTACAAACTGTTCTAGCAAATTAAGGAACCAGAGCAGGAAGTCATGGGGACCCTCAACTTACAGTCAGTCAGAAGCAGACGTGAAAACTTAGGATTTGCAACTGGTGTCTGAAGTGGGGACAGTCTTGTGCGACTGAGTTATGAATCTCACCAAACATACTATTGAATGAAAGAAGGAAGACAAAAGAATTCTGTTCAAATAAAACTCAAAAACAGGTAAAAGAGAGTTTGAAGAACTACACCTCCCCACAAAAGGCATGAGACTTAGCAACACCAAAGGGAAAGAGATTATCTCTTCAAGGATGGTGAATGTAATTACCCTGCAGGGGACACATAGAGGCTTCTGGGTTACTGGTAATGTTTAATTTGAATTGAAGACAGTTAAAAGATGTTTGCTATATAAACATTTATTAAGTTGAATATGTTTGTTCTATATATTTCTCCATAGGTATATTTCTTAAAATAAAATTCAACTTTTAAAACAGTAAATTTAGAAAAACATTAGTGAGCCTCTATAGTGGAGCTATAAAATGTAAATTAGATGAAATGTGCTGCCAAGTTAGTCTGGCTAAAAAACAAGACATAATTCTAAGTGTTGGCTACCTAATAATGAACTTTGTTAATAAGCATATTTATATCTACTAAACAGAGAATTAAATTGCACACTTATTGTGTGTCAGGCATTATTCTAGTCCTTGGAAACCCAGCAGTGAACAAGAATACTTAAAAATAGGTGCTACGGAGAAAGTCAATAAAAAACAAATTTAAAAAAACCATGGTAAGGTTAATACTGAAGGTGATATTTTTAACAAGGTAATGAGAATTGCCCTCATTATAGTTAACATCTGAATAAAAAGGAAATCAAGGAACCAATTTATGCAGGTATCTGAGGAGCAGTTTGCCAGAAAGGTGGGCATAGTCAAAGACTTTACAGGAGGACCAGGTTTGGTGTATTCAAGAAAAACAGCAGCCAATAGGCTGGTGTGGAACTGAGAATGAGATAAAGCAGGGTGGGGCAGGAGTGATCACGTAGTCCACTGGAGAACTTTGTCAAGACTATCTTTTACTGAGCAACACACAAAGTCATTTTAAACCAGGGGCATGAAGGGATATGATTTATGTCTTAAAATCATCACTGTGGGTCATTCCTAAGGCAATATTAAAACAGCAACAGCTACCAGTTCCTCTTCCTTACAGGAAAATATGACACACTATTTGAATGTATCATATTTATGTTCAGAGAAAATAAAAACAGAATCCTTCCTTTTACTGAGAAGTACCATCCTTCTGGTTCATATTAACAACAGAAATTTACCTTACAGACCTATTTTTAAGCACATTAAGTAATACTGTCTGCTGTTCCCAATTTATAGTGACCAAATGTTATTTAAAATTGTGGTAATAGACACAAAAAGCTTAACATAGTAAGCATTCTACATTCAGAGGTGTTAAATGTAATACATTGTACATAGTGACAGGTTTTAAAGACTTAAAATATTTTTCAGAGTAGGTTGGTATTTGTAGATGAATTATACTATAAAATATAAATTAATAGTTGCTATGTAAGTAGTCTAAATTTCTCCTAAGCCCACTGAATAATGATAAGATACAAGGTAGAATGATTTACATGTTTTGCTATTAAATTTACATGAATGATTCAAGAACTCATGGTTGAAATGTAGGGGCAGGTTACCATGAAGATAATAAATACAAATTTATGTGACTAAATTCCATAGGATCTGTCAGATTTTTAAGGGCCAAGATAGCTGCTTAAATACATATTCTTTCACAAAGGAGATCAGGACATCATACCAAAGCACCAAGTTTATAAAATTTAATTCTCAAATACTTAGTTGGATCAGTAAAAGAAAATAAATGATTATCTATAGTACATAATTTATGATTTTACAGTGCATTTCTAATACATACATGATGAATAAAGAACTTACATAAAATTGGTCTCTAAACTGGTAATACTGACGTTTTTGTATGTTTTTTGCAGGATCATCACACGTTTTAAAATGCTGTTATTGCCTACTTACTTGGTAGCTTACGTAAATGTGACTTTTTTTTTTTTACCTCTGTGAAGAGACGGGCATCATCAGAGAGCATGTTATAATCCTGTGCACATTTCTTTGCAGAATTCTGCAAAAACTTGAGGAATTCAGTAACTTCTTCGTTCACATGTTTTTTCATATCCTAAATTTTTAAAAAGTAGATGTCTTAGAATAAGAAGCTTGGTTAAAACACAATCACTGCTTTCATAATTTGGACTCAGAGAATACTTGAAGTATATCCAAAACAGAAACTACAAGGAAAAACTTAAAATTACTACATAACAGGGCCTCCCCAGTGGCGCAGCGGTTGAGCGCTGCGCTGTGGAGCTGTCGACAGCGGCGACGCGAGTTCGACACCCGGCCGGGGAGAATCCCACATGGTGCGGCAGACCTCTCCTGCCTCGCCCGCTGCTCCCCTCAGCAGTGTACTTCTGATCTGCCTGTTCTGCTCCCCACTGTCTCTGGTGGACCCTCTCACCGCCCCACGCCTCTGGCCTGTACCCCAGCTTGTATGTATAAATAAAATTAAAAAAAAAATCTTTAAAAAAAAATTACTACATAACAATGACAAGTTCCACAAAAACAGAATAGCAAATGACTAATGTTATAATACATGGTCAAGAATAAGCCTATTTTATAAAACATTCTTAATATACTACACAATTAAGACTAAAACCACAATGGAAGTATGGGCAAACAGGCAGAAAAGAAGAAATAGAAATAGCTCATAAACACATGGAAAATATTTATTTTCATTAGTAATCACTGTAAATTAACCTAATGAAAACAAGAAATCACCATTCTTCCCATATCAAATCAAAGGCAAAAGAGGTAATTCTACGATTAGTGAAGATATTTTAAAAAAGCTTTCATATAACAGTGGTATGAACAGACTGGCTAACACTTTTCACGCAACAGTTTACCCACGTGAAACTGCAGCTCAAACCCTTAAAAAATATATGTAAATTTTGATTTGGCTGTTTTATTTTGAGAATTTATCTTAAGAAAGCAATCCTACACATGAACAAAGAGTTTGCAACAAAGATGTTCAGCACAGCATCATTAACTGAGAATTTCAAAACTTTAAGGAACAGACAACTTAAAATTGCTCCAGTAAATTATGTGAAGTCCTATTGCTAGCACTTAAGACTAACTGGAGTGAAACTGCTCAAAACTAGAGGAAAATGCCCAAATTGTAATAGAAGCGACCAAAGAATTAAAGCATCAATGTTCTGTTAAACTCCTTAATTTTTCCATTTTTGTTAATATGATTGCACCTAAAAGTAAAAAAAGCAAATTTAAAATATTTCCTTTTAATAAATTTTACTGAAGCTGAAGAACAGAATACATACCAAGTATTGTAAGTAATCATTTTTATTTATTCCAATTGTCTTAGAATTTGCAGGCATTTTGGCATATTTAGCCAACAAGTCCACATAATTCCTCTGCTCTCTCTGTGAGAAACGAGAGAAACGAGGATAAGGAACTCTTGGTTTTGGAAGAAGAACCATTCCAATTGTGGTTTTAACTTTTTCCTTTGCTTGAGTTGCTGAACTAACTGTCGGTTCATTTTCTACAGAACTTGCTGAGATATTCAAATTTTCTCCTATACGTCTGGAAAAAAAAATACAATTTACAAATATGTGCTTTTCACATGAAGATTACTATCATGGAACTTTATGAGTCTCAATCACCGGGGAGAATATAGCATGATTAACACAGTGAATTCTGGATTATTATCTAACTCTGCCACCTGCATTCTGATGTTTAGCCATTTGGTGTAAATTAAGTATTATGTAGACTAAGATCACATTACAAGCTTACCTTCCATTATCTGATGGAGAAGAGACATTATTCTGAGACAAGTTATTTAATTTGCAAGTTTTTTCCCTTTACTGGAGGGGAAAATCATTCTTGCCCATGATATATGCAGGTATTTCATGTTTATATTTTATTACAATGCAAGTTGTTTTTTAATGCTTAACTTCTTCAATAAGATAGAGCAGTTAATGGTGAAGAAAAGTTACTAACAACAGGATATGATGGGATCACAAACTCGAAGTTAACAAATTCACTGACAAGTCTTAATACTCTGGTTTCCTCTGCTTTAACTATTTCAAGAATGAAAAAGAAAATTCCAACTCTGTGAGCTTCATTTTATGGAAGTAATAGTGGCTTTGAAAAAGTTGTATAATCCCCTATCACTCATGGACAAGGCTCAGTCAGTAGAAATGCCTTTATACCTTCTGTGAATATAAAAGAGAAATCTTGGCCTACCCATAATGCAATGTACTAGAGAAGAAAGGGGTGAGGAGCTTGAGAACCTGATACCATACTTGTTCATAAAATCCTAGTCCCAAACTTTTTATAATCACTTTGCCATCCCAATTAATGTATAATACAAATTTCTCATCTTGTTCATAATCTGCCTCTACCCCTGCTAGTCAGTTGTAATCTGTATTTTTACAAAGAATTTAAAGCCCATACACACATGAAAATGACATCCTTAAATCTCTACAGCTCTAATTTTCACCATAGTTAATTGTTCCCTATGATTTGGTTCAAAATTAAACAATAATTCAAGAGGATTAGAACTAATAAGGAAGGAAATCTGCTGATTCACTCTTCATTTCTCCATTAGTATTTACTGACTACCATGTACCTCCCTATCTGAGTATCGGAGCTACAACCAGCATTTAGCATAATACATTCTCCACTATTGAAGACTATGATCAAGTAGATAAGACGAACCGAGAAGAATGAAAAGTGGTAGAGAGATTATGAATAGACTGAAAGATGTACAGATATATCAATACTCGTGACTATGGAGTGTTCAGGTTTCCACATGGAAATACTGAACAGGTGACTGAAGATAATCCTAAAGACACTGAGATGAAGGATTAAGAGAAAAACAAGGGAAGGGTGAGAAATACCCAAAGCACTATTTCTTACTATTGACAGTATCAGTTCTCTCAGGGATTTTTAGAAACCTATGGCTGCATCTGGTTTGTCACTAAAGAGGCAGAGAATTAAAGACACTTAGAAGTGAAGACTACTACATGCCTGTCCTGTATGTTAGTGACCTGCATGATATTCAAAGGTCCCTTCAGGCTTTCTCTTCTCTTCCACAAGTAAATCTGGTCTGTTGTTATTATCTCAACAATACATTTTATTGTTCTGTTTTTCCCAGGATTCTTCTATGGTACAGTTTACCTTATCTTAAATCCAAGTTTATTTATTTTAGCTGATGTATCTCACCATTTCATTTTATCTTTTGTTGCATGTTGCAATGGTATATATGTAAATACATAGTAAAATACAAATTATAAGATACATTATTTTCCTTTTTTCACACTTATATATCTAGGACATTAAAATTTTTAAGTATTTGATAAGTGGTTAATATCTATGAATTTCAATTCAGGCTGGTAAAGGAGGAGTTTTATTTCCTAGTAAAGGAGGAGTTTTAATAGCAAATACAAGTATTTACTATTAAAAGTGGAAGGCTTCCACCTGATGAGGTTGAGAATTATCTAGGTAGGTCTGTGTCTGGACAAAGGATGTGCTAAGTCCCATCAAAAAATACTATTAATTTGTTTTAAATTAACTTTACTATACTAGAATATGGTAAAAATTCTAAAATTGTTAGAAATAGACACAGGACCCCAAAATAAAGCATGATCTTCATGACACTCCCTTAGAGCTAAACTGTGGATGAAAAATCAGTCAAGAGGGCTAGTGAGTGGGAAAAGAATTTTGGAATTAAAACAAGGATGCTTAGGTTGACTTTGAAAATAATACAGATGAAAGAAGACATACTTAGCCACTAAAGTTTCTCCAATAACTATATGAAAATAAGCATATTTTAGGTTAACAAAATGAATATTAACTGCTGATCTTGGGAGAAATATATTACAGCAAATTGATTTCTCACTAGAAAATGTCTTGAGAGTTATTCAAACCTAATAGTATTATGTCCATATCTCTTAACAATACTGCTTCACAGCTGTCTCTCTGAATATGAGAACATGTCTGTCCTTGTGGCACAAACTGGCAAATTTAATTAAGCTGCTGCAGCAACAAGATGCTGACTCAGATATGCCAGAGTGGGAATGTCAAGAAATTCTAGCAGTTTAAATTGGCTATATTCAGCAAAGAATGAAATGGCAGCACATCAAGATCATTTCCATGTGCAGTGCTGTCAAAATCTTCATCAGGGTATAAGCCAAAAGCATCTGACAGGGTTTCTCTATCCACATTTACAGCATTTATTTTATTTCGGTTGATGGTTTGAAGTTTTTTCTCTTCATTTTGTTAACTATCCATTTTCTTCTTTTTACTTAAAGTTTCTATTTAAAAAAAAAGGGCAGAATTCAAACTTAGTTCCTTATATTGTCTACTGGTTTCAGTAGTTTCTTTAAAATATTTGGAAACAGGGCCTACAGGCTCCATTGAAAGTCTACCTCTACATCCTCTGAATACAATTTACTTTTTTTTAACTGAACATGTTAAAAATTTTCATAATTTTTTTCAAGTTGAAGCTTTCTCCCTGTTGGCTTAAAACTCAATTATAAGTATCTACAACCAGAAACTTGTTCACCTTGGGTTAAGGGATACAAGCTGAACAAAAACTGCTCATTGTGGAAAGAGCATAATTAAAAGTCATCAATATTCTCCCAAAATATGTCAGAAAACACACAAAAAAAACAGAAAATTAGGGACAATAAAAATTTTACATTCTTCCTAGTTTTTCCATCAAGAAAACAACTGTAAATTAAGTCTTAAAATCCATTTCTTACTCTAACAGAACTTCAGGTTAGCAAAAAAGACTAGAAACACATCCTTGTGTCTACTTTTATTCTATACTAAGAAGTCAACTATACTACTGTTTTGTGCAGTATATTTTCTAAAGAAAAACAAAGCATAGTTTAAGAAAAAAAGACTTTAGGAGTTAGGTGTACCCAACTGCCAGCAAGATGTCCTTTCCCATACATAATCCAGACTATACCCCACATTGGGATATACTGAACAGCAGACTAGAAAAGAACTATAAAATGATTAAGAAGTAATGGCAGGATGACGGTTAATATTCAGAAATTTTTAGTTGGAAAAATGAAGGTTGAGATAAAAGTCCGTGGCAAAATTTGTTTTTAAAAGATACATGTTCACTAAATCCCAGCACACTAGAATATTTAGGCATTCTTTGATTCAAATAAATAAAAGCAATGATTCAATTCATAATTTTTAAGAAATCAGTCATCTTCAAGAAATGTAAAAGTTGAGTAACAGGAAGAGCTTTTAAAAAAACCCAAACACACACACACAAAAAGTACCCACAAAGGCACATTCATGAAGAATCTATTGTTATTGTCTTGACCTGATGTCACCAAGACATTATAATTAGGTACTCTGGCAAGATGTTTCTTCTGAAATTGCCTCATTAAAACTTTATTTTTGAAATTGTTTCTTTAATACAACTTATGTTTGCTTTTACATGAACCTATCTATTCATTTGATGGAATCAACAAAGCACGTATTTAATGTTTTTCATGGTAATCTGGCAATACAGTCATGTGTCACTTAATGACATTTCAGTAAATAACAAACCACATATTAACAGTGGTCCCAACAGGCAATACCCTACAGCCTAAGTGTGTACTAGGCTATATACCATCTAGGTTTGTGTAATTGTACTCTATAGTGTTCATACAACAAAACTCCCTAATCACACATTTCTCAAAACATCCCCAACATTAACAGCACATGACTATTATCAAGTAAAAAACATATATCCTTCACTTAAAGGGACTTATCCTAATTATACCAACACAACGGCCTCCCTGGTGGCACAGGACTTAAAATCTTAGCTATCAAGCTATCATCAGCCACTGCAGCATGAGTTCCTTCCCTGGTCAGGAAGCTGACCCACATGGCACAGATGACCTCTCCTGTCTAGCCACTGCTCTCCTCAGCAGTGTATTTCAGTAGATCCACCTGTTCTGTTCCCCACTCTCTCTCTGATGAATCCTCTCACCACCAACCCCCACCCCCGCCCCGCAACCTCTGGCCTACACCCCAGTTCTTACATGCATGCATAAATAAAAAATAAATCTTATAAAAAATTATACCAACACAAGTATAAAAAGGAGGTTCAGTATAACAGTAAAGGAATGGAAACAACCTAAACAAATACTAACAGTCAATTAAAAAAATTACATGTTGATTCAACTACAGAATATTACATAGCTATTGAAAAAAATGAGGTAAATCTATATACACTGATGTAAAAAGATTAGGAGATATGTCAAGGGGGAAACACAATGCAGAATATCATATATAGAATGCTTCCATTGTGTAAAAAGGGGTATTTTAATGTAAGTGTGCATTATAATATACATAGATCAAGCACACACTGCACTGATTATGCATACACATCATCAAAGGTTCAGATTCAAAAGGTTGGGCTGAGGAAGCAAAAAGTATTTTTTAAAAGCTCCAAAGGATCTAAAGATGACTATGTTAAGCCTCAGATCAAGGTTGCAAAAGGACACACCACAATAACTAGAAAACTAGGAGAATGAGATTATCTTCAGAGTCAAGAGCTCACTGATGATCTCCAGTGAAGAAATTTTAGTAGACGTGAGAGGATGAAGCCTTCAGAGAACATGTTCATTGAAAGCTAGTACACTGGGTTATAGTGTAAAGGAAATTTTTTTAAAAACTTTTTAAAAACCCATTCTGCCAATCTGTCTTTTGACTCAAGAGCTTAATATATTTAACTGTTTAAAGAGAAGGATTTATATTGCCATTTTATTAATTGCTCTCTATCTTAGAGCTGTTTTGTTCCTCATTTCTTTCCAGCAAACACATACATACATTTTAAAGAAGTCTAAGGGCAAATAGGAGAAGGAATAAGAAAGTAAGTAAAAGGAAACACATCCAACTATTTTAAATATTGATCAAGAGAAAATGAAGATATAGTAAGAGGGGATGCTTACAGAAAGGGTAGTAAGCAGGCAGGGAAAGATGGGGTTCCATTACATGCAGTCTGGAAATTCACTTCCTTCATTGCAAATGGAGAGACAAATGAAAACAAATGTACTCCCCTAGTGGAGTTCCCTAATTCCTCATTTGAGGTTTTTACACTCCTTTCTAGTAAGCCCAATTACTTTCTAGATTCATCCACAAAAGAGTAGTAATTGTCAATGACAAATAAAAGAAGAGTTGCTACAGGTAGGGGAGTAATAGTGAAAAATTATCACTTACTGGGTACTTTCATACCAGAGACAAAGAAAATTTCTGGGAAATTGGTAGTACATATTAAAGTAAAATATACCATCTAGCAAAAGCTTTCAATCTCTATGAATTGATCTTGTGGAAATTACAAAAAGTTTGTCAATGCATTGTCTATAATTACAAAAAAGAGAACACAAGCATTTTGCAATACAGGACTAACTAAATGCATTAAAACTTTAACTATATAGTGAACTAATATGCAATCATTAAGAACACTGAAGAGTAGAAGGGGGTATGGGGAGGAACACAAAATATTATTTTAAAAGAAAAAAGGCAATGCAAAACAGTTTTAAGTATTTATAACACTATAGTATGATTCAATTTTTGTGGTGTGTATATATACAGAGAAAGATCTGCAAAGAGATATGCCAAAAGTAGTTGCCTTTTGGTACTGGATTCTTTTATTTTCTAATCATGAATGTAGGCAGATATAAAACTTCAACTCGCAGAAAAACAGCAATCAAATATGGAAGTAAATAACCAAATAAACATTACCTGTTTGATAAAATAAACAGTTCTTTTAAACTCGAAGCCATGGAATGATCTTTGTAATTTTCTCGAGAGAAAAATGTCTTAAGGCCATTTTTGGGGGAAACATCCCTGTAAAACAAGTAATTTACTTGCATTTGACAATTCAAAATCTCATGCTAATCATCATGGTACAGTTATAATTCATAACTAGACGCCCTCTACTTCCCCTTTCCCAATCACCTCTTAAGGGTGCTTATTTCATAAACCAGGTATGTGAGTTTAGATGTTTTACTTCTTGGATAGCCACTAGCGAAGGCCCATTCTGATTCTCACCAGTTTCCACAAGCAACCTAGCATTTTTCTTTCATACCCAATTAAATATCAGAAATACTTAGCAGTTAAAAATAGAACAGACTGAAGCACAAAAAGGGTCTGTCAAGAGCAGGGCTTACCTCTATCTCTGTGGCACAGCATTAAGGTGTTTGATTGCTAACTGAGAACACCTCAACTTAATTTTGTTGCATGCACTACTGTGCCAGGTGAAAAGACAAAACATAGAATATCCTACTTGTTTTGTTAATTTAACAAATATGATAAATGGTGTGCATTTGTGAAAACCCTTTCTCAGGTCATGTAAGATTTTTCATTAACGTAATATATTATAGTCAAATGATTTCCATTAGAGTAGACATGCAATAAACGCTGGTTAAAGAATTTAAATGTACAACATTGTGAACCATTAATCTAGGAGGGACAAAGATTATCAGGATTCTGTGGAAAAGGGCAGCTCCAAGGACTATACCACCATGCAAAGGCTCTGAAACACATTTGGTTTCAGTGTGAATGGTATAGAAGAGCACCTGCACTTCACCGGAACACATATTTTATGGCAAGAAACAAATACACATACTTTATAAAACTTGCAAATGTAACAATTTAATTAGTTACTTCTGACTGGACCATTCCCAAAATGGGAAATTTTAGCATATTTGTACCATATTCATTTTTTAAAGAGGTGTTTATCCAAAAAACTTAAAGTATACATGGTAAAATGTGGAGGTTGTACTTGCTATACACCAGTGTATTTCCTTATTATTTGTTACAGAACTGTATGTGACATCTTATTAAATTCTCAGGTTTTGCATATCATAAAAAAAGTCAAAGGCCTCAAGGCAACAATACTCAAAGGAGCACTGTTTGCAATAAAGGAAACTTCTTGAGCATATACTGATTCTTTGAATCAGGTACTCTCTTAATAATCTTTGTAATCTCTTGTGACTTTTGTAGCAAAGAGTAGATGCTCAGTAAATCTGTTAAATTGTCCTAAAGCAGCACATTTATTAGTTCTCTAAAGTACATACTTAATGAAGTCCTCTACTCACAAAGCTCTCAAACACTTCTGAAAACAGTCTAACAAAAAAGAGGTTTGTCTGTTTTTAAAACGACTCTTTTAATCACTTGTACAGAAATGGGCAAAGTTATTGGACACAAGAAAATGTCAATATCCTTCTCTAAGAGGCCAACAATAAATATAAGGTGGACTTATATACCTAGTAACAATACGAATGCTAAATTGACTTTAGGAAAGGAAAAATGGTCAGCTATAACTCAGTCATGCTCAGGATGTGAAAATGACAACAGGGTAAATTGTGTGACTCTGAATTTATATGTTCTTTCTCTTTCCTCCAAATCTCTCCAGGCCAGAAACCAGCTTTCCAAATCTGGCCAGCAACCCCTTTCAATCCACTTTAGGGGACTACAAACAGAGGTAACTCACCAGTTCAGCCTTGGTTCACCCATAGCCATCATGGAGCTATATTCCTAGATTTCTGCTTACTTTAGCTTACAATTCTGTTGCCTGGCTCTGGTGCTGACTTCCACCTGCAGGATTTCTCCAGGATCTAGCTCAACTGAAGGGAAAACAAAAGGGCAAGATTAACTACCCTCAATTTAACACCTGCTCTCAATTAACACTAACACTTAAATGGAAAAAGGAATATGCCCAAAGTTTTTTGTGGCGGAGCAGCAATGCTCATGCAGGATGAGTCCTCCTCCATTTAACGTACCCGAGGAATGCCACTATCAAGACACTGAGAAAGTAAGCGCCCAAACAGAACGTGTTCTCATTGCTTACAAACTAGACCACTTATAGCATGGAGCTTGTATGTCTGAAGTCTGCTTTCCTCCATTCCCTTACTGCCCATTTAATCTTGCTTCAGTTTTCCCAACCATACACCGTTACGGGACAGATTTTGGCAAGCAATGCCGGACAAAACCTATTTCAAGATTCCCGAGAAAGAGAAAACTGAGGAAACTGAGCTTTAAGCAACCAAAGTGACACTTCACACCATCAGTTAGAGGAATCACTGGAGACTATACACCTGACGTGGCCATTTCGCGTTCAGCGCTTCTCCTACCACCCAGAGCAAACTGATCAAGTGCAAAGTGATAAACTAGCAGTGAACTTTAGGAGTCGGGGTGTCGGTCCTGAACGGCTCCCACTTAATTCAACTCTCACACTTCCAGCTGGAAAGGGACACTGGAGGTAGGCAAATAAATGACTGAGGGAAAAGGAGGAAAGGAGACGAGAACATAGGGTCCCAGAAAGGAAGGTCAGGAGGCAAGCAAAGACGGGGGAGGGGCGGCGCCATAACCAGGAGCGAAGGATCCCGGTGGGGCCTCGGCCGCCACGCTCCCTTTCCCCGCCCCCTCTAGCGTGCCCGACTGCCGGGCAGCGCCCTCCCCTCCGCGTCTCCGCGGCAAAGCAGCCTTTCTGCCCACCTCATGGTCAACGGCGGCTCTGGCCTGGGCCGCGACCCCGGATCCACACACTCTCCATCCCACTCCTTACACTCGCGCGCGTTATGAGGAGGCCTTATTTAAAGAACGTAGTCGCGCAGCCTCGGCCCTGCGTGATGACGTTTAGCCGACGCAGTGGGCGGGGCCAGTGCCTCTCTAAAGGGCCCTCCCCAGTGTACTCCACCCGCAGCAGGTACTATGTGTTAGTTCACCAAGAACTGGGATTCCCGGCTTGCTGTTCAAAGGGCCAGGGTCTGCGTGTTGTCCTAAAAAGTTGTCGACATTGCCGGGGGTGATAAATTACAGGTTGGATAGGCGACAAATCTAGTACTGGAAAGTTTCTAGTAAACTTAGTTGTGACTTTAGGCAAGTGTCTTAACTCCCTTATCCTGACTCCTCACCAGGAAAATACTTTTTTTTTTTTTTTTTTAGCAATTCTTTAGAAAGGATTTTGAAAAGGTTAAATGTAGTGAGATTAAAATGTAATGAGAGAATAAACTGCGCTCTGCACAATATCTGGCACATAGGAGCACCTCCACTCCATCCCAATTCCATTTTAGTTGTTTTCACCAGCGGAACTCACATTAATTTTGTTTTCATTCATTAAGGAACGATTTATTAAACACTTAAACTTAGTGGTTAGTGCTAGATACACATGGAGCTAAGAATAAATACCGGATTTTCCCAGAGGTTTTGCCTGTTGGGAATCTAAGACATTGACATTAAATGTTTCTAAGTCAAAGTAAAAAGTAGTAAGCTACTTAAGAGTATATAGGAAAGGTGGTATGAATTCAGGAGGGAAGAGAAATTACTACTGTGAGGGAAAGAGTAGCTAATGACATATATTGAGTACTTATATGTCAGTTACAACATTGGGCACGTCAAGAATCAGCTCATTTGAAGAATTTGAAGTCTGTGGATGATGGGAAAGACAATTCTAGACTGAGATCAACACAAGGAGCTGCATAATACTACTCCATGAAAAGTCCGGTTTGTGTGCTAGTAGGAAAGTGTTTTCTAAACTCTAGAGTGATTTATGTTTTAAAATTATGTTTACCTCTGTTGAAATCTCCTTTAAATCCGGGTATCTTTATTTTGCCTGGAATGCAAGACCTATGAAGTGTAGTAGAGGAAAAGGATTTAGAAAAATAGGTTGGGACCATACCTTAAAAATCAGACTAAGGATTTTGACTTTATTGTGTAAATGGAAATGTAATGCTGAGGGAACATAGGAGTATCTCGGGAGAAGGAGCACAATCAGAGCTTATTTGTTTCAGAAAAGCCTAACTGTCTTTGTATTGAAGCAGTCGTAGGGACAAGGATGGTTTGGAGACACTGCTTGAGAATGCTTGTAAATCAATTGGGGCAGTGCCTGGCACTGTGCAGACAGCGTTTATTAGGTAAGTAATGTCGACAACCTTTACTACGACAGAGAAGGACTTCAAGGCAGTGTAGAAGTTCATGTGTTTGGTACATTCTTACAAAACCTGCAGTCAGAGAGTGTTGGGAGTCCCATCGCAGTCTTCAGCAACTACTCAAGAATTGTTCAAACACTCATGCTGTTTGGATGCCCCAGCCCATAGTGTGGAATGGAAACGCCACCAGGCAGGTCTGTGTTCAGATTCCAGACTATCATCAAACAACATCCTCTGGTATATCTGAGTTCCAGTGGTTGCAAGATAACACATAGAATCAGAATTTTTAGGAAATTTGGAGGTTCTCTAACCCAGTTCTCTTGCTTCCCTGATAACAGAACGTGGACCCAGATTGTCAAGATATTTTTCTAATATTACATGATCAGTGCTAAAGCTGATGGTAGGTTTCATAATGTTTGCCAATTTTAGTATGTTAACTTTATGCAATTTTCTGTTTTATGCTCTGTGTTGTAAACCAGAAGCAGTTCAGTGAAAATATTAGTAGTTACCTTTTTGTTGAAGGGCTGTCCATTTATGGATATACACCGTTTTGTTTATCCATTCAACATTTGATGGAGGGTTTCCACTTTTTGGCTCCTATGACTAATGTTGCTATAAACATTTGATACAAGACTGTGTGTGAACTTTGTGCTGTCATTTCTCTTGAATAGACACGTTGGGTTGTATGATAACATACCGACAAACTCTTTTCCAAAGTGGTTGTACTATTTTATTCTGTGGGTTTTTAAGCAGGATAAAGATTTTGTTTTTTAATTTCTGCTAATGTAGGAAACAAACTCAGAAATTAAATGAGAAATCAGATTGATCTGAAAAGAATTTATAGTACTTAGTTTGGTCCCAAATTTCAAAAAGAACTTAAAACTCCAAGCACCTAAATGAGGTTATGTTCTAGTTGGTACTAATTGTGTATTTCTTCTTGGGCATCAATCAAGGCAGAGAAACGTGCACGTATGATATTTTAAATTCTTTTTTCAGAATTTTCATTTTCCTAACCTCAGCTAATGAGCTTCCTTTGCATACTTGGAGTGAACTTGGTCTTGGAGAGTTTATAGCTTGGTAAGTACTTCACTCAGGGAAATGCTTCATGAATTGATAATCATTTTTAAGGTCCTTTGAAAAGGAGAATCCAGAAATAGCCTTCTAGCAAAGAGGTTTCAATCTAGTAATTGATTCAGAAACTGTTGGGGGAAATAAAGTTGCCAATAGCAGTTTGTTTAAATTAGGCTTTTCAGCAATGAATGATATTTCAAATGGGGAGGAAATGATCATTAATCTTGATAACTAGCACAATATTCTGGCCCAGGATACACAATGGTTAAAGTGTTCAAATTTTCTATTCTAGAAGATGATATTTTTTCATGTATATTCTGTTGTGTTCTGTAAAACATAGTCCTTGGGGAAATAAAAAAAAAGGCCCCAGAAATAACTGTTCATCTTTTATAGGCAGTGTCTATTCCAGAGAGAGAAAGATTGATGATTGCAGATTAATTCCAAGTAAGGCAATTATATTTGTCTTTAGAATATAGTGTGTATTTATTTTATTGGAGGGGTAAACAAAGAATGGTAAAAGATTATGAGATTTTTCAGAGTTTACTATCACAATTTTGGGTGAGGCTTACATTTTTTTTCTAAGCATAGAACTAAAATAAAGCAGCTTCTCCTTCAGAGGTCATCCTGGAATTAAAAATATTATTTGACAAGCCCATCAAGTGGATAAACAACAAATGGATGGCTGAGACATAACTCTATTTTACTGCAGTTAATAATTCCTCTCCCAAGGGTGGAGAAATCCAGATTCAAAGTAAATGCACAAAGACTAGTTTGTTTTCTCTTTGCAAGTCAGAGATAAATGATATTAGGGGAAAAAAACAGGCTTTTTCTCCAGTTTACAACTAGTGGACATAGTTAAAGAATACTGTCTGTTAATCTCCTAGTAAGAGGCGTCAGTGTGATTCTTCTGAGTTCTAGGGGGTTCTCTTGATGAAAATTTCCTCCTTGATCCCATCTCCTGGAAATCCCTTAAGCATTAAGACAGCATTCTATTCTGCCTATCTCTGGTGAACTTACCTGCCATTTATGGCCTCATTTGGATCATGGTTTTGAACACCATTGACCCACATCTTTGGTTTCTTGTTCAAAAGGAGAAACCAAGGTGCTGAGCTGCGTCTAGCAGTTACCTCTTCAGCATATGAACATGGCTTGGTCTTTTCACAGATCTGTCATGAGAAGCAGAGGCCTGTTCTGCATGGGCTCACTTGATCCAAATGTATGTAAATTGAAGTCTAAGGAACTAGATTATTCTATCTTGCCTCAAGAGACAAACTTAGTAGTAACAGTAGCAATTGAGACATACTTGTGGGGCCTGGTAGCACAGTGGTTAAGCGCTGCACTGTCGGCAGCAGCAACGCAAGTTTGACGCCCAGCCGGGGAGAATCCCACATGGTGCGGCAGACCTCTCCTGCCTCGCCCGCTGCTCCCCTCAGCAGTGTATTTCTGTTGATCTGCCTGCATGGCTCCCCACTCTGTCTCTGGTGAACCCTCTCACCGCCCCACCCCTCTGGCCTGTGCCCCAGCTTGTATGCATAAATAAATAAATCTTAAAAAAAAAGAGGCATATTTGTGGTCAAGTCTTACTGACTGGTCTGTCATTATTATGACTTTTGCTTTCTTGCCAAGAGTTCAATAACCTAGCACTTGTTTTCCTTTCTAATTCTCCCATGAGATCATTATAAACAGGACTCTAAGAAATCCTCCTAATACTCCCACTTAAGTATCATTAGAGAGGAGCAAGCTAACCCAAAATGGGGAGGTGAGGGTAAACCAGTTTTTATCAAAAGGATTTGGACACGGATTTGGTCATTCTGACAGGTGACATATTTTGTATTTTGAACCCCTTTTTATTTCTATTGACTCAGTTTCCCAATATACCAGAAGGTGAATGTTTATGATTATATCGAATTGACGATTTCACATGCACAACCTGATAACTTTGTTTTCCCTGAAAATAAAAACAGGATTAGCAGTTATTATAGGCAGCAACTTTGGCATTCAAAATTTATTTTACTGAGTGCAGGGGATGCTTAGGTTTGACAGTATGTGTATGGAGGAAAGTGCCAACTCAGTTGCATTTATTCTAACTTCAGAATATCTCATCATTGAGATAAGCCCTTGAGATTACATTGAAAATCATTTATGATGAGATTTTGTACCATAAAAATATTGTGATACTTAGCTGATGTTAAATTTATTAATTCACTCCTAATATAATCTACCCAAAAGAAGAGGTTGGGGTGGGGTGAGCAATGATAAACCAGGTAAAGTCAGATTTTTAAAGTCTTTGGCATCATTTCTGACATTCCATCTTAATGATAAAAAAGCAAAGATGACAAAGTCTGGTATGTATTCAGGGTTTCTACCTTCTAACTCGGGGCAGTATCACTGATGAGCCATGGCACTCTTCCTGGAGACAGAAAGCAGCCTCAGAATCCTGGTAGCCACTATCAATGAACAGATATTATCTCACAAATTCAAATTGCTTTCTTTGTCTTCTCTTGATCAAAAGGGTAACTTGATGCTTATATACATTTCCCCCTGCAAATGTAAATGTTTTTTAAAGAACAACATTACAAACCAGTGCTTTTCAAACATTAATCTGTAAACCAGTTAGTCTAGGAGCTTATAAAAGTGCAGATTCTGATTTAGTAGGTCTGGGTGGTGCCTGGGATTTTACATTTCTAGTAAGGCAAGGCTGCAAGTAATGTCAGTGCTACTGGTCTGTCAACCATACTGAGCAGCAGGGTCTCTACCTTGTTGTCTGGAGGTAAGAGATAAGTTAGAAAACTATGTGTTCAATGCACTCAATACCAGAAAAAAGAAAAACAAGGCAAATGTTCCATTAGAAGCTGAAGTTTTATTATAGGATAACAGTACATAAAGCACATCTAAAATTGATGTGTTCAATGCACTTTTAATAAAGGTAATGTAATATTAAAGGTACAGTTTCTAAGTACAATATAACAACATTCATATTAGAATGAAAATTGGAGTATTTAAAAGACAACATTAAATCTCTCTCTTTTTTTACAGCTTGTATTTACAAAATGAATCAAAATATTTTTTTTTAAATTCAGGACTCAGTAAAATAACAAACAACTAGAAATAAGCAGACTACTGTAAGAGTGGATTGAAAAGAAAACCCAATGTAAGTGAAAAGTTGGATGATCCTCTAATAAAGATCATTAGCAAAGTTTTAGTACAATATTATTTTTAGGATTCCATAAATGGCTTGCATTTTTAGTGTGGCAGAAAAGGAGTTTTTACATACTGTACACAAAACAGACAGCATATATATATATATAGGTACAGTATTACTGTTTCCAAACTTGCATGTATATTTACAGAAGGCTGAGTTTGTTACTCACAGAGTTTTGTGAAATTTGTGTGCTTAATCCTCAAGACCTACACACAATTAGAATCAGCATTTCATGTGGTCTTTTTAAATGTGTCTTTAACATTTGGTTGAGAACAAAGTGTTAACCATAAGGCCTGGCATACTTTATAAATTTACCAAAACAACCCAGGAAAAAAAGTTTTAATTGGGGCACACTTGCCATTAAACAATTATCAAATGCTGACATGTGCTGGCCATTGTGCAGATGCAAAGAGATAACAATCTCTACCCTCAGGAAGTTTAGGAGACTAAAGGGTCTTTTAAAAAAAAAGGTTTCAACCCCTTTCTAAGCAACTTAACAAGGAAAGATGTGGTTTGTGATAAAAGAGATTTCTCCCTAAACTGTAGCCAATTCACTTTAAAAGTTTAACTATTAGCATTAGCTCTCATTAACCACATGATTGCATTTATAATTAAGGTAACAGCAACTCTTCCATAAAAATGGAAAATGTCTAGAATTGTGGGTAAATATGCAGTGCATGGAAGCCAATAGCCATGGCTTAAAAATTTATCACCTTCAATTACAAAAAGTGCAGTAAACAGAAACATTTGCTCTATATTTATAAATTGCTCAAAAATCTTTGCTAAAGATCTTACAAATTCAGTAATATTACAGAACAATTCTAATCAATATTTAATAAGGTTAACTACATCCTTAGTTAGATATTTGATATACTTTTATTTTTAATGCCAATACATCTTGGGATAATAGGTGAAAGAGTTCAATTATTAAAATACTTTCAAAATGAAGATCCTTCATTCAGTTCATGGAACTGGTTGAAGCTGTATTGAAACAGGATTTTTCCTGTCGACTTTGCTTTATGGCCATAGTCTGCTGCGACAGTGGACAGCTCATTCGTCTCATGGCTCAAAGAGGAGGGGAAAGGTTTATTCTGCCATCAAGCCACCAAGGCTATTTTATAGAAATGCCTATTTTCTATAATAGGAGCTAATTATACAACTCTGTCAGGTGCCAGTAATATTATTCCTTAGTAAGAATAGAAAAATTTACTCCATTAAACTAGAGTGTTTCTTTAGGATCTTGAAGGCCTGGAAAATTATTTTCAGCTTAGGAGATATGGTATAAAGCCAAATAGCAAACACAAAGTAAATGCTAATAGATTTTTGTATATCCATAATGATAAACAAATTCACCCTACAGATGTCAAATATCCATACTAAGGAAGTAATTGTATCCTAATTAAATACACTCTAGAATAATTTATATAATGATATTATGTATTTAAAGAGAAAAGCATGTCCCAAATCCAGCACTCTGATACAGCTGCCAGTTGGGCTCAGGTAGATATATATATATATATGTATATGTATATATATACAAATATATAGTTATACTCAGTGAAATTAACAAGACCCAAAGGTGGTATTGTCTAGGAATAAAAGGGATTTTTTTTTTGTTCACAAAAGTAACTTATCTAGCACCACACATCAGAAAAACACAAAAATAGCACACTCTAGTTCTAAACAGCTATGTCTAAAATAGATTATATAGTAAAACCAGTATTATACAGCATATTGTGGATTTGATAAACAGATAAATATTTGCACTGAGTAGGCTGTTTATAATATAACATTTTCTTATCTATACAGAATGAAAGCCAAAAAGTTAACTGTATAGAGATGTGCAGAACAACATTTAATATTATGACTCAAAAGCAGGGACAAAGGTAAATTTGAAAGAAGAGTAAGAGAGAAAATGTTTACAGGCCATTACAAGTTCTTAAGTTAATAGTAAATAAGGAATCGATTGCTCAAGTTGAAGAAAGCAGTAAACAAGAGATTGCATTTACATGCAGATGTCTAAAATTTGTATTTTTTTAAGTCTATGCGCAAAAGTCATTTGTTTTATTGCTTGACATTCAGTTATGGCTAGATTATTTAACCTATTTTTTTTGTACTTTGGAAACAAGAATATTGTTAAAGGTGCCATAAAAATGGACAACATTGAAAACGGTTTGCAAATAAACCACCTAACACTGCAGTTCTTTATACATATTAAAAGCCTTGTCTGGGGTTTGTCATATGTTAAATATATTTAAACTGGGAAAATATGTTGTAGCTTGAAGCCTCCCATTGGCCCAAACATCCAATACAAAAACACATCTCCACAAAAGGGAGCAGGCAGACAATACAGGTACATTTAAAGAAGCAGCCAGCTAATGTCCTAATGTTTAAAAATTTACCACTGTTTTACATGAGATTTCAAACCACTGTGGATAAAATGAGAATTTTGGATTCATGAAGATGTGTACAGTACATACAGATTTTTTTGTGTGTGAAATCATATTCACTATATTGCTCAAGAAGTATCTGCATTTACATATGCAATCGGTTCAATGATAATCAAGTTCCTAGAAATAGTATTCATCCACATTAAAATGATGAGAAAGGAATCACACACAGGAGAATTCAGTTGCTCTTAGATAACATAATGGCATGTACAGCATGTCAAAGCTAACAGCGAGCTCTTTCATTACTTCTTAGAAGGAAAAAAAGAAAAAGTATGCTAGTGCTATTGCAGCAAACACACTAAATGTAAACAGCAAACATGGCTTATCTAAGCATCTATTTAAAATATTTATATTCACTTTCTTAACAAGACTCCATGTTATTTTGCATCACTGAAAAAACATTTCTAGGGTTGAATATTCTGTCATTCATCTATAAGTAAATGAATGAACATATTTATTGCTCTAAGTTCTGAAGGTCTGGCTAAATGGAGAGTTAGTGCCCCACCTATAGTAGTTCCTTGCTATGAAACCAGGCTTCTGGATTATTTCTCAAATTGTTCTGAGAGCCCAACAAAATCAGTCTTACACAAACAAGCAAACAGACTCAGACACTGATCATCAGCCTTCTCATCTCTTAAAAATAAACAAAAATCTGATGGAATCTCTTTAATAGTAATAGTGTTTAGGGAGAGACTGAAGACCTGCATCATAGACTGACTGTAAGTAATAGATCAAGATTTACTGTTGCAATTGCATTTCTAGACACATAATGTGATCTAGAGTATAAAGTATTTAGAGGGTTCTATGTCATATCTTTATAAGAAAGAAGGGGCAACAATCACATGAAATATGTAAAAATGTCACTAACTTCTGTGTGTGCTCTGTGTGTGTATGTACACACAAGAAGAGGGAGGAGGAGGAGAAAGAAGAGGAAGAAACGGAGGAAAGAAGGAGGCTAGAGGGAAGAGAAGTATTTCTGCCATTTTCCATAGTCCTTATTAGCAAAAACAATAAGGTACAGGTTTCTTTTTCATCTAACAGAAATTGAAAATTTCCCCCAATTATGGTATTCTATAGCAATAAGAAAATATGTAAAATTTCTTCTGGCTGTGTATTCCAGGTGTGGAAGAATGAAAGCCAACAATTACACTGAGATTCACTGACTTTATAGAAAATAATGTATGGAAATAGGAGAACAGAACTGTATTTCAGAAATGTAAAAAGTAACCCTAAAAGCTGACTCAGATTGCTATTTTGTCCGTCTTAAAACAGTACCTCTTGCATTAATCCAACAGACATAAACTACAACTGTGGAAGTAGAAAAAAGTTTTCCACAAAGGGATTTTTTGGTTTGCTTTCATAGGATAACACAGTGAAAATGAGTTATTTGTTGGCACTAAAAAAAAACATTTTTCATCTTTGAACTCTCTCCCTGACCTGATGGGCAGGGCTCTCATCTCATTATTGGCTTTTAAAACTTTTATCCATAATATGTAGAATACATATTATGACATTGTTTTTAAAAGTAATGGCATAAATGTTTATCATGAATAATTGAGTTAGAGAAATGATAAGGGGAGTGTGTAAGCCTGCACTTTGAATGATGCTCTTTACTGTATTGCCTATTCATTTACCTTTTGAACATACTGGCATAACTGCACTGCTCTGGAAGTTAGTCCACACTTTTAAGCCCACAAGACTGAAGAACATGCAGTTTTGAACTCAAGAAAATGAGATGATACCAAAGAGTTTACGCACACACACAGATCTACACAGTTCACTTGTGCCTTGGAGGGATAGTATTATTATCATTATTATTAATAAAAAAACACAATTTGTCCCAGTAGTACTGGCCACCCTGTTTTGAGAGTTTTAGAAGATCCCTGAGCGCATGGTTTCTGACTCAACCCCAACTCCAAAATGATAGGGCTTCTATTGTTGATATCAAGATGGATTGTCATTCACAGTAAGTCAATCATAAGGTGCTTATTTACCCTTTTTCTTTCACCAATCAGCACAAAGAACTGTCAGAAAATAATTTTTTATTATTATTGTCTTAAAATAATAGCACTGAAAGGACACATGATTTAAACAATCGATGTTTGAAACAGTGGCTTTAGGATTATTATCTGGCTGCCCCTCAACAATAACAAGTGATTCAATCGACATTCCTTAGCCAAAAGCAAAAGGCAAAAAAAAAAAAACACAAACAAAACAAAAACCTGTACAAATATGTATTTTTCCCTGAGGGATCAAGGTACACCCGCAAGTGCTCTATGTACATATTGCACTAGAGAGGAATGAAGAACATGTGCAAAAAAGCAACAATGAGAGAAGCTCACATCCTACTTAAACCTTTTCATTAAAGATTCTACTAGGTTGTTTTGCATTTTGGAATGTCGGAACACAAACAGCTATACCTTAGTCTAAAACTAAAAACACATATTTCTATTATGGCACAATCAATGAAATAAAAAGTTTTCAAAGACAGATAGACAAATTCCATCAAGAAAATAATACAAAGTTTGTTTGTTTGTATTTTTTTTTTTAGAAAATTACATTACTTTCTTTCTTTGTTTCACATTACAAAATCTTTTTTTTTTCTTTACACAAATCACATTTTATTGCAGGAATATTTCAAGTGCCATCAAATATTTATAGAAGGGTTAAAAAAATAGAAGTCTCTCTAAAGTGGTCCAGACAAGGCTTTGTATAGAATAAATCTTTTTTTTTCCATCTTCTAGTTTTGATTTAAGTATTTTGAATACATTTTCTTTTCCACTGACACTTAGTAGCCTAGAAGCGGTTCAACACACGCACATCACACACTCAAATCCCTCCCTTTCCCTCTCTCTCTCTCTCTCTCTCAAATGCGCGCGCGCGCGCACACACACACACACACACACACACACACACACACACACTCTCACACACCAGCATGCTCCCTCTTCACCTGACCCTCAGCCCACCCCCATATGCTCACAGAGATCTGGGCATTCCCACTATAAAGAACAACCAAACTTAGAAGCAGTGTCTTAATTCATGTTTTCCTTAAGCTAGGAAGGGTGATTTAGGGTGCTGAAGACTTAAAAAAAAAATCCATAGCTTTAACTCAAATTAGGATGCTGAACACTTAAAAAAATCCATAGCTTTAACACAATCTGCAAACTGTCCAAAAAACCCACTTCCATCTGCACTTTTGTTTTCATTGTGACCAAGGCCAGTTTCTTCACAAGATAATGCAACCATTTGGACACCATTGTAACTGAAAGCATTCCTTGTACAAAAGCCTTATTTACCCTATGTAAAAAATTGTATAAAAGGCATTATAGCAGCCAGGATAACCATGATGTGATTCCAATCTTTAAAAGACTATTGGGCATTTAAGTTTAGGAAACTTTAAAGAACTATTGAGAATAATTGTTCTGGCACACAGGTGTTTCTATAATAAGGAAGAAAATAAAAATGCAAGGTTTTTCACATCCTTTTCTAGAATCCATATTGTTTTCAACTGGATTTAATGTTTAACTTCGGATCCCAACTTCAATCCAAATAATGGCTATTCCGTCATTCTACTACTACTCTTTTCCTATACTATCGATGTACTTTGCTCTTAAAGTCCAACCCTGCTTTTCTTTTAAAAAGACCTCATAGCAGCATCAGTCAATGTATCTTGGTTTACTCTAAAAGCAATGTCACCATATTGTGACTATTACCAGGATTAGAGCATATATATATATATATATATATATTTTTTTTTTTTTTTTTTTTTTTGCGTAAGGTGTATGCAAAATCCTTTCTGGGAAAAGGAATTTCTTTTAAGTTCAACATTGTATTCTCTCTCACCCTTAGAGAAGTTCAATTAGCTCTTATTTCACAAATGGACACTGGAATTAGGTTTAGTTGCTCTTTAATGCTCTTAGCACCTGAGGCTGGTCATATTCAGAAAGCTTTGGTTAAAAAGAAGTTAATATACTTTAATAAAACCACCCCAAATTTAGTGAATCAGAATGACAAAAAAAGTCCCCCAAAACCACACCAAAATAAAACACACCATTTCCCCTAAAGGAGAAACAATAGGGGAAAAAATGGACAAATAAATAACTGAACTAAGCTTTGTACTCTTTCCAGAGTATAAATACTATTGATCTTAAAGGAACTATGCTTATTTAAATTAAAATTTTGATTCAACCCTTCTTGCCCAAATATAAATACTATATGCTGATAGTTAACCTCTCTATATAATAAACACATAAAGTTTTATATTCTTGTAAGAAATTTAAGTAAATATTACTCTCGTCTTCTATTCATGGTTAAACCTTTACTCTATATTTGAGAAAAAAATTTCTTAGATGTTATTTAGGCTTCATACACACTGTTGTGTGAATAATTCCTTCCCCTATTCCAAGTCCCTCAGGAAACAAGTCAGAAGGTCAGCAGAGTTAAAAAAGTGAAGGGCTTTGGGATGCCCTCTCATGATCACATGATCAGACAGGACATTAAAGAGCCACGATTTCTGGGGAAGATTCAGGAGGGACCCTGGTGGGAGAGGAGACACTTTCTCCTCTGCAAAGGGCTGCTTGGGAACTCTCACTTTCACACTATGACAAGTTGTTCCCTTTTCCAGACAAATATGATTTTGATGTCAGACCAAAAGTTTGACTCCCATTCCGTGTATGACTAGAACCATTCCCTAAATGCCCACATCCCCAAAGGTCACTTATTTCACAAATACGCACACTTGTACCTCAGACTCTTCCTTCTCCCTTCCCCCGCCACAACTTATTAAAAAACAAAACGAAACACAAAATTAAACAAAAACAACTGTATCTCTCACCTGAATACAAAAGCCAAATATTCTTCTAAATATTAATAAAATAAATTACAGTCCACAGTTTTCTAATGAAGATAAATACAAGAGTAAATGTTTGCAACTAGCATCAGCTTCACTTTAGAGATTTAAAATATTTAATATTTAAATAAGAAAAACTGGTTCAACGTCACATGCCTCCCTCACCCTCTTATCCATTGCCTATGAATTATGGAGAGCAATTATAGGATGAAGAGACAGCTAGTACAGAACTAGTTCACTCTGACATAAACTCTTAGGGTTCCTAGATTATACCAAGAATAAAAACATTCACACAGTAAATGTTACGTGTCCTCACACAGGGAGTGTGCGTTTGCTCCAGAAATAATCTTTGGGTCCTTCTTAAAATAAGAGCTAGACTGCAATAAATATCTTGGTTGCAGATTTGTTCTGAAAGCATAAGAATTTCCAAGTTGAGACTGAGTCCATAAAACTATTGAGTTGTGTCAAATGAGCCTCCCTGGTCCTGCCCCAGAGAGGTGGCATTTTGAAAAACTTAAAAAAAAAAAAATTGTGCATCATGGTTTAAGTCCACAGCACCAAATCAACCATTCAACTTTGTATGAAGCGTAAACACATCTATCCTTAAATGTACCCAAAAGCAAAGTATAATTCAGGGAGAGTTCTGTGTCTAATTCCAAATTCACATGTAAAAAAGAAAAAATCCAACATTGTGATTTCTAGATATGACCAGCCAGACTTTTAAAAGTAATTTTGTAAACAGCAGCATAAATACCTCCCAACGTACCTTCCAAGCCTTCTCAGTTAAACTTGTGTTTCTGGTGCACATGCGACACGACAGTGAACACGCCAGCATTTAATTTAAAGAAAAAGGTGCAAAATGAAAGTGCCTTATCAATTCAACAGGAAAAGCTACACCAGTAACTACATTTTATATTAATTAAAACAATATATAAACAATATCTCTTTTAGCTATATATAGTCTTCATGCCCATTTACCCTGTAATATATTATAATGCTATTGTTGCTAGTGCTATGGACCCTTTTCATGCCATCCTGCTGACTGGCAATAATCGGTGAAAAAATAAAAACTTCCTTCATGAAACAAAGAGCAAGTTGTGCAAAGTAATGCCGCAACCTCCGCTATGCACACCGATCACCGATTATTGCTGGGCTCTGATGCTACCGACAGGTTGGTGACTGTAGAAAGTCTGTGGGCAGTGAGCTACAAGAAAAGGAAATCCTCTTTAGTACCCTCCTTCTGCTGTAAACAGAGGTCAACGATCAAGAAGTTGCGACAGAAAAAGGGTCCATATCTGTAGGCATAATGGAAATCATATGCATGAGAAAAACAAGTTCAACTTTTATTTGTTTTCATTGTTTCCCCTCCTTTGCCTGACCCCATCACCAAAAGATGTGCAGTGTGTTGGCGCTCCAGGTCTGTGCAGGGCCATATAAAGTGTCTCGGTTAATTTTTGTTGTTGTTGTTTTTCATGTTTGTACTTCAGACATTCTAGAAGTGCTTAGGTGATACATTTACCCATCAATTTGCATTGCTGGCTCAAATTCTGAAGTGAACAACTCCTTGTATAATGGAGGAAAATGAAGTCGCACAATGTCTGGGTATATTGCTTTAAATGCCATTAGCTTTTCTGTATGTCGTCCACATAAGGCTCTTAATGTAGACACCTTGCATATTAACTGTAAGTGGAAGAAAGGACACAAAGTCAGGAGGGAACAGACACGAGAATCCAAAGTCAGGACATCAGGGTGATCTTTATGGCTTTGCTTATAAAGGAGAAACACACCTGAAGCAACTTAATGTCCAGTGACAGAGGGCAGTTACCAATAAACGGTGATACAGTCACACCAGAGAATACCAAGTATGGATTAGATATGATTTTGAAGACAAATAACTTAATGACCCAAAATGATGTTTATAAGCGAAAGTGGCAGAGTCAAAACAAGAACCCAAACTGCTCTTCCTCTCATCCAATATGCTTTCTGCTCTACCGTGTCAAGGCTTGCCTTCTGTGCGGTGGGCAAAGGAAGAGCTGTGTCCACAGAGAAGACAGCGAGGGGCCCAGACACAGGCAGGTGCCATCCTGCAATCAGAGACCACAGCATCCCTCACAGATTTTATGCAGAGCAACTACTAGTCAAATCCAGTAACAAAAGTTTCTCCTCAAGAAAGAGCTTTGCCTGAAACAAAGCAAAAGAACCTTGAGCAAAAAATAAATAAAATAAATAAAGACTAATCAGAGGCCTGGATGGAGTCCCAGTATTGACCAACAGAGGATGAATTTGAGAACTCTGATAATACATTTGATGCATTTGGTACAACTGGGAATAACATACTGGCAAAAATGCTTTTGAAACGTTAAAACACTATATAAATGCAAAATACTTAGTTCAATGCTCGACACAGGCTGTAAGTCCTTATTGATAAGCCCATTCTCAAAAGTTGAAAGTCAAAAATGCCTCCAGTACCTGTCCTTCATCAGAGCTTAGGCTAAGCCTACTGTAAACATGCTCAAGACATTTATACTAGCCTAATGTTGGACAAACTCATCGAATACAGCCAACATTCTATGATAAAATGCTGAAGATCTCTGGGATGGATGAGAGTTTTGTAGACATGGTGGGATGTGAAAACACAAAACATAATATGCAAAAATACTTGGCAACAGCACACTGAGAGCATCTTCTCCCCTTATAGCCACATGGCTGACTGAGAGCTGGCCCGCTGCCCTGCCCAGCACTGTGCGAGTAGAGACCATATATCACTAAGCAGGGAAAAGGTCAAAATTCAAAGGAGGGAGGAGGGGGGAAAGTACAGCTTCTACTGCACACAAACCACTTTTTTTGCACCATCACAAAATCAAAAATCGTAAGTTGAACTATTGCAAGTAGGACCATTTGAAATCCTCTCTAAGTGATGATGTTATCAGATAATAGGTTTTGTCTGAGTGTTAGTTTCTCTATATAATAAAAGAACCTGATGGTGCCCTGGCATATGAAAGAAAAATGAAGAAAGTAAAGTGCCTGAGAGCTCTTCCTTCTATTTCCCATCCCTGTCTTGAGTTCTCTTTTAACAGGTGCAAAATCAAAAACCAAATAGCAAGTAGCCCCAAATTTCCTTTTTATGACCCAGTTCAGCTATCAGGAGAAAAGAAAACAAACAGGAATCCCCCTCTAACAAACCTTTCAAATCATCTTCTTGAGTAATGGCACATAAAATAATCATGGAAAGAATATGGTTGATATTTATAAGAGCAAATAATTATTAGCACTAGCACTGAAGGATATTAGTCTATTTTAAGTTGACACACTAATTGTAATTTATTGTGAAAGTTAATAATTCGCAAAAATGAAACCTTATACTTGGAGTACAGGTTAATAAAGGGAAATCAATGAAGAAAATGTGAAAGTCATTTGCTGTTGATTATTAATGAATTTAATGGAAATAGAACTATTATTAGAATGTATAGTTATCCTGGTCGTTTTAGTATTTCATAACATTTTCCTCTTAAGTTCAAAGACTTTCTCTTACAGATCTTCCCACCCCTTCTAGTGGCAAGTCTTTGTCTTCTTTTTTGTCCTTTTCTACTTTATATCAACACAAAACACTGTTTTATGCTCAATTTTGATGGACTAGAGTATTTCCAGAGTATATTAATGCTTAAAAAAAAAACTATTATCCTATTATTGCAGGGCACTTTATAATCAGATAAGCAGAATTCAACTTGTTTTTTGGCGCAATACAATTTTTTGAAATGGAGATATTTTTCCTTTTCAGTAGCCTATTGCTTATTGATACTTTGGGGTGCTAGTAAATGACTTGTAAGAGTGAATGGCAACCGGGACAGTTCAAGCTGAAAATCTTTGGCTCTCACCTTTGTTAGTATTCCATCTTCGCGGTGATTCTTCTGTAGGACATGTTGAAGAGCTAGCTGAATTTTCTGTTGCAGCTTTTCAATTTTCACCTTCTCCTGCAGCCATGAGCGATCTAAACATGAAAAATGATGCTCCTTAGCATTCTTCCCACATGGTTTCAGAACACCCCAATTCCTCCTGACTTAGACAGAGATTGTTATACCATAATGCATATTTAGAGACTAACAGGCTAGCATTCCTCATTCAGAATTTGCTCCTTAAGGAGTGGAAAACTGATCTAGGATGGTCATAAAACAGTGTTGAACTTTTTCACTTGTACTGATACTTAAAGGAAGGGAGAGTCTTCCCTTTCCAGAATGACACCCATTAAATCTAAGGCCACACCAGTATGCATGCAAATGAAACCACCATGGCGCTTCCAGAGTTTAGACAATTACATTTCTGTAAGAAGTGCTCATTCCATTCCTGCCAGCCTTTCTGGCAAAGAGAAAAATAACCTTATAATTCAAGGCAAGTGAAACTTGCTTTGTAATTAGAATTTTATGTAACAATTTCAAATGGAAGACAGTAAATTTACAAAACTGATGATCCCCTAAAGGCAGTATTGGTTGAAAACATGGATCAAATTCAAATAAACTTGAGGATCATATCCAAGTGGATTTTAAGAAAAAATAGGATGTCTTAAAAACCATGTTATCTTGGCGACTGGAGTTAAGAAGGACAACCCTATTCCACCATGGCATTTCTCTTGTGATCAGGAGGCTAACTCTGGACTGAGTTATATTCACGCTCCATTCTTAATATTTTTTCAGAATAACAGCACGATTGTTGCAGAAGGGGTATGTATGGGGTGGTTGTCATTTGGAAAATTTAAATTTAGGGATGACAGCTTCTCTTGGTAACGTTCCAGAAATATTCTATAACCATTAAAAGTTATGTACCTTGTAAAAATCTTCACCTGGACAATATGAAATCATTTAATTTTTTGCGGGGGGGGGTTATCCTACCTGCTGACATCAGTACAAATGCAGAAAATAATGCAATTTCATCTTCTGTCAGGTGCATAGAACATAAACTCTTCCCAAATTCAAAGACAAAGCTAATGAAGTCTTCACACCCTGCCAAAATTAAAATAAAGACAGTTTAGGATTTTGGTTATTATCCTAGGAGATAAATATGGAAGAAAGTGAATCAAGTAGTTGAAGATCAGATAGGATAGTAATTAACATTCCTAGTTTAATAGCATGAAATCTTAAAAGGAAAATCTGGTTAGTCAATATCACCATCACCTATACCGTCATCAGTCAAAATAGAGAACTTTCGTTGTATAATGAGTATATTAAGTACAGCTCTAAGAGATTTCGACTATTTCATAATAGCTCTATTAAGGAGGTATTATCATCAACAATATCATCATATCACCTCCATTTCAGAGGGAGGAGAGAAAAGTCATATACGTAGGTAACACAGGTAGAAAGTAACAGTTGAGTTTCAAACCCAGGCTACCTGACTTCAGAGCCCCACTATTAACCAATAAAATCTAACAGCTGCAACCTAACTGAAGTGTTAAATTCACTCCTTTTTGTTTTGTACTCTGTTTGATCTAAAACACCTTTAAAAATGCTAACTAATGCTACATTTGGATGCACTAGTTATAAAACTGCACACAAGTAATATGAGTGCTTTAAAATAACAACCTGTCCCCCAAACGACTGTTTGGTGTCTATTCTTTCAGATTTGCATGTTATATATTTATTTAAATGGCAATTGGTTATATTAAACTGATTTTACATGTCTTCTGTCATTTAACTGTTTGAAAAATCACTTACATATCTTGGATACTGTCCCATTCTTCTTAAAGACTATATCCCATTTTTTTTTTAATTATATAAATCCAAAGTAATTTGTTTTTAAAGTTTATGGCAGAGTTTTGCTTAGCTATAATTTATTTCTTTGACATCTGCAATTAATTCTCATTAATGACAGTCATTTCAGGAGTACGGCTAGGCAGACTTACAGCTCTGTTTGATTTCATGTATCAAATCACATTCTTTACTTTATATGACTAATACATCCCCTGCAAATCTGGTTCTTAAAATCTGGAAGGGAATTGGAAGGATTTATAATATAAATCTCTCTGATTATCAACTAGATAAAACCAACCTGTAGACCTTGATGTGTAATATAGACAAAACGCATTTGAGCTATTTGAATTTTCTATAGTGACTAACTATAAAGTAAAACAGGTATAAAAGCCCTTAGTTTTTTGTTTCCAAATAACCACTTTCCATTTTGTTCAATGAGAGCTTTCACCCACCTCCCATCTTTTCCTCTAGCCCAGTTTAAAGACAAAGCTCCCAGCAGGCTTCTTCTTCTTTTTTTTCTTAATATATATACTTTTATTGTTATTTATATCTTTTACATTTTGTATTCCTCTTGGGGAACCCACCACCAATTCACCTGTGATCCATCTCCGTGGTCCCTTGTGTCCTTTTCTACTCCATTTTGTGCCCTTATCCTCACACCCCCTCAACCCCTACTGAGTGTCTCTCTCTTATTTGGTTTCCCTATAGTCCTGCTGTAAGTGAAACCATTCAATATTTTTCTTTTTCTTTCTGGCTTATTTCACTGAGTATGACCCCCTCTAATTCTGATTGGATCAAGACGATGTGGTACATATACACAATGGAATACGATTCAGCATTCAAAGAAGATAAACACACGCAAATTTGCAGAGACATGGATGGACCCAGCAGCCTTCTTACCTAAGGATTTGAAGACATCGGGGCTCGCATATTTCCCATCAAAGTACACGGTGTTGCTCTGGGAGTCAAAGGCACGGCACATTCTGATAAATACCACCTCTAGAGAACCTACGTAGAGGCAGAAATGGTTTGGATTATTCTATCTTTGTGCGTTTACTTAGAGGCACTAAAGCAGAGATCCCTTCCAGCATCAGCTAATGGGTGTTCTTTGCAGTTTATCTCCTGGGCTGTCAATCATGTTAGCTTTCCAACCCAAAGGGCAAAGTTCACCAGTGCAATTAAAACTATGCTGAAGTTAAGGGCTTTTTTACTGAAGAAGGGAGTGATCTACAAATTGCTTCTCTGGCATGCTTCTGACCCACAATATACTGTCTCAGAGTTGCTAGGAAAACATTTATTCATATTTGTTAAAACAAATCTCTCTCCGGGTTCCACCAACAACCTTTAACCTAACAACTTACTGTAACCTTCAGAGGACCTGGAGTGTAGAAACAAAAGGTAGATGATGGTGAAATTGGGATAAATGTGACCTTCAAATTAATATTTCCACCCAGAGGAGAAGTAAAATGGAGGGAATGATTCCTGAAAATAGTTCAAAACCTTTAAAAAGACCTTAGTTTTTGTTAAGGGAAACCAGAGCTATTATCATTGGAGAGAAACTATTCCTGACACCTTCCTTACCAAGCAGTTCTTTAATAAGCAGGTTAGGAAGAAATCTCAGAATTCACTTGCAAAGCACATACCTGCTTTGAGAAGCACAATTTGATCGTTTTGACACAGTTCCATAAATCCATCAATGCGTTTGGCAAACTCCACCACGTACTGTATAGCTTCTGTAATTTTGATGGCACACAATTGCCACATCACCTCCCGCTGCTGTTGGAGGGGGAAAACACATTAGCACACACGGTTACTCATATCCTCAGCACCACTGGCTAACCTGTGCCCATTTTGCAAAATCCCTGCTCAGAAAAGGATTCAGACAGGCTAGAAGATTAAAAAAATAAACAGCTGGCCAGTTATTTGGGTTATAATGATTGCTTCCTGGTCCTATCTCCATCCCTCTCTTACCTTTACGGTGGCAAAGGGACAAGGGGAAGGTGTGATGAGGATATTGGTAGCACAAGATGAAAACAAGAGTGGAAAAACCCTGCATGCCATAGAGAAGAGCAAAGCAGACTCTTCTTTCAGGCAATTATTTCACCTTGGGGAATTTAACACCACTTTATGGGGGGAAGGGAAGAAAAGGGGAGTCAATTACATTTATTGCATACCTGCTGTGAGCTAGGTGTTTTATGACATCCGTGTCTTATTTCATTTTCACAAGAACATTTTTTCCCATTTTCCATAAATGGGCACTAATGCTCACAGAGGCCTCACAGCTAGTGAGCCCTGGAGATGGCATTCAAATCCAAGCATTTCTGACTTTGAATCCCGTGCCACACGCCTTGCAGCTGCTAGCTTTCTTGTTTCGCTTTTGTAACTGCTGCTGGCCTTACCTGCTATCTCAAAGGTGGGGAGATGTGTTGCCATTCCCAACCCGTTCTGTTTAATTCTTTGATAGAGCCACTCTCTAATTTAGTTACAGGGTAACCTAGATCCATTGTGCTGTTCATTTGTTCCCCCAGTCTTTGTTTAAGACTTTTTTCACCCATATGATGGGGTGGAGGTCACACTGAATTAGGAGTCAAGAGTCAACATCTAATGCCCATGATTTCCATTCCCAGGATGGTGGCTGTTGATCAGAGTGTGACATGGAGAAAGGAAGGTGGTGCCACTATCTGTTAGTCTCATATTAGACTGGTGTTGACAGATCCTTGAAATCAAGGGGCTGAGATTATTTAATATCAACTTTTGTATTTTGAAATCTTCCATTGTGATATCTGTAAAAATATCAATTTGTTTAGGTTTTTGGAAGTTGCTCAATCTAGCCTCCTATTGATAAATGGAAGGAGATATGTGTGAAGTTATAGGCACAAGGAATTTTATTTGCTATTGCTGACATTTTGCATGCTGGCATCTCAGTAAGATGGCAAAGCTTTAAATACATTATCAAGAAAGATTAAAAAAAAACACAGAAATATGGTATCTGATGAAAGACAGTCATTCTTTGGTTTGTTTGTACTCCTGATCAGATCTCCTTCACCAACACCCTTCCCCAAATTTCCTCAGTCCTCAGTAAAATTCCTCAGAGTATACCTTGCTTTGATAGTTCTCAATCTCCTCCTGCAGAAATGTCTGCCACGTTATCTGCTGGAGCTCTTCTCTCAAGTATTGGCAAGTTTCCAGATGTGATTTAGATATATTCTGTGCAAGATGTTCTATGGAGAAAACAGGAGATCACAAGCATAAAAAGCCAAGTTCTTCTTTGCATGACCAGTGTTTTCCCTATTTTGCACTTAATTTAAAAAGTTACCAGTCGAAAGCAACAAGCTGAACTAATTTCAATTATATTTATGTAAATAAATTGCTTATTTATGTAAATAAGCAAGTTGGGACTATTTTGTATTTTGGAACATGAGGATGAAGAATAAAGTCAACATTTGCAATAAGGTTTGATGACTTCAAAGGACTCTCCTAGTCTGGACTTTGTTTCGTGCTTTTACACCTGTGTCTGGAATGAACAAATATTGACCTAGATGGCTGTGGGAAATGACTGACAAAGCCTCCTCTTGGGATTTTTATAAAAATACATCTACCACATACATTGACCTTGGGAGGATTACTCTTGAACAATTAGAAAATGATACTCTTTTATGATGACATACATGTGTCTCTTTGATTTTTTTCTGAGACTAACAAAACCAGCAAGACTGAGGGTTGATTATATCACTATATTTAGTATAGTGGTTAAGAGATGAACTCTAGAGTCAGACTGCCTTGGTTTGAACCTCAGCTCTGCTATTTACTAACTGTGATCTTAAGTTACTTAACTTCTCTGTTTTTCAGTTTTCTCATTTGTAAAATGAGAAAAATAGCACCTATTTCTGTGACAACTAAAAAGAGTTGTACACTTAGGATGAACTCATATCACACTGGATTGCACGGGGTTTGAAAATACTATAAGAAATAGATGCCAACAAAGATTCTATAGGAACTTTATAATTTTTGAACATATATGGATACAATGAACAGACAATTCAAAACATCAGACAATAAAGCACAGAATTGGATTATATCAGAAAAGAAAGAAAAAGGATAATGGTCATGGAAGAGAGAGATGAATGTTGGTTTAGGGAATTAGGAGATTCTTCTTGACAGAAGAGGAACATTTGAGTTGGACCGTAAAGGTTGGGTAGGAGTGTGAGGAGCCTAACAGTGGGAAGAGATGGGCCAATTCTACATTAGAGGCATGGGAGATGAAGGAACAAATATGGCACTTCTATATGCCTATAGAAGACAGGCAGATGTGATAAAATGTTAAGACACAGATATGAGTAGGCAAGACCTTGAATGTTAGTATCGAGAGTTTGGACTTGATGTCACAGGAGTCAGTGGGAATCTCAATGGGGAGCTGACGTACAGAACGCTGTATCTGGAGAACTAGACAAGCAGTTCTGAGATAGGGGAACAGGAGGATGCAGGGGCTGGCAGTAGGAGGACCAATCAGAAGGCTGGTGGAATCTGGATGTGCAGGACTATGGGCTTGAAGCAAGTTGTAATAATTGTTACAGTAGGGAAGGATAATTAGATAAATATTTTTGAAAAAAGAATTGACAAGATTCTGTGAATACGAAACCAAATGAAATGTGATCCCCTCCCCGGTCTTGAATATATAAAAGGAAAGTCATTTAAAAGAATGATGCTAAATGCACACTGCCAACACTAGTGAGAGTGTCTGTTTATTTGGCAATTTGTTACTGCTTCTGTCAAACAGAATCAGATTTGTTTATGTGAAATAGAGCAGGTTCACCCAGTAAAGTTTGAAATAAGTCTTCTTAGACATTGAGGTTCAACAAACTTCAGTGGCCTTACTTAGCAACACACAGACCTGCAGACAACATAAATGTCAAAAACAAAGGACAAAGAGAAGAAAAAAAATTGATAGAGAGAACTGAAAAAGGGTAAAGTAAATGATGTATCTTAAAGCCTATTACTTCTGTGCAAAGAAGAAGAGAGTGACTAAAAGAATAATGGGGAGTCAGAAACAAGAAAATAAACATTTAAACAGTAAACTAATTTCTGTAGATAAGAAAAAAAGTGATGAAGAATGCTTACAGGGAAGAGGGGGAGCCTATGAGATGAAGGATAAGACTCATAGTTTTCCTCTTCCAGATTATGCTTCTTAATGTGTTAAGTTAATATGGTCAGTTTCACGTTATCCTAAAAATTGTTCCCACTTGTTCCTACCTATTTGGGAGCAGTTTTTACAAGAGAAACAAGTGATGCAGTATACCTTATGTACCAGCAGAGGGCAGTGGCTGCATTCTCATCAACTCCCTTTGATTCCAATTCAGTTGATTTGGTTAAGTGTATGATTTTAGACATTTTGATTTTTTAAATCTCCATCAGAGAAGAATATGGTCAGACTGAGTAAAAGTTAAGAAGTTAGTGTAGCCTCCTGACGATACTTGCTGGAATAGTAAATATCTGGGGATCAAGAACTAGGAGAACGGGCTGCCGGTGGCTCAGAAGGGACTTATTTTGTGATGGTCAAATCAGTTTGCCCCTCAACTATGATTGCCTCATCAGTATAGCCAAGGGCAGAAAGTCCTGACTTCTGAGTTAGTCACAGATAGTAGGAAAGAACTTTGGGCGTGCCCTGGCCCAAATCTCCTCAATTTACAGATAATGTTAAGATGGATAATAATAGTTAACACTTACGTAGCACTTACCAAGTGCCAGATCATAGAATTTATACATATATATCCTGAATATATATATATTTTTACTTGATCATAATAAGAAAGCAAGGAAGAAGGTATTAGTTTATCTCCATTTTACAGATGAGGAAACCGAGTGACAGTGAGGATGAGTAACTTTTCCAAGTTATAGTTGCAAATGGCCAGTGTTTCAGGCACACACAATTTGGCTCCAGTCTGTTCTAAGTCTTTATATTCCACAGGTAGAGCAACTGCAGCTGACAGAGGTAACAGGATTTACATTGGGTGGTACAACCTACAGCAAAGCTAGGAATACAACCTATATAGGCCAACTTCTTGTTTTTGCCCACTCTGTCAGTGAAATTTCCCGTAATAGGCTTTAGTTATTGATTCTGGTAACAAATGCAGTTAGCTTTTTTTTGTTTTCAAATGAACTTAGACTGTTTCTATGGAATGTATAGTCCAGGTCCTAACTGTCTATTGAGGGCAAAATTTCCGAGCTAGGAATGCAGACATATTTCTACTAATAGTAATGGACTGCAGATACTGTTCTTGAAAATAGAATTGGACTTAGAGTACATTAACATACAATTTACTTTCCAATTGTAACTTTGGTTTCATTTGTTTAAAATCTGATGACAAATCTAGTCTGAAATGAAGCTAAGACTACTGGTTAAAGAGATGGCATGATTTGAGTTCCCAAAGGAAAATATCAGGGGACTGCAGAGAGCTTTGAAAAAGGAGCAGAGAAGTCTGTGGCCATTTTCATGCTACTGTGAGTTCCTCAAACTGCTTTTTTGCATGCAACTGGGTTAGAAAATTTGAGCCCAGGGGCCTCCCTAGTGGCTCAATGGGTTAAGTCTCAGCCTATGAAGCTATTCGCAGCCACTGTAGCACGAGTTCAATCCCTGGCCAGGGAGCTAACCCTTATGGCACAGCAGACCTCTCCTATCTTGCCTGCTGCTCCCCTTAGCAGTGTATCTCAGTAGATCTGCCTGTTCTGCTCCCCAACCTGTCTCGGGGGGAATCCTTTCATCCCCACACCTCTGGCCTACACCCCAGCTCTTGTATGGGTAAATAAATAAATCTTAGAAAAAAAGAAAATGTAAGCCCAATTATATCCTTTTCAGATAAATTATTGTTTAATGTTGGGTTTGGAACTAATCCTCCAGATGAGTTAATTTTATTTAAGCTGGAAAATGCCACAATGCACTTGAAAAATCCCTAGTTTAGGAGGACATAAAAAAGTATGAGGACACAGGGCTCATAGACTGCCCTGGAAAGTGAAATGATGGAAAGGGACATGGAAGTGAGGACATTGAGAGCTGGGGGAATCAACGTAGCCGATTCTGCCCCACACAGGTATCAGTGCACATCCAGCCAAAATACAGTAGTCAAGGGCAACACTTTGGCTAAGCCCTGTAGGTTTATTTCCAAGTTGAACATTTGACAAGCAAACAGGATAGACTCACTAGTATTTATGATAAGGTGGAAGCAAACCTAAAGTAAGTCAGGTCATTTTTCATAATATCATGTCAGCTTTCAATCAAATCCTTATTCACTTCTGAAAATTTGATTTTCACTACAGTTCTGCTTAAGGCTCAGCCAGCCAAGATTTATGACAAAAATGGAAGGTTTTTGTTCTAGTTCAAGAAAAAAATCAAACCTACCTCTGCTCAGCTTGGCTTCTAGTTCAGAGGTTTCTCTGTTAATCAAAAGAGCTGCAATACACCTTTAATGCTGTCCAGTGGTTAAAGACCAAGCTTAAAATGTCCCTGCTCTTGAGGATTTAAATTTAGACCCATAAAGAGGGGCTTGTGTAAAAACCTAAGGCACATTCAATTTGTTCTATTTGGAGAAAGATTTTACTGGAAATATAAATTTCACTTAAAATGTTTTATGGGGTACAGAGGTGGAGAAACCATCTAAAGAACACAACCCTTATTTCTGTGAACTGAGGACTTCTGTCCTCAAGTCAGAACCTGCTGTTTCTTTTCCATGTGAAGTCTTCATTTTCTCCTCGTATCAACTTAGCCATCTCCACAGCAACTAACTGAAATATCCCAAAGGATTATAACCTTGGGTGAGGAATCACTGGGAGGAGCAGATCAAATTCTAAAACTGCAAAGGGTCTTATCAAACTTTCTCTAATAAAATGTACTTAAAAATCAATTAACCATTACAGATGATAGTAACACACATTTCTTAAAATCAATGTTTGTGTTATCAACATTTCTAAGTCACATCTCCTAAGAAGCAACAACAGTGATAAGAAAATGACAGGTGTGTGTTTGTTTGTTCTTTTTTTTCCCTTGCACGGTGAGATTTCTATACCCATCACCAAAGCATTTTGGCATGTAAAAGAGTCAATCTCCATTGACTCTTTATAGACTACACCATTTATAGAATACACCAGGGCTGCAAAACTTAAATACCTACCGGTGTGGGCAGAAGATACGAATGGGATAAGTGGGGCGAGCCCCTTTAAGTAAAGTGTTAGCACCTATCTCATGCCAGCCAGTTGCTGTCACTCAAAAAATGCTGGCCCAGAGTAACTAGATCACGATTCCCACCAAGAAGCCGAAAATGTGGAATTTTAGGTATAATTGCCTGGTCTTAAATTTTAGCAACTAATTAAAAAATGATAAGACTCTTCATAGGCTAAAAAAAAAAGTCTATGGCCCAGGTGGCTTCTGGGCTGGCCTTTTTGTGACTTTAGGTATAAAGTAATACCTGGATAATACTAATGAAGTAAATAGGAACATTCCCTGAACTTCCGGTTTTCTGTGGAATTTGCAGCCTGCTTTAAGCCCCTATTGCTGCATCTCTGATGTGAGAGGATATGGAAGGGAAAGGGTGGGGGGTCCCAAGTAAGGGGGCGGGGTGGAATTATGAGGGAGTCAAATGGTAAAGATGAATGGCCTTCCTGTTCATATCCTTTAATAACATAACTCAACAGAGGAACATCAGACATACTCAGTTGACCTCCCAAAGCCCTAGTTCAGCCCAATTGAAATATGGAAACTATTACCTAATTCTGCCATCGACACAGTTGGGGAAGTCTCTCCATTGGTGAAAGAACAGTAGGGAAAGAAGCCGGATGCTGGTGTGTAGTCACATATTGGTTCTGGTTTGATTCCATTGATATCAAGACCTGACTGGTCCGGGGAAGGCTGTATGTCCAGGTAGAAGCTGCTGACGGCAGAGTCTGCCTTGCTCCCCTCAGGGGTGTGCCCGTCGATGTAATTGCTGAGGTCATCGTGAAGTTCGGTCAGCCCGTTAGCCGAGATGTTGTAGGTGGGCGTCAGCGGCTCGGCCTCCCCAGGCTGCTGCTGGTGGTCTCGCTGCTGCTGCTGCATCCGGTGTTTCTGCACTTCTGCATACAAGCTGTCTCTCTGCTTTTTCGACATTCGGCCAAATTTTACGGCTGGAAGAAAAAAGCCAAACCGCACCTTATACAATGTGCTTTTCTTCCTGATCCTCTCTGGTGTGAATTAGGGTTTTTTTGTTTGTTTGTTTGTTTTTGTTTTTTAAAGTTTCAGACAATTGCAATGATGAACCACAAGATAAGGACATGATCCAGAGGTAAAAACAGTCCCACCTTACAAGGGTTTGCTCCAAATCCCAACAGCAAGGACACATCCCAGAGGAACTGTTTCAGAAACAGGATGGGTAGAAGAGACTGAGAACAACGACCATTCACATTCCTGCTGTCGCATACCCCTAGGCTCAGCGGGCACCACTGATACGTGCCTTAATGGTATAGTTTACTTTCCATCATGCAGCTAGCCTGGACCACCTCTTTCTCTTCCTGGTACTAGAACAATTGCCAAGGATGCACAGACTCACAGAGTTACCTCAAGTCACAAGCAGTCAAAGCTGATTTTTCATTTACTACACTGCTCTGCACACTCAAAGGAGTTTCTTTTTGATTAAACCGCCAAATCTGGGGCTTGGTTGAGAGGCCTCAACAATCTGGACAAGGCCTTTGCCATTCACCAGATCACACTTGTGAACCTGCTGGACTGAGAAGCCCCTGTCCCACTCATGGGTGGTGGTGGTCCCTGTGAAGCCCTGGGCTACCATGACCCATCTTTAAAGTTTCTGCTGTTCTCATTTAGCCTCAAGAGCATAAGAATTTTGGAAAGGGTGAACAAATGGTAAGGGTGAACATGTGTCAGATTTCTGTGGGGTGAATTTGTGTTTATATAGTGCTTCTCCCTACGATGTGTCTCCATATTCAAAGTGGAGCAATGGTTGCAGTAACTTTCCAGTTCATTCAGAATCCCAAATGACTTCTCCCGAGATGCTCAGATAATCAAGGGAAAAAAACCTTATGATTTCTTAGTCTGAATTCTCTCTCTAGCCATTTATTTTCAGCTCCATTCTGTACATGCAGCACAGAGTCTCTGCTAGAGGGACTAAGATCTCCTAATTCGGTGTGGTCAAAATTACACTTGACAGAATGGATGAATTCACCCCTTGGCCACCAGCAGGGCTCTGGTGTGCAGAGGTAGGAGAGATGGAAGTGAGGTGGGGAACCAGGCCATCCCCCTCGGCCAGCTGATGGATTCTTTTCCGGTCAAAGAGCACATCCTATTCTTCTGCACAGAGGAAACAAGTGAGCTGGATACTGGTCAGTTTCCAGTTTCCACGACTCAGGTGACAAACTTGGGTGGGGCCGGTTAGATGGCAATCAGGAAGATGTGGGATCTAAATTTCAGACTTCTAATTGTATCCTGCCCCCCCCACCCCTTCATTATCCAAATTCACAACAACGTGTGCTATCACTTACATGCACAATCTCAAGAAGGCAAAGTGAAGGTGCCTTATGTCTTTAAAAAAAGAATAGTTTAGGATACCCAAGGGGATTAATGCTCACAGGTAAACTCATTTTGCTGTGGCTTTGAAGTGTGTTTTAACATTTGCATAAATATTAACGACAGTAATCATGTCATCCCACAAGTAAAATTCTGACAGTATCAAATCTCGAGAAAGGCCCACACCACCTGTGAGTTTAACTTAAAGATTCAAAAGTGATATACCCGATGTTGTCAGTTGAGCACCATTGAATGATGAAGTCTACAGAGTTGCACATCTCCAGGAATTTCTGAGAATATGGCCTAAGTTCTGGGACTTGGATCTACCAATGGCAAAAATGTCACTTTTGTCCCTACATATTCTAAGAGGCCATCTCAGGCACCAGCACTGAAGCATGTAACTTGGCCTGAGCAAGTCTAGGCCTCCCTAACATGGGGGCAGCTTTCAGAACACCTGCCTTGCACTCAGAAGTATTTTTCCAAAACATGCTGAAGCTCCACTGAAGAGATGTTTCCTTCAAAGGGATCTTCTGATAGAGTCAGCCAGCTAATATATTCAGAAAAGTCCTCAAAATGTACTCACTGTATTTTTTTGCCCAATTTTCATGTGTAAGAATAACTTTCTTGAAATCTGGTATTGATTATTCAATGCACTCAAGATAGTTTCCCAGGAATATTTGGAAATGTTTTGTGACTGAATGGTTGATGGTCTCTTAAAATAACTTCTTTTAATGAAAAGAGCATTTATCATTGAGCCATACTTTGCACTATTTTCACACGTTCCATATGTATAAATATTTGATTTTGGCAAGTGATTCAGGGTACCCAGTTTAGCATAAAAGATAATTTACTTTAACTGCCAATATGCTTACTAGGTTAAAGTATGTAACAATTCCCTCTGGTTTGTGTTTCTAACTAGGAAAATGCCTTATAGGAGGTAGATTTTTTAAGGTCCTCAGATGACACTTAAATTCAACCAAATTCAATCCTGCAGTGTCTTAAATGCTGAAAACTGGAAGGTGTTCTAATCACAGGTATTCTAATCACTTCGCCACATCACCCCCAAGAGCCTGTTGGCTGACTCTGATGGATTACAGAGGAAGAGGTGACTGCTGTGAAACCCGAAAGCCACCAAGTATATGTGTTGGGGGTGGGGGTGGGGGGCAAGAGGGGAGAAGAGCAGGGGACATATATTGGCAGATCTAGGTCCATGTTTCAGAATGCACTTTCATGACCCCAAGCTACTATACAACTCAAGCTGTGGTGCTCACCATCTCGAGACATTCCCACGGCAAGGCATTTCTGTAATCGACAGTGTTGGCAGCGGTTTCTACTGGTTCGATCAATCAAACAGTTCTTCTGACGAGGACAGGAGTAGGTGGCATTGCTTTGCTGACTTCTCCTGAAAAAGCCCTGTGATTCCATTATAAAATATAAAATAGGTTAGTGTCAGTTTGAGCTGTATGATACTAAAAGGCAGTATACAAAGCATTTAGCCGCATTAATATTTAATAGAGAATTAAACTTGTAGCAAAATCATCCAGGAGGCCATTAATGAAATTAAAGTCACTTCCTTTTCCTTGAGTCAAAATGATCCCCAGAGCCTAATCTTCTGTCCCTTACACATGCAAAACTTTCTTTAACTCCAATTGAGGGATGCCTATGTAAAAGGTACAAGATCAGTGGCTCTATACTTCTGATGATCAAAAGCAATGTGATTGATAGAACAGTACAGATTTATCATTAACATTTATCTACAAAATATTTTAGTAAAATAAACACAAAACCCTTCTCTGGGATGTTTAGAGATAAGGGCGATGCAGCATTATCACAGTTCAGGGCAGCTGCAACCTGGCACGTTGCGGTAATCTGCATTACCCTGCTTAAATCCACTGCCCTTTAGCCCTCTCACACTCCCCAAGTCAGAATCTACTGAAGTTAAATGACACTTGGATGGATTATGTTGGCAGACCAATCACATTAGGACTGTTCCTCAACCTTTGACAGTTTTGAAATACCATGTGTTCAGAATAAGGCCTCTAAGATTGAACAAATCCCACTTGATGTTTGTCAAGTCACAGTTATTTGTCAGGCACTGTTTTGGGAGTGAGAGGGTTGCATAAGGGGCTGCCAAAGCTGCCACGCTCAAGGGTTTCATTCATTCATTTATTCTTATCATTTAGTAAGCTATTTTTTTGGTTAACTTCTTGAGTTGGTTTCTTACTAGCTCATTCATTTTCAGTGTTTATCCTTTTCTTAAATCTGCAAGTCTTCCTTTTAGTTATCTTTTACCATCAACCCATGAGTTTTGCTATATAGTATTTTTCATTATTATTCAGTTAAAAACATACTCTAACCTTTGATAGAATTTTTTCCCTTTGATTGATTCCAAATATTATCTAGAAGCATTTTTTGTTGTTGTTGTTGTTGTTTTGGTTACCTTCTTATTGTTGACTTATCTCTAGGGATATACTCATAAGATAAAAGAAGGTAGCCAGAGTCATTTCTAGGAAGTGAAGGCATGAAGGGTACAAGAAAGGTATTGCTGTCTTTAAATCTTTCATGGCAAATTAGATGACCCCAACAAAGAGGACACTAATGAAGAGGGGAGATATAAAATATTGAAGATCTGACAGAATGGTGGGCAAACTAGTAAGGGTTCTCTCCCACCGAAGAATTTTTCTGGAGGTCAATATGGCAGTTGTATGAAAATCCCTAAAAACATGCCTATCCATTGAACCAGTAATTCCCCTTTGGGGAATATATCTTAAAGGAATATTCAGAATTGTACAAAAATCACCTACAAGGATGTTCATCATAGCACTATCTGTAATATTTGGCTAATGCCTCCAGATTTTTTTTTTTCTTTTCACATGGACTGATAAACTCTGAAAGAAGACTGTCTCCTAGGACTACAGCCTGTAATCTGTGCCACCACAGACATGGTGGAATAAAAATTAAAAGGGGGGATTGTAAGAGGGTGGTCCGAAGGAAAGGGGAGTGTCCCAGGACCCCACCCCCACCTCAAGCCAGAGAGACCCAAGACCCCTAGGACTCCGAATCCCAGAATGCCATCATCACCCAAGGAAGGATGCTGAGGACTGAGGGTAGAGTTAAGAAATGGTTTTGGGATTTAAAAACCAGACCTGTGGGCTTGGAGGGGGGCGATTGCTTGTGGTTGTGGATCACCAGGTTTTCAAGTGTGCCATTAAAATTTCAGCTCAGCGGAACCAGTAGGACGCATTCACCAATTTATTCTTTATCTTTTTCCCTTCCCTTTTTGTAAATAAACCCTTTTATTAATTTTATTGTTTGTGTCTGCAATTGAGTCTTATAAGTCCCTTTTAAGCGCACGGGTGAGAACCCACAGACGGGCACCCCATTTATATCGGGGCTGCCCTGTAACAGTTTTATATAAAAGAGATTTAGAAAAGTTCTGAAAGCCCAACATTAGTGAATTCGAAGTCATCTTGGATATCTTTATCTGTATCATGGAATATCCTGCAACCATTAAAAATGATATTTCACTAAAACAATTTTTGACATAAAAAGATGATAAAAATATACTGTCCCCCCCAAAAAAAAAACAGCTAAAGAACTAAACACAATATAATCCTTTTTTCCCCCCCCGTGGAAAATCCTTATGCTTAATATAGAAGGAGCTATGGAAAATCATGTACCCAAATGAAAAGAAACATTGGCAATGTTGGTGGAGCCTAGGTGATGACATTTTTCTTTTTGTTTATCTGCACTTTTTGAGTTTTTTCTGCAATATGGAATATGCAGATGGGAAGGTATATGAGCTATTTGGGAAGATCAAATATAACTGCTTTCTTCTGTGATGGCTGTGAGATGTGTGGATGAAGTCCAATGTATGTGCGGTATGTGACCTTAGGTTCTGTTTCTTCCCCTTTGGGAAGCAACCTGGGAGGGAGAGGGCAGGGCCCATCTCTTTCTGCCAAGCTGCTCACTAAACTAAATATGGGCAGGTGGGGTCCCTGGGTCTCAGATGGTCTCTCCGTTGTACTTTAAAACTACCCTATGTCAAGTCTGGCCTCTTCTGTGAAGTGATCTTTTCACTCACCATCTAACGTTACAGTTTTTTCGGTTTGTTTTGTATGTTTTTTCCCCCTCTGTGAAAAGGAAGTGAAAAAAAGTAAAACTTTCTTTGGGGCTCAATGGAGAGAATTGAGGAACATATAAACAGAAATAGAGACAGATGATCCTGAGAGACCACCAAGAGGTCACCTATCTATTCAGTTGAGTCTGAGACACACAATCTCTGTCGAAGCCGAAAGGTGTTCATTTCTTTCTTGAGAATCAACCACCATTCAGACACTGTTTGCTGTCACTGCGGGTGCCTGCAGACCTAGGATCAGGAATTATTTGCCTTTTTTTCACTTGAGGCCAAATTTAAATTTTATTTGCTTCACAATGAGTTGGTTCCATTTTGTTCTATGATCATTGAATTTGGAGAATGTCAGAGCATTCTAGTTTTCTCTTTACATGAACCAGTAATTGAGGGTGGGAAAACTCTCTGTCAACATCGTGACTATAGATCAAATCATAGCATCTGTCACTTTTATTTATGGATTTTTTTTAAACCATTAGTATTTCTTCTCAGGATTCACTCCAATTTTTCCACTTCTTCACAAAATCCAAAATCCAGAACTAGACATGTTCTCCAATAATGCTGGCTGGGTCACTGATAAAAAGGATTCTGCTTTTCAGCTCCCAAATAGTACACTGAGGTTAACACTGAACTATCACTAATATAGTTTCAGAATGTTAGCACAGAAGTTATACATAACTTCCAGTTTGCTCCATTACAGGGGAACTCTGAGAAGGGATGATGATGATGAGAGATTGATCTTAATGAGTACTTGTATTGATCATATTTCTTTATTCTCTACATTTGATGCTTTGACATCTTGCTGCCATGCTGACCCAGTAGGGATTGTGCTTCCCAGGACCAGCTAATTTTTGGACACAGCAAACAATTTGCCAGAGAATATGTTTTTCATATGTAAACCAACCAATCCAAAGCCTACACACCCACCACCTACTCCATAGGCTTTCATACTCTGGACCACTGTTCCCTGCCCAAATCACCCCAGGATCAGATACCAAACTATGACTATGGAGAGCCTCAAGGCTCCCCTACCTGATAAAAGCAAATCTCAGGCATCATTAAAACAGTACTGACTATGTGCTAGGCACCCTGTTCTCTAGGACACAGTATTAACCTTGCCTGGCTGGGTAGTGAGGTACTATCATTCTTTGGTTTTAAGGTAGAAGAAATGGAGGCTTCTAGATGCAGAGTGACCTGCTCAGAACTCTACCTCTAGCAAGGGGTAAAGGTAAGATATGAATTCATGTGGCTTAATTCCAGAATGCATCCTTTTAATAGCCCTTTAGTTTTTCACTTCCCTTGTGAATCACAACAATTCCACACGGTCATTCTCCCACAGGGCAACCACGAGTCAGCCAGTGTAGAGAGACAAGGTGTGCACAGCAAAGTTGTGACACTGATCTCTGAAATGAGAGCTTCCTTCGGGTCAGCCCCTTGAGCTGACCGCAGTGCCAGAGCCCAGGCATTTGACAGACTGCTTCTGCAGCTGCCTCCTGGTGGGGGTCAGAGTCACATGAGAAAGCCAGGCTCATGATTTTATCATTTCCCCCTGATTTTGGACCAGAAGTCTTAAGTTCCTTTTCTTCACCTTACTTATTTCTAAGTTACTTTGGCTCATTTAGAAAACAAACAACAATAACAACAAACTTACTTCAAGGACACAGAGTCACTATCTTTAAAGATGTCTGAGTCATTAGGCCATAAATTGCAGGGCAAATCCAGGAGGCATTCCATGTGTGCCCTGAGAAATGGCAACCTGGAAGAACTGATTCTGGCTTCCAAGCTACCTCGTCAGAGAAGGATCGCACTTCTTTCCACATGTGTCTGCTGCGAGAAGCAAGCAAAGGGATACACCTTGCTCTTCACAACACCATTTATTCTTTGAGTCAGCTGAGCAAGGGCCTACTAAATAGTGCCAGGAGGGGAGAAGCTCAGAACCATAGATGTTTCTTTTGGACTCAATCGGCAGTCGTGCCCACAAGGAGAGCTATCAAATACCAGATGGGAAGGGTCAAGTGGGGTCAAGGGAGGGCCGTGAGGGGGGAGAGAGGGCAGCCGCTGTGACTCGGATAAACACTAAACTTTGTGTGTCAGACAAAATGAGGACTTAGTTATCCTTTTTCAAAACCTCTTTTCAGCATTCCTTAGTGTTTCTCAAAGGTTTAAGGGTTTGGGAAGTTAAGTTGATAAAACATTTAAAACAAATGAACATACAAGAGGGAGAAGAGTAAGGAAGATGAGGAAGAAAGGCAGAAAGTCAGCGGAGGGTCCCTTCCTACCTAAAGGTATGCCTAGCAGTGCAGAAGCGATATCTTGACAGGTAAGGAAGCAATCCTGGCCAGACATGAGTTTTAGGGGAAGTTTGAGTCCACATGGAGAGCAGGGACAGCACAAACCAGTGCATGGAATTTGGGGTAGAACTGAGGAGGGGAGAATTGTGTGAAATAGAAATTGTGAAAGCTGTAACTAGGAAAAGATACTAAAAGTCAAAATTTTGGAGTTTCATTTCCAAAATATAGACTAATCAACTACTTCTTTGGCTTTTGTAAAATTGAGATTTTTTAATGGATATCAAGATAGGTGGAAATGTGCCATTATAAACATGGTGGGCTTGAGCAGGGAGTGACCCTGATGAATTTCAGGTCGGTGCCAACTGTGAGACAATGGCACACTACCACCACCTAGTGGCATCATACTAACATGCAGTTAATACAAACAGCAAATTAGAAAAACGCAAGGTGTTGCCAGCTGAAAGGGATTGAGAGATTAACAGGTTCAGTATCTCAAGCAGAGAATGCACTAGAATCATCCGCAGAACTTTAAAAAAAAATTAGATATACTTATGTAGAATTTTGTGTGATACAGTCCAGACATTCTTAGTGTGAACAATATGAAATCGCCATGTTATAGGTCAAAAAGATACTGGTAAATACTTTAACACAGCTTCCTGAAGATACAGCCCCCCCCCCTTTTTAAAGATTTATTTATTTATGCATACAATGCTGGGGTACAGACCAGAGGCATGGGGGCAGTGAGAGGGTTCACCAGAGACAGAGCGGGGAGCAGAACAGGCAGATCGACCGAAATACACTGCTGAGGGGAGCAGCGGGCAAGGCAGGAGAGGTCTGCCGCGCCATGTGGGAATCTCCCCGGCCAGGCGTCAAACTCGCGACCCGACTGCTGACAGCTCCACAGAGCAGTGCTCAACCGCTGTCCCACCAGGGACACACCCCCCGCCTTCTTGTTAAGAAGTCTGGAGTTACTCTAGTTTTCTGAATTTTGCAAAGAACCAAAAATGAAGTTCAGACAAGTGTGTGGCTTATTCAGGGTTGTCCCAGGATCAGGAAGTGTCAGTGCTGGGATTCAAACTCAAGAGCTCTTATTTTCATTGCGGTGCCCTCTCACTTAAATAAATATCTCCTCTTACATATTGGACTGCAGAACTGATCCCACACAGTCGTGATTTCTTCACACACATGGACCTTCTGTCTCAGTTTCCACTGTCTCAAAGAAGTCTCCAGCGTTTCCTCCCTCATTTCGTCTAGCCTCTCAGAGTGCCTTTCTTTATGTTTTCTGATTTCTATCTTCCAGTCTCTGGGAAATTCTACTGCTTATTTTACTTTAAACAAATTAGCTGTATGCTTGGAAAAGGGCCGTTGACTACACTAGGTTGGAGCTCCCCAGGATGGGGACAGAGAGTAGGGTCTGCAGGAGAAGGTTTACACCAGATGGCAAGGGTGGAATGTGAACATTTCAGGAATTTTGTGATTCCTGATTATGAATATGTTGCACATAATCATAGTGAGTGTTAAAGCTAACTTGTTATTATTTTATCATATCCATGTTTTTGAGGTGATTACGTAATTGAAAGGTGGAGATACTATATAACCACGTGCTACTGTGCATTTCTTCCCTGCTTTGCATTCAGTGAGATATGAGTTGACCACGTGGTAGGAATATTTATACCACAGAAAGTGGCAAATGCTACAGATTGAGTCTTGAGTTATTGTTCTGCTTATTGCCTGCATTTAAAAAGTGATGAAGAAAATGATAACAATGTAGGTTAAATTTAAAAGTATGTCTGTAGGCATCATGTTGTGAATAGCACCAAAAAAAATTGAGGAAATCTTTCAGTTCGAAACCCATTATCTGATTGAGCAAGGAAGTCGTTTACGTCAGTACTGATGAAAGCATGAAGTTCCAAAATATGTCTTCTTCATTTCACTTTCCTCATAATCATTACCATAAATGAAAATACAACTGACATTCACTTTGGCACCATCTCTCATCAATGCAACCACAGGCATGGAGGCAAGAGTTCAGCAGAAATCAGTGAGAGCATTCAGATCCTTTGCCTGTAGGAAGTCGGTTTCACTATTTGCAAAGTATGTCAAGCTATAGTTACATACAGAAATATAGACACTGTTTTCCAGAGATTAGATTATTAAAAATGTACCGGCATGTGACTGGGTCGAGCCTAGTCCTTGCTGGCTGCTCAGCTCTCTTGTAGGCTGAGTGACTCCTTCTTACTTCAGATAGGCCTTTATCTAAACTTATGGCTTGGCTTTCTATAGCCTCCCCTCCTAAAAGTTTAGCTGAAAAGATAGAAAAGGGCCTTCTTTTTTTTTTTTTTTTTTTTTTTGCATAGACTAACTGGGGTGTAGGCCAGAGGTGTGGGGAGTGAGAGGATTCACCAGAGACAGAGTGGGGAGCAGAAAAGGCAGATTTACTGAAATACATTGCTAAGGGGAGCAGTGGGTAAGACAGGAGAGGTCTGCTGCACCATATGTGGGTTAGCTCTCTGGCCGGGATAGAACTCAGTTCATAGTGGTGACAGCACTGAGATTTAACCCCTAGGCCACCAGGGAGGCTTCAAAAAGGGTCAGTCTTGATCCACAGTCCTTTCCCAGTCTTAGCTCCTCCTGCTCAGTTAAGGGCACCCCTTCACACCAGCTACTCAAGGCAGAAAGGTAGATTTCATTTCACTCCTGACTCCTCCCCATCCACAACCACATAATCCTTAAATTAAGTCATCTTTGTATGTCTCAAATCCATCTGCTTGTCTCCATCTTTACTGCAAGGTTTACAAGTTCTCATATCTATCATCTTGCGTTGAAGGTATAGGGTCCCTCAGCTGTTCTCCCTGCTTCCGTGCTCACTCCCTCCAGTCCTGGCTCATGGTCACTGACGATGTCTTTCTAAAACACAGTCTGATCAGCTTACTTCTCTACATATTAGCCGGGATGGCTCCCTACTGATGACCGGGCTATGGCCACATGTTCAGACAACTCTCTTCCACACAGCCCTCTTCCAGAGTCACAAGCTGGCCAAGTTTAGACCACTATGTCCACACTTGCTCAAAAGACAGCTCTCCCCTTCCCTTCAGGATTGACTGGGATAGTCACTTTCCTGACCGTGCCCCTGCCATACACATGGGCCCTGAGAGCCCTGTGGGTATCTCCCTCAAAGCACTTCACTTGCTGTATCACTAATCTGCCTTGCCTTGTTTGTTTCCAGAGGCGAGCTCAGCACTTGAAAAAGTCAATAGTTGTTGAATGTGGGCCTCCCTGGTGGCGCAGCGGTTGAGCGCTGCGCTGTGGAGCTGTCGGCAACAGCGACGCGAGTTCGACGCCTGGCCGGGGAGAATCCCACATGGTGCGGCAGACCTCTCCTGCCTTGCCCGCTGCTCCCCTCAGCAGTGTATTTCTGATCTGCCTGTTCTGCTCCCTACTCTGTCTCTGGTGAACCTTCTCGCTGCCCCACGCCTCTGGCCTGTACCCCAGCTTGTATGTATAAATAAAAAATAAATCTTTAAAAAAAAAATAGTTGTTGAATGAATGACAGCAGGAAATGGTGGTCGTGGTAAAAATAGTGGTGACGATCACATGTGGGGCACATGTTCCATACCAGGCCCCGTGTAGGATGCTTTGCGAACATTATTCACTTGCAATTCACAACAACTCTGCAAAGTCAGTGTTTTTGTTATCTGTTTTATAAATAAGAAAAGTAAAATGCAGAGAGATTAAGCCATGTGTCCAAAGTTACACAGCAGCTAAGGAGAGGAGTTAGGATTTGAGTTCCTGAGCCCCTGATGCATCATATGGCAAATGTGAGTCTTCTTCATGCACCATCAAAGAGGCAGGAAGAAAAACAAGTAGGGTAGACCGAACAACATACACACAAAAAAGAAGCAAATAGTTCCACTTCTCAATTCCGTAGTCAAAGTTCCAGAAAATGGTTCAGAGAAAGTGAGGGAGATGGCATTTTATAGGGCAGCAAATGCTAGGTTTCTATACAGGTAGAAAAAAACTTTCATTGGTGAGGCCCACTAATAAAAAGCTTTGAAATACACATGGCATGTATATTGGGGTTATTAATAGTTTTGCCTCACAGTGTGGGTTGGCTGGTTACAAAACTGTGGGTGTGGTGGGAAGGTTTGGGGGTCTTGCTCAGAGTGGGCACCCCTTCTGCTTGGGGCTCCTCCTCAGTGAGGCACAGGCTGAAATGCTGATCTGATGTTTGGTCTTTTGACAATTTTCACTTAATGAATTGATTCCTACAGTTCATTAACATACCCACTTCCACTTCTGTATACACATATGTCTTAATTAGCTGCTCATTGGCTGTTTAATTACAAGAAAACAGCTGACAGCTGCCTTGCTGAATTCTAATGGCAGACGCTTTGGAAGGGCTACACATTTGCTTTTGACAACCAAGATTTATTCATAACTCTATGATTTATTGTGAATGCTCATATGCCTGCCTGAATATTGTATTTTCTGATAAAATTAAAGTTTTAGAATTTGGGGGACTTTTGAAGTGGGTATATGTCTTCCTCGAATTCCACTTCCAAGGATGAGAGGATCCTGTATGTAAAAGCATGAATCACGTCACAATTTTACTTATCTTGGGAACCCCGTGTTCAGAAGCATGGGGTGAGGAAGAAGAAATATCTTTGGGTAAGAGTGGGCAGAAAGTTAAGTATCTGGATAAAGGAAAAAAAGAAAATAACTACCAACTTAATTTTATTGAAGGATAAAGAGGGAAGCAAATATTAAAATCAGGGAGAGGAAGAGGAAATAAAATTTAAATGAGGGGGGGAGGACAGAGCTAACAGTCCCTCAGGAAGCAAATGGTGAAGGAAATTTCTACTTTAGACAAGACTAGGCAACCTCATTTGCAAAAGTTAGTTGGCCCAACCCTGCACATGCATCTGGTGGCAATAACTCACAGAAGCTCAGATCTCCCCAAGTACTTTCCTGTTCAGTAATGACAGGCCTCCCTGCAGAGCTGTACGTGCAAATGATCTCTGATTACCGCTGACCTCGTGTGTGATACTTGGTAAGTACACACGACTGCTCTACACACATTCACATGCCAGCCTCAGATCCAACCCAAGTGAACACGTTTAGTGGTGGCCTAGCCAGCCCCGGGGACCCTGCTGCAGTCACACACCGTGGTGGACCCCTGTCTGTGACCTGCCATAAGTCCGGTGTGTCTGTCAACTAAGGAAGGACAGCAATTACTAAGCTGTGATTAAGATTAAAACAAAGAAATGGCAAATACTAAAGCTATCCAAATCATCTTGATGTAAGCAGGGGTTCAACACATCCTGCCACTTGCGGATTCATCACAGGACTGCACGATTTGGCTAATCACCTGTACATAACAGAAGTGAAACTCTGATGTCACAGGATACAAAAAGGGCCAGACATAATTTTCATTTTAAGTAGCTAGCTTTGACACTGGGGCGAGGTGCTATAAAACTTTAAAATTAAAATGTTGAGCAAGAAGGTATCAATGCTGAAAAGTGGACAAAATTGGTCCAGGGCTAGTGATGTTTTGCCATTGAATTAAAATAGTAGACTCCTTTAAAAAACAATTTTGGACCTAAAAGAAGTATTTATGTCCTCTTAATCTAATATATAAAAAGCCCCAGAAATTGTTTTAATTCTTTCAGGGCAAAAAGTATCAATTATGCATTCTAGAGATTTCTGAAGGGACTTTCTATTGTTAATTCTAGATAATATATTTGTGAATGTAAAGAAGGAACACCAAATTCTACCTTTACCTAGTGGAAGAGGAAGCTTTGTACAAGGCATCAACTTCAATATATTAATTGATAAATAAATATATGGCAAAAGAGATGCTATCTATTCTTAGACCAGAGAAGGGGGTCAAGAGCAAAAGATCTTTATGTAATCAGAAATCAATCACTAGCTCCAAAAGTTGACTGTTCGTTAAAGTTGAAATGACAGAGCCAAAAGTCTAAAAGGATAGGGATTTAAAAAAACTGTGACTTTAACCCTGAAATAAAGTTTCCATCATCATCATTATCACCACCATCTGAACAGCTTATGAATCTAATGATAAAGCTAGAAACTGAATGTGAATGCTGAAGAGGGTCATTTCTCAAAGAAAACCTCAACCAATGTTCATTTTTTTTTTAATAAACACTCTTTCTATAAACACTTTGGCATTTTCACTTGCTTTCAAGATTGAACCTTAACCTTGATGCCTTGTTTTATATCTGGCCCTTCCCCCTGCAAGTTCCGTGGTCTGGCCCCACTTCCCTGGCAGACTTACTTTATACTTTGTCTGAATCTTCGCCCAGGGCTGGCACTAAATTCTGTTCCAAGGTCTCAGAAACATATTTCCAGACAGAACTAAATCCTTGGGGCCTGGACTCTAACACATGTTCTTCTGGAATGTACACCCCAGAGCTCAGGTAACACTACTGCACTGTTCCCTCATTATTTCAAAAGAACAACTAAAATATCTTCCTAATAAAAACCTTGGCATGATGGAACCCTGAAAAACTTGAGAATGTTGTTTGTACTCGTCTGGATTACCTTCTACTGTGTACACAAAGGGATCCCTTTCTCCAGTCCAACTGGGCTGTATGTTGTCCCCAAGATACAACAAAGACTTCCTCATTCCTGGATTCTTGCCAATGCCATTGCCAGTTTGCTACCTCCTGAGTCCAGAATGTCCCCCAAATACTGTGCAAAGTATAAGTCCTTCTCCGTGCCTAGACTATAGTTGGTTCTGCAAAGAACCCTTTCTAGTCCACTCTCCTCTAAGTCACTGCTCTTGTAGCCTGATGCATATGTATTTCTGGGGTCACATCATAGACTGTGGCCTTACCCTAGTATTCAATTCCTGACTATTTAGCTTTCCCTGTTCAGGCCTCAGTTCTACAATGAGACCATAAATTGCATGAGGGAATGAGGTCTTCCATGTCTTTGGCTCCCTTACAGTGTTCAGATCATATCTGGTCCCAGCTGGATACTATATTTCTGGTTGTTTTATTGGCAGAATCTACATAATAAGTCACAAATGGTCCCCCAAATCAAGACTGGACCTACAGAGGTTCTGGAAACATTCAATAGTACAGAGCAACATTACTTAGGCAAACAGAGTTCTTCCACATGCCTGACACTCTCCTAAGTGCTGGGCCTAAATGCACATGATAACCCTGTGACATTACTAAAACCACTGTCCTCATTTTTACAGTTGGGGAAATGGATGCACAGAGTGGCTGGGTAGTTGTTCAATCTGGGAAAGAGAAGAGCTGGGATTCAAACCCAGGTAGTCTGGCCCCACAATAGGAATACAGGATGACAGTCCTGTTTCTGGACAGGTGGCTAAGGGGAGGGGTGCTGAGCTGGGAAACCCTAGGAACCAGAGAAGAGCTGGCAAAATGTCTACCATAATTGCTGTTGATGTGCAAAGCTTAACAGAGCAAATATGTGGTAAAATAGACAATCATTTCAGTTCTTAGATAGGTTTTCTAGTTTCTTGTGGTTTCAGGTTGTTGATTTTCATACGCCATTTAAAATACATTCATAAAATGATTAGCTCAGAAATGACTGCGTCACTGTCTTTCCTCTCATCAGACATCTATGTATCTAATTAGAAACCTTCCTGATGTCTAATGATAGCATCACAGAGATAAATTCTTTACAAACTGTCATGACACAACCCTCTTCACCTGGTTAGAAAATGACAAATCATTAATATTAATGGCAAAAGCAGATGTCTCTTGACTTCATCACAACTTGAAATAAAAAAATGTTAGCTACAGCAGAGAGGAACTATAATGCAGAGCAAACACTGTATGCATCAAATATAAGCAAGTATCATTGTATAAGTCCCAGGCTGGGCATTGCCCAATCTGTTAATAAAATTAAATTTTAGTTGTTTGTTTGAGTGTCTTTCAACAGAGGAATAGAACCACAGATAACCAAAAGCCACTTTGGCATTGAAGCTATATATGGGCAAAATCTGGAAGGGAATCTGGAAAAATGACAAGTGTGAAATAATAGCTGCCTTTCAATTTTTTTAATTGCTTTTGTTTCTATCATAAATAAACATTGGGGGTAAAAAGAAAACACATTGTTTATGCTTATGAGCACACAGCGGTGCTCAGACAGGCAGCTGGGGTCTTCCTGAGCAGTAGTTAATTTATTTTCTGGACTGCAGGGCAGTCTCCTAGGAAGCAGCCCCATCCCACTCTGGCCCCAGGCTCCGCTGCTGGCTTCTCACTCCAGCCTGCCGCCTAAAACCACATGTGACGTCACTGGAAGATGCAGACCGAGCGACCACTTTCTGGGGCAGAGAGGAGCACATAGCGGTCAATGCTGCCCCAGATTCTGTCCACTTAATAACAAATGTAGGTGGAGTTCAGGGAACTACAGTCAGGTTTGCTCAGAACCCCCGATAGGGAAGCACTGCTGCCTCCAGTCCCTTCGAGAAAGGCCATGTCATCTTCACGTGGGACATGCGCAGGGAGGTGTGAGCACCAGGCATGGAAGGGGGAAGGGGCCCCCCACCTCAGCCCCAATGATGCCAAGTGTTGGCCGGTGCCAGCTGCCTCGGGCAGGTCCCCACCATTTCCTTACATCCTGGGTATTGTAGGCCAGGAAGTTGATTTCATTTAGTTCTATTTTTTAAAATTTATTTAAAAAATTAATTTTGAGGGTGGGCAGACTAAGGAAATAAAAGAGCCTGACTTTTTTTTTTTTTCTTGTTAACCTAGAACCCTGAAGTCTTAAGGGTTGCCAGGGAGAAGAATAATTCAAAATTCAAAATTCCCTTTAAATAGCAGGCTCCTTGTTCCTCAGAGGTAGGTGACGGTTTTTAAAGATTTGTGATTATTGAGTGTGTTTGGTTTGGGGCACAGATCTCAAACTTCACTGATGGGATCAGTGCGAAGCAACTGGACACATAATAGTGACGAAAGTTACAATGATTAACAGTAAAACAAAGACTAAGAAATGACAAGGCAAATTCCCCTCAACCCTCTCAGGGGTAATTTGTGTCTGTAGGAGATTTTGTACCTTATGACACTATATTTTCTTAATTTCACTAAAGGAAAGCTCACCAAATTCCTGGATTGTATTTGTTACTTCAGCCTCAAAATGCCTAAGGGCTAATTCAGGCCTGGTTCAGTGGCAGTGGCCTGTCTCAGAGGCCTCCTGTGTGTTTAAATAGTTTTTCTCCTGTTTATTTTACATTATTTTATATTGTAAGCTGTCTTTTTTTTTTTTAAAGATTTATTTTTTATTTATACATACAAGTTGGGGTACAGGCCAGAGGCGTGGGGCAGAGAGGGTTCACCAGAGACAGAGCGGGTAGCAGAACAGGCAGATCAGAAGTACACTGCTGAGGGGAGCAGCGGGCGAGGCAGGAGAGGTCTGCCGCGCCATGTGGGATTCTCCCCGGCCGGGCGTCGAACTCGCGTCGCCGCTGCCAACAGCTCCACAGCGCAGCGCTCAACCGCTGCGCCACCGGGGAGGCCCTGTAAGCTGTCTTGAGGCTCTTCCAGTATTAGCAGGATTTAAATCTTAATAAATTGAAATTTGAATAACAGAGGCAATCGGGACTGTGGAGTCTTGAATGATTATGACAAACATCTCTATTTCTCACTGTCACATTATGCATGTACTGTACACAGTGCCCTAGATCAGCGTCAGTAAGAGCTAAAATAGTAGCAACGGCCATAGAATGATGTTTAGATTTAAATAGCATTTTTCAGTTCATAAGGACTTTCATTTGCAGTTTTTCAAACTACTCTTGGAATAGTTCTAAAAGGCAGGTAGGCCTCCTATATAAATGGAGACCTCCTTTGTAAATGGAGAAACTGAGTCACCAGACGATTAATACCCACCCAAAGCACCCCACAGGTGGTAGGGTCAGCACCAGAACTCAGTTTGTTCTGAATCTTGTCAAAATCTGGCCAAATGAGTCAGCAGTGGTGTGCCAGAATAAGACTTCCCATCATATTCTGATTAAACTTACTGGAAATGCCTTCTTATAAAGCTTGTAAGAGGAACATTACAGAAATCTAGAATCATCTCTTTTTTAAAAAAAGATAGCCAAAGAGATTGTTCATTCAATCAATTCTAGGATTGGAAGTGACAAATGTAAGCAGTGCTTGAACACCCGTCTCCAGTCTCCTGTTATTTTGACGGAAGGCGTTATTCCTTGATTGCAATTTAACACCAAAATATTTATTTTGTCCTGTCATTGCTCATCACTCAAAATTCCAAGGAGTTGAATTTTTAGGCACAGCCAAAGTAAAAAATAAAAATCACACAGATACATTCTAACATGAATGGGAACAACAACAATTAAAAAGGCTTACCTTGCAGCCTTCACATGTAATGACACCATAATGGATTCCTGATGATTTGTCTCCACAGATCTTGCATGGAATAATTTCAATTTGAGCTGCAACAGAAGCACGCAACCAGTTAATTACATTTTCTTTTAAACACCTTATAAAAGCGTTCCCTGATCAGCATTTGTATAGTGAAAACTAATAACCTGCTAAACATTATACTGCATTAACTATTCATTGCTGAACTGTGAGGGTCCCCCTAGAGCCCTGGACTAAATTATGGCTGCTCGTTATATAATAGCTTTCGGGTTATTAAAATGGGTCATTTGAGAAGGTGTTTAAGAACCCACAAGAAGACTGGAATCAGCATTTCAAAGCCTTCAAGAACTGGAGAGTTCGCAGTTTAGGCCTCAGAGCAAAGCAGATACTAAAACGTTTCCTCCAATCTCATTTTCCATCATTATTTTTAAAAGGTCATAAATCTGTCTTGGCTGAGCATTACAGCTCGACTGGTAGGGAAAAATATACTCCAAAAAGACAAGACCACTTAGGAAGATGATTCAACTCAAAATGTTAACAAGTTACATACTACGGTAACTTAAGAATCCTTACCCATCTTTTAAAAATTAATATAGTTGCCACGTGTTAAAAATTAGTCCATTCATGTACAATCAAAACATTTCAGCCATAAAATTAATATCTTCTCTGAATGTAATGATGATGAATCTTGACAAACAGATTATGTAGCTTCTGAGTTCTTTACATTGGAAACTGATTTCCGGGTTCAGTGTGCATGTGTCTCTATCCAACTGATTACTTAAAAAATGCAGCATGATGGAAGACTAACAAAACGATTAATACATATTGCACCAAAGTTTTCAAATATGACAAAGGTACTTCCAAGCAAACACATTATTGTCTTGAGCAGAGTTGGGAAGACCACAATTAAGGTTTAAAAACAACGGAAGGAATAGGATAATTCTGCAAGACAAAGTACTTGGCCCACCTATTAAAATGAATTGATATGTGAAATAAAAAGACCAATGCCGAGCTATATAGTCAGGATGGCAACATTCACCAATTTACCTGAACTGTTTCATTAATCGAAATTCATTTTCATTCAGATATCATGTCAGAGTATCAACTAAATCACACACAAACACAACTGCAAGTGACCAAGTATATTTCCTCTTCATAGCCCAGGCTCGATGCCTTATACACAGCAATGACTTGTTCAGAGAACCTTACACAACGTAACACACATATATGCACAGCCCACACTTTCTTCCAGTGTAATACCACATTTTGGGATAATTTCCATAATCACTTACTTTGGATTTGATGAGATGCCATATTCCATACTCAGAAGAGCACATATGAAATTATCAAATTTCACTAAAAAACATATGTACCTGTTAACTTCCTTTCAAGGAAGCTAGTACTAGCACTATGGTGATTTTTAGGGAGGCAAGATATTCTAGAAAGAGAGTCCTCTTAATGTTTATATACCATGTTTCTTAGAGACTGTTTGAAATCTCACATCCAGTACATTTTCCAAAATCCCAAGATTTTCTAATATTCCAAAAATGATGTTTTTGTACATGATCTGTCTATTCTGACTCAATTGTATAAGGTCACATTTAACAAAATTATTGTCTACAAGTCTACTTTCTCATCTTAGTGATTAGTTTGATTTCTTCAAGGAAAATTCTTTATAAATTCTTAACTCTAATTATACTTCACACCCCTGGTCCTTCCAGTATTTTAAATATAGTCAAGGCAAAATTTTTGTTCCACAGAGTGTCTGCATCTTGAGAGAAAAAGGGAGAGACTTACACCCAAATTTTTTCAGACACTCACAAAAGCACAGACGTTGTAGAGAAGGTCTGAAAGGTGATGGCAGCCGAGAGTGATTGGCTGGATTTCCCCATGTGAATTAACTACTCTACAATGAGAACTGCCACCGCCCCTCCCCCCCACTCCAACCCCTCAGGAATAGAATAATCAGGCAACACAAAACAGTTGGACTATCTATTAAATAATTTTACATGTGAAATAAAGAAGGCTGACACTGAGCTCATGTCACACCTCGAGCTGTAACCACAAAAATAAGACATAGACAAAACTTATCAGGTCTTAGAGATCAAGTCAGATCAAAACTATCTGAGGCAATTAAAGGAACACAAGGGCCACAATTGGATCTTTTAACAGTTATCTGCATTCCTTCTTAACAAAGGGGTGATCAAACATTTCTTTTTAGCCCATTATAAGAATATGAAGGTCCTGAGGTAGGACATCTTGGGAAGACTGAGTAAAACTGTATCTGGATCAAACTGAAAATGATGTGTTACAACTGTTCAGTCTGCCTGGCCTCTTAGTGGATGACGCACCAGAAGTGAAATGGTGACGCTTACGGCAGCTACCAAAATGCCCTGCTCCTGGTTCCTGTCATCCTACAAATGACATAAGGTCTGGTAAAAAAGGGTCTGCTCATGACAGGCTGGCCTTGGGGAGCACTTTCTTGCCCAGAACTTCCACCCAGTAACAGCTCAGGACCTGGCTTCGGGGAGAGGAGGAGTGGGTGGAGGGTTGTTGAAGCACAAACCCAGAGTTTCACGCCACCGCTGCCCCAAGCCCGGCTCCCAGTCTCTTGGTCTTCAGCCTTGCTTCAGCTGCCAGATTCTTTTAGATATGGAAGTTACTCATGCTGAGACTGATTTTACAAAATTTCGGAGGTCAAGGTGCTTAATATGAATGGACTCACTGTAGATGATCTGTCTTTTTAAGCAAAAGTCAATTAACCTAGATCTTTACTCTTCCACTCCCCCTTCCTCCCCCCCCCCCCGCCCATGTGAGGAATTAGTTCTGGGCAATGTTGGCCAAAGAAGTCAGTATTATCTAGAATAAGCTTCATGAGTAATCTCATGCTAAGGTGATGGGAGGGTTTCTCCAAAGTAAAGTTCAGGTCTTCTGGCTGGTCAGATGAAAATATTTTACAAGCCAATCCCCTGGGTGGCTCTCTTATCTCAGAATTGCAAGTGCTCTTTAGGAAATAACAAAAATCCACCTGCTCCAAAAAGCAAACTCTCTGAATGTGATCTGATCACACATGTTGATATTTCCAGAAAGCAAATATTTGTAAATTGGAGAAGGGCACTTATTCACTCAGTTTTCCATTTAATCCAACAATGCACAAAGACTGACCCCTCCACCTTTCAGTCAACTTACAGAATTCAAATGTATCAATGCAAAAAATAAATGTATTGAATGCCTTACACATTTTTCAAAAGGAAGGCAGTGAGTTCCATAAATTTGAGTTTTCAGTCTAATAAGAGGGAAAAGGACAGAAATCCCTTTGCCCTTTGCTTTCCATCCCTCAGGCCTTTTCATTTTCTAACAGGCACTGTTGTGTCTTTTCAAAATAATCTCCCTTTAACACAAATTATGAGTCTTGGCCCACATATCTACTGCACACATTAACTCAGCTGGTATTTCAAAGGATGAGTTCTGTCATACACCACTACTGTCACAAGTATATTGATTAAATTAGCCCACATACATATTCATCACAGCAGAGAAGTTTATTGTGTGGCGGAATATCTGAAGCAAGACGCACACATATAATCATGAATTGGCTTAACAATGAACAATTTTGCTATGAAAAATTCTAATTTGCCCACATTTTCAGCTCTATTGCCTAAATAATTTGCTTTCTCATGCACCCTGAGTAATTCAAGCAGACTCTCCACACCTGCAGAGGCAAACTTCTGCAGTTTCAAGAAGCTGACAAGTGGCAGAGGGGCGTCAGGAACCCTGCAATGCAACACACTAATGAGCCAAGTGGTCCTTGGGGTAGGTTGTCATTGAGCAGCTATAAAAAATTTGCTCTTTCCTTTTCATTATAAAAGAAACAAGCACATGGGCACTGTTATTCTTAATGCCCTGTTTATTCCTTTTGGACCTATTTTGGGAGTTATCTCAATCTAGAGAGTAGTGCCCATTCTCCCGAAGAATTAAAAAAAGAACCCGCAGTTATACAAGAGTTGTACCCACCACTTCGTTCCGTGAGTAGAGGGATAATAACCTAGAGTATAATGATGAATAATATCTAACAAGTGCTTGTATTTACAATGTGTCAGGCATTAATCACATTCATTTCTCCAACAACCCTATAAGGTAGCAGGTTAGTAGCAGCAGCATCTTTTGGGTGAGAAAACGGACGTTCAGATAGCTTCAATAATTTCTCCAACGTCAGAGAGCTAGCAAGAGGGATGGTGGAGATTTAGAAACACCTTGTCTTTTTGTTAGACTCAACATTTAGGCTTTCCTGTCTTTCTCACCATGCTACATGGTCAGCCTAAATCACCCCAGTAACAAATATGGAAAGCATTTGCTCTTGTTATTTGACCATTAATGGAGAATCAAAATACATCCTATAAGTATGTTGGTTAAACGTGCGCACTACTTAGAAGTGATGTCAAGATGTCATTCTGGAAGTTATCTGACTAATTTACAACCAGAAGTCATCACCAACCTTGTAGGCCTGTCTCCATTTTATAAAATCCCAAGAGTGCTGTTGACCGTAAGTGACTCATGCCAAGATTTAACAATTCTTAAGGCTGTGCAAATTACTTAACCTCTATGAGCCTCAGTTTTGTATTTGGAGATTCAGTGATATAATGGATAAAGGCTGCAGCACACATGATTATTCCACACATAAGCACGTCATACAGTTCTTAGAAATAGTTGGCACTCAATAAATAGCAGTTATTATTATTGCTATTGTTGATAAGAAACCCTGCCTTGTAGTGAAATGAAATTCTTTTCTCCAGACTTTAAGCTCTTTCCAAAGTGGGGATAGAGAAAAGCTGCTTATCCTCCAAATAATATGACAGCAGTCCATACCAGCCACCACAGCAATCCTTAACTGTTTGCTGCAACACACGGCATGTTGCCATCAGCTGTGAGATGTGTCCCATGGAATTTGTTGTAATAATAGTAAAAAAAAAAAAAAGTTAAAGTTCTTTAATGATTCATATAAAAAAAGTTTACCCCAATATATCGTTCCATCTAGCTTACTTGCACAACCATATGCTTTCTTGAATTGGACTGAGCAGGGTTTACTACTGGCTTGCCAAGAAATAGTCAGAGCTTGAGCTCACCCAGGAAAGTGTATGAATGTTGAGCACTTGTGTGTCTTGCAGAAATGGTCAAGAACTACTACTTAAGAAATAAAAACAACCAACAACTATCTTTTACACCAATCTGTTGACAGTGTTTTTTTCTGGAAGGATGCAACTATGAAGGACTTTTCTACTCACTATGCTACATATTTCTCTAATGTTTGAATTTTTACAACCAGTATGTATTACTTTTGTAAGCAGAAAAACCAATAAAGATTAAAAAGAAAAACCCTAAGGCATTTGATTTTATTTTCAGTAAAATGGTTTGAGTCCTTTATGGATTAGTCACTTTATTTTATCCCCAGTTTAAAACTGCTGGGGTATTAAAGGCTTCTGCAGCAGCCTGGATGGCAGCCTGGCCCGCATGTCAAGGCCGGTTGGTGGGATACAGGCAGTCTTCCCCTGGTTCTCTGGAGGGACTTCTGGCTTCTACAGTTTTATGGCTGCTCTGGGTTTGGCCACCTCTGAGTTGCAAGGGGTCTCCAAGAACAATGTACCCTGTCTAAGCTGAGCTGAGTAGGCAGAGACCGGGGTGGGGGGGGCGGGAGGGGCAGGTCCTTTTCTAATTTGTCTGCCCAGATGGGCACCTTTCCCCCACCCCCCGAGCACCTTTTTTTAAAATCAGTCCTTCCAGAGGTGGCACCCTTCTCTACAATGTGCATAGATGCCGTGAGTGTGGAGGTAGAGAGTTCAGGAAGGAAAATGCTCTCTCTCCACTCTCTCTTGCTGCTCTAGAGGCTCTGGGCTTCTAGGCACCAGTGTTTACAGCAAGTTCTCACTACATCTTCATGGGGGAAGGTGAGCTGACTTTGGTAACTGTGGCATACTCTGCCCTGGATCTGTGGCGTGGGGTACAGCAGGGATCTGTGCTATAGTCCAGGTATACTGGACAGGCCTCCAGGGCAGGGAGGCAGAGTTCCAGCTGTGAACCACACAAACTAATAGTCAACTTGCCTGCCATTTTGTCTACTGAAGATCTACTAAACATAAAACTAGTGTTTCCTAAGTGTAGTTTTGCGCTGATTTTGAATTCTTTTATGACAGTACTTGATCCTGGCTGATATCATCAAAGCAATTAGCCCCCTACTTAGAAAAGTCTTTGGTGAGACAGCCGCATGGTCATTTCTGTCAACAATAATAATGCCTGATATTTGCAGAGTTCTGTAACAGTTTTTAGAGTTTTTGTACTCATTAGCTTGTTGTGATTTTGGTAATCACAACAATTCTGAAGTAGGCAGTTGGGTATTATTATCCCCATTCTACAGATATGGAAAATGAATCTCAGAAGGGCTAAAGGGTTCTTCTCCATGTCTAGCTTTCCCAGGGTTTAATTATATAGGCAGGCAGGCAGGCACACACACACACACACACACACACACACACACACACACCCCACTATCTCTTTCCTATTTAATATTATTTGCTGCATTTAGATTTATTATAACATCAACCTGGAGCTCTCAAGGGAAAATGACACAAGATTCTAAAATGATCGAGGTTGATTCAGCTAAGAAGTGGAGGTGCAATCCTCCAAGTCTCCCTTTGACCCTCAAGGCCCCTTCCCCCGCAGAGTGGCCTCAAGCAAGTCACCTACACCTCCACTTCCTCCATCTATAAACTGGGAATAATTCTTACCTCCCAGGCAGGTGGGGGTAAATGAATGCTCCCAAAGCTCTTTGAAGATAAAAAGACCTATATAAATGAGCAGCTTGAGGAAGCTTGGAATATCACTCTTGGCAAGGACCAGGACGCTGAACCCTCACTACTCACAACAGGCTCTGCCACAAAGAGAATAAAGAAAAATACATAGAACTGTAATTTTCATTTGTTAACCGGACTTAAAGTTTTTCTTTAATAACTGGTTTCCAAAATGCTTTCCTGAAGGACTAATGGCCCAGATATTACTCTTAGTTGCACCCTGAAAGCAAAAGAGCACTTAGATGGAGAAGTCACCTCTATGACAGCTGTCAGAGCAAAGTCACTGAACTAAACTTTCAGGAGGCTCATGCAGTCTTTAGGGGAGTGAGGAAGTGGTGTGATTCCCACTTGTTAAACACAATAAGCATACATGTTGTCCTCGGATATCCAGAATCTCAGTGTTCAGTTATATCTCACTCAAAGGACCCTGTCAAATTATAGCCATAAAATAAAAAAAAGGTCTGTACCTTACTTTGAAACCCCACTCTCTAAGTCTTGCACCTTACATACTATTTCAAGTCACTTCTTAAAAGCTTTGACTTGTTTCTGCTGAAAACCTAACAGCATCTTAAAAATCATTTTTAATAAAAAGTACTGCACATATCTGCCACACACACCTCAAACACTGACAGATCAAGCATTTGCAGACTAAATTTAAAATAAGACAAAATTGGAGCTTTAGAACTTTGACTGTTTCCGTCAGCCTTTGTACAAGTAAGACTTAGGTGCATAAGAGTTAAAACACTTGGCCAGAATTCCCCATATGAATTCAGAGAAAGACGAGTTGTCTATGCAGGAAATCTCTGAAGAATAAGAAAGACAGGCACATCTTCTCACGGGGACAGTCTGTGAACATGTAGGTAGTTCTGACAACGGGGCCAGAATAGCAATCCTCTGTAATATGTTTCTATCCCTACAAGATTAAGCTTTCTAGAGAAACTGACTCACATTCCCCGATGCATATGTATCTTTGCTAAAAGCTAAATATAAATGAGCACTTTTGTCCCTGGACAGGGACATTCTGTCAAATCGGAGAGGAAACAGATTTTTCACATAGAGGAACAGTGAATGGCTTTGATTTTTAGATTCAGTTCTCCCTAGAATTCTCCCACTTCACAGTAATGCACAGAATGCCTAAATATAAGGCAATTGACTCTATGCCTCTTTTGGTAACTACCTGGCAACCAACTAAACAGTGAATAATTGAACAGCAAGAGCAGCAGCTTTGTAATTCTTTATTCCACTTATCCAGTGGGCAAACACTGAACAAACCCTCACCCAAGAAGATGTCATTAAGATCAGCAATACATTTCTGATTGCTTTCACTTTTTTCCCCTAATCTTCTGCCTTTATAAACAACAGAACCTACCTGTTATTAAGAATTTGTGGTATTATGCAAAATCAGGTATCAAGACAAAGGTAGCTGGCCATTTGGGACAAGATTCCACATTCTAGAATTAGCTACATTAAAAAAAATGTACAGCTCTTAAAGATTTTCTAGGAACTTGAGCTCAGAAATATATCTAATCAATATCCTTCTCTTGAAACTCTCAGTGCAGGTTGTCATCTCATGTGAATAGGAAAATGAATCCATTTTATTTTACTAAGTGGTTAGACTATGCTCATGGGAAATTCCTAAAAACTTCTCTTCCAGCAATATGTGTCTGTCCCTTAGATAACTCTGGATAATACCAGAAAAAAAAATTCTGATGCACAGAACTGCATCTAATCTTTCTAGTGATCAACCTCAGTGTAGATAACATTTTTCCCCTCCTTTAACAAGAAAAATTGCACCACATTTAGGTTGTCTTCCTCCCCTCAGAGTTGAGAGCAATGGGGTCAGTTCCTTGCTTTCATCATTCAAAGTCTGTTTTTCACAACAGAAAGGAACATCTTTAAAACCAAACCAAATCTGGAGATCTTATCTAGTTTCTGCTTAACCAAAAACTTCAGAATTACTATTACTGCGTTTCAAGAAATAACCTTACTTTACACAATTACCCCCAAATTCTCACACCTAAGCCCAAGAGATAACCACTCCATTTTACAGCTTTCTTAACTTCATAATGGCATATGCATACCTCAAACTATATCTATTCTACAATCCTTGCATTTTGATTTAGGTTTTATTTTTTTTACATGGGTACATATAATGTTACAAAAATAATCTGGTAATTCATGTACAAAACCAAAGACAGAAAAAAACTTGTTGACATAGAAATGTGTCTTATAATAAGAAGATATTTAAATCTACTAATTATATGACTGTATATGTGTCTGGCCCATGGTATGCTTAGCATGTAACATCACAGTTCACTGAATAAATCAACCAAAACATGCTGTCTGCCTCACAGTACTTTTATTTGTTTTTAATTGAGGTAATATTAGGATACCCCCTCAGATATTGCCACTTCAGTACACCCACCACCAAAATCACCGATAGTCCACCACTATAGTCCACTGTGCTTCTTTCCCTCTGTTTTGTTTTGCTTTTACCCCTCTTCCCCTACTACCCACCTTGGTGCTTCAGTTCTATAGTCAGCTATCAAGGGTTAGTTTTAAGCTTTTATCTTACTCTTAATTTAGTTACTTTATATTCCACACATTAGTGATACCATACAATGTTATTCTCCTTCTGTCTTATTTCAGTTAGCATTATCCCTTTTAGCTCTATCTATGTTGCTGCAAATAGCATGGGTTTATCTTTTTTGATTGCTGAGTAATATTCCATTGTGATATTCATCTTTTCGATCGACTCATCCGTTTTGGGGGCACTTAGGTTGTTTTCATAATTTAGCTATAGTAAATAGTGCTGCAATAAACATGGGAGTGCAAATTTCCTTAGTGTTTTTGAATATTTTGGGTAGATGCCTAGGAGTGGAATTACTGGGTTGAATGTCAGATCCATTTTTAATGTTTTGAGATACCTCTATACTGCTTTCCATAGGGCTGACCAGTCGGTATTCCCCCCAGCAGTGGCGGGTTCCTTTTTCTCCACGTCCTTGCCTACACTTTTTGTTTCTGCTCTCAAAATACTCTTTTAAGGGACAAAGTCTCCTGCCTAAAAAGTCAGTTATTGATTACTAATTCCAATTGCACAATACCTATGACCCTGTAACTGTGTCACTGCAAAAATCAGCTGGATAATGATGTACAAAATTGGGTCAAAATAACCAGAATCCAGGTTAAATCATCAAAGCTAGCCAGGCAAAGAAGTCCATTCCTTCCTTCTATTAGTATGAATAGTTTTTAAAGGACTGTTTTCATTTACCAAATAGCAAGTTATATCATTTAAGAAGTATTCCCTAAGAAAATTAAATTTGAATTCATGGCAAAAGATTACAAATAACTGGTAAATTTAAGCCTTGAAAATAAATTTGCACCCCTCTGTATTAAATCATAGAGAACTAAAACGACAACACATCCACAGCCACAGGAAAACAGAGTGGAGGCGCCAAGACTTCCTTGGTCCACAGATCATTTTAGTGGGTGTGGTTGGTTAAGAGGATTATCCCACAGTCCAGATCCCCACCCCAAATCTGTGCTTTTTCCCATTTTTCAAAGTCTCCATAGAAATTAATAGGGAGAATAAACCTTTGATGAGAGACCAAGAAAGGGTCTGGTTTTGATTAAAAATCACAAGCACATTATTTAGACTTGCCAGAAGCAGAAGTGTAGCTGCTGTCATACTAATCATTTAAGACTGTCAGATGTTGAAGGCTTAGTAACCAACTCCAAGAAGAAAAATTCTACTAGTTTTTCCACCTCCCAATTTCCAGGATATAACCAATGGCATCTAAACAGCAGATAAAACAAGTTTTAACCCTTCAGATGCATTCCAGAAGTAGTTTTAGATTGTAGTTCAATGGTGACTTTTTTTTAAATTCCCTTTTCTAAGACAACCAGTTCATCCAGGCATAGAGAGGTCCAGACAAATGACCTGAGTATTTTTCCCGATCTTTCTTTAAATGCACCCCTGTTCAACAGGTTTATTAAAGAAACATGTCCAGTATTTATGACAATGTGTAAGATCAGAGAATGGATAACAATTATTTGTTGATAGTTGAAGCACAGTTGTCTCTGTCTATTCCCAAGGGCACAAAGCAGGAAATGGTGGCTAGTTCTTCATAGGGAAGGGAAATACAGAGACAGCAGCAGAGCCTTGCAGTATATTAAGTAGTTGTGAGACATGAGAAGAAAGCATGCTCTGCACAAGCTAAGACTGTCAGATTTATTTTAAGAAGGTCTGACATCTGAGCATCAATTCACACATTATAAGACCTAAAAAATGTCATTTTTCCTACAAAAGGAAATGTATATCCTGGGTGTTTATCTTGAAATTACCTATTTTTATGTAAGTCAGGCTCTAGAGGTAAGAATACCATAGTCATGTAAAGATATCAAAATAATGCTCACAACGCTGTCGTTCCTATTCCATTTTCAGTGTCTGCTCTTTTTTCCCAAGGAACATCTTTTGCCTGCAGAGACAAGCATTGCAGATGCCATCCCAGTGCTGTCCTGCACAGACTCCTCTCAGCTCTCCAGCATCTGGTAAGTGTGTCTTTGCCACTGAAGACAGTTGAGTGAGTGAGTGTGACATTATAATTGGAATAAGAGAATCTTTCTAATTTGCAGTAAAAGTGTACCATTCATACACTTAGGTACTTCAGTATGGCATGGTTTTGAAATCCATTTCACAAGTGATGGCAGCACATTTCACTTTGGATGGAAACATACTCTGATTGATAACAGCTGCTACAGGCACATCTTTCTAGTCACAGCCAGAGCTCAGGAGAGCAGGTTCTTTTTAATGCCAAGGGCTACTACCATCCTAGATCATCATTAACACACACACACACACACACACACACACACACACACACACACACACAAAAACTTTCTCTCACACACACTCCACATGCTCACAGACAGGTCCATGCATCCAGCTACAAGTCTGCCACCACCTGTGGGCACCATGCACAAGTGGGCAGAGGGAAGCACAGGAGGTACACAGATCTACAACACACTCCCTCTCATTACATTAGCTTCCCTGCGTGTGAATTAAGGATGAAAGCGAAAATTTTCCAAAAGGAGAAGAAAGAAAAGTATTGAGTATAACTTTGAAGATAGTCTAGAGGTTCAATTTGCAAGCTCTAGAGTCTGGGGTTGACTCGCTGCATGTCACTTGCTAGCTATATGAATTTGGGCAGCTTTTTAAATGTCTCTGTGTCTGATTTTTCTCACCTTTAAAATAATTCCTACTGCATTATTATAGGCTACCCAAGTAAAATGCCTGTAGAATCAGTGTCTAGCATGTACTAAGTGCTCAATAAATGTTAGCTGTTGTCATCATCACCTACTATCTTTTTTTTTAAAGATGCATTTATTTATGCATACAAGCTGAGGTGTGGGCCAGAGGTGTGGGGTGGTGAGAGGACTCATTAGACAGAGTCGGGAGCAGAACAGGCAGATTGACTGAAGTACACTGCCGAGGGGAGCAGCAGACGAGGCAGGAGAGGTCTGCTGCACCATGTGGGAAGCTCCCTGGCTGGGGATCAAACTCGTGCTTTCAGTGCCTCTGGATAGCTTCATAGTGCTGTGCGTAACTTGTGCCGCTAGGGAGGCCCACCACCTACTATCTTTTAAGGACCATGTGGCAAGGGCTGCAATTTGAGTTGAGAGGACCAACAGAAGAATGAGGAGAAACAGGTCATTATATTCCTGAAACACAGATGTGGGGTTTAGCAGCTTTATTCCTAATGCAGATCTCAAAGGAGAAGTAATACTAAGTGGTACAAAGCATGGTTGAAAGAAATCACTGAATGTCAGGTACACACTTTCTAGAAAAAGCCCATAGCAAAGTGGCATCTTGGAGAGGTGGTAAGTGGAGGATGTGGTAGAGAGGTCTTTAAGAACTGTGTGGTAAGGTGGGAAAAAGAAGTACAGGGCTCGGAGGCTTTGAAGACTACCTGTGTAATGAGCGAAACCGATCGCGCACCTGAGAAACTTGTGACCATCCTTCTCCAGGCTCAGCTTCCCTTGTCGGTTCTTAGGTAACATGGTGCACTAGATACTCTTCAGATCAGGTCCTGTTATACTATGATTTGATGATTAAGAATGAGTTGAATTGGCATTTCCCCAAAAGGAAGGACATTTTTATTATTTTTTATTTTTAAAGATTTATTTTTTATTTATACATACAAGCTGGGGTACAGGCCAGAGGCGTGGGGTGGTGAGAGGGTTCACCAGAGACAGAGTGGGGAGCAGAACAGGCAGATCAGAGGTACACTGCTGAGGGGAGCAGCGGGCGAGGCAGGAGAGGTCTGCCGCACCATTTTTAAATGGCAAAACCCTGCAGGTGTCATCTACACAGGGAAAAGTGATAGAAAGTGAAAGAGAAGCCTGCCCAGCAACCATTTCACCCACTTTCATTGTCTTTTGGTTTAGGAAAGGAAATCTGCTGAAAAATTCTCATCAAGGTGCAAAGTAGAAGTTCTGGCAGTGTCCACAAGAGCTAGATCACTCTTTCTATACACCTGCCTTCTCCTTTTTGACTTTCTTAAATAAGATGTTTACTATCAATCAGAATCCCCTTCAAAGCAAAGCCTGCCCATACAGATGAGGCAAGGAAGCACATGTTCACAGGGTGTTGACAGTATTTTTTTCCCCTTCAAGGTAAACAATTTCATTTGACTGTGTTGGGACAGTTAGGTCGTTTTTTTTTTAATTTTTCTTTTTCTTTGAAGGCCACTAATTGTGTACTTTTTTAACTTTAATTTTAAATTTTTTAAAACTGAAGTAACAGTTGTTTGCAACAAGTTATGTGTTTGTGACAACATGGCTAGAACTGGAGAGGGTTATACTAATTGAACATTTCGTGCTTTAAACCAACTGAGGCAGAGCCCCTGGTAGGTAGCCACAGTAATGGAAATCTATTTCCCATTGTTATTTATTTTTCAAAACAAAATCTTCTCCAGCAGCAAAGCAAGTTAGGACCTCAAGCTACTTGGTTCCAGCTATTACTGCTTAAGGCATTAGATGTCAAGGACCAAGTTCTAGAATGTGTCAAGAACCATTAGGACATACAGAAGTAACTTCTGAGGCAGGAGCTGGTGGTAACATACAATGTTACCAAACAAGAGCCTGCTTTATGAGATGTTGGGGAGCCCAAGCCCAAAGGGGAAGCTGGAGCCAGCCAGTGCTTCCAGAAAATCAACTTAACTACTCACCATGACCTGCCCCAATTTTGCCTTCACAGTTATTCACAGAGACCAAAGCAGTCACTTCAAGCAATTCCAAGAAATGGAGGTCACAAAAAAAAAAAAAAAATTAGGCTTAGAAAAAATCATTTGAATAAGTGTGCAGATTTCCTAATTGAACTTCTGAATTGGACATTTAGCTGTCCACACTCCCTGCTAGCTGGACAATTTTGTTAGTAATTCTGTTAGAGTAGTGATTCTGATCCAGCTGAAAATAGACAAAATCTGGATCCTGAATGGGAACTGCAAGTGTGTAGATGTTCTTGGGCTGTAGTAAAGAGTGGCCTTTAAATGTCCTTTGCATTTGCTATTGTCACCACCTACTATATTAATTTTTCAGGTTCAAAACCTTGGTATGTTTATTTAAAAAATCAGCCACATCTCAAACACAACTGCCAATAATTAGAAGAATGGGTAGCTCCTGTGAGGAAATATTATTCATTTAAAACATCTTTTAAAATATGTTACAAGAATAAGTTTGACCGGTCCTTACTCATCTCTACCCTCTGAAATAAACAGAGTATTTCGGTTGAAGCCAACCTCCTGTTCTTGGAATCAGCCTTTTGAGTTGTCAGGTTGGGAAGATAAACTGATCATCATAAAATTTACCATTGTCAATCGCAAAGCAGGTAATTATCAGAAAAATAGCACCATTTCAAAACATCTCATGAGAATGAATCACTCCATCTGTGAGAGAAAAAGCAGTCCTTTCCTCTGTCCTGGTCTGTTGCGGCAGAGTGTTCAAGAGGCACACTTCATTCACCAATTAGACATTGCTGTCCATTTCAGAATGAATCTATCATTTTCCTTTCTTTCCTCATTTCATTTCTTTCTTGAGGTTTGGACATTAGTCACTTGTTTCACAGAATGCTTTCTTTGGGTATGACTTACAAACATTCTTTGAGAATTTATATCAAAGTTCAAGGCACTGTGCAAAAGCTGATGTCACTAGTGGGTCAGGGATACTCAGCAACAGCGACAGCAAGGCTTCTAAAAGCTCTGTGTAGGTTTCTATTGTGTCATTGCAGGGGCTTTCCTTAAAGGAGCTTTTAGAAAGAACTGCAAATGGAGAAAAACAACCTTTGACAGCAGTGATCCTGTCTTCTAACCTACATCAGGGTGGCAAGGGGATGGGCCCATAGTCGCACTGGATACCACAGTTTCTTTCTTCCCCTAACGTGACAACTTCTGGGTGGCCTCTCCATCCTGGTCCACTTTCCAGGTTCTACATTTTGTTCAAGTCTAACAGAAAATAGGGAGCAAGAAAGGAAGACTTCGGGGAGAACTGACACTCTAGCCCTACCCCTGTCCCAGGTCAACTAACAAATCTCCTAAACTTACATGCATTTTTACATTCCAGGAATTTAAATTTATATTAACTGTAATTTGAACAAATGATTGGTTTGTCTATAGAGAAAGTAATTGCAAAACTGGAGGAAACTTGTCCTGAAGGCCACAGCAATGGGTGTGAATGGCCAGAGGGACCAATCTTTGAGATCTTGAATGGTAAATGTAAGAATACCTATGAATATGGCTACTCATTTTACACCATGGTGGCTATCTGCCCCGACTGCAGCAAGCCAAAATAACTCCTAGGAGGCCGGAGGACAAGAAAATAGGCCGCAGTTCTAGATGTTCTTCAGTAGACTCTAATAAACCTTAAAGAACAAAACTTTAAAGTCCATTTTTCTATCGCTGGACACACCAAACTGTTAAATGAGACATACAAGGGTAGTTCCAAAGGACTTTTCATGGGGAAAATGTTAATGCTACAATTAAAATTTCTATCAAATTCCTGGTGTGCCTTTATCTTGAACCCCTGGCTGAATAAATAAGACCGCCAGAAATAGGGAACTCTGCTGGCTGTAATAAAAGTACCAAGCCACCCCATGACTACACTCTGTTGCAGCTGAGTAATTTCTGAGCTAGTGGCTGAAGTCAGAATTCTCCTGTATTACCATCAGATTATGTCAATGAAAGTCACGATTCCAGAGTCCTGTTGGGCAGGAGTTCCCCTTCTGTTCTCCATCCATTCAGCTGCCTTCACTCCCGCTAGCTGGACAATTCTGTTAGCAATTCTGTTAGAGTAGTGATTCTGATACAACCAAAACATGTAAAACATGGCTCCTGGATGCGAACAATAAGTGTGTGGATGCTCCTGGGCTATAGTAGAGAGTACTCTTGGAATGTCCTCTGCATTTGTTGTTGCCACCATCAACTGTATTAATTTTCTGGAAGAAGGAAGTTAGCTGCCAATATTTTCTTCTGACACAATCACTAGCACCAGCCTCTGCACCAAAATGAGGATTGATCTTCAAAGTAGTGATGTTGTCATTGCCACAGGCTACTCTGAACTACTTCTTTCACAACTGCTTTTAATGAGATGAGAAAGACAAGCCTGTGACTTTAGAGTCATCTTTTTTGTTTTTAAGAAAATGGCCTGGCTGCGGGTATTTTCTCTTACCTTATACACCACATTAACCTTTTTTTTTCAAAAATCAAAAGCACTTTCCCAGGAGAACAATGGCCAAGCTGGAGAATATGTAAACATTGCTAAAGGAATTGAGAGCAATTCTACAAGAGGAATTACATATTAGTTTTTGGCAGTGCCAGCATTTTGAATACAGAAGTTTAGCCTTCACAGTTGACTGCTCTGAGGGGCAATGTTCACTGGGAAGCACAGCTCCTAGTACATCTGTTAAAGTAAAATCAGCCTCGTTACCTAATAATATAAATGACTCTGGGAGGAAATGTTGAGTCCTGGTGTTATTTCTCCTTGTAATACTGTTCAATTAGAGTGGACTGTGGAAATTCTGACTTCATTACCCATCACCGCTGCATTAAAATATGCTTTCTGATGTCATGCTCTGAAATAAACTAACTTGTTTGTTACAACTACCTACACACAAATTAGAAAATTATATGACAAGGAGTTTAATGCACCCTTCAGCTGGGACACAGGTTATTACTGAAAGTAGTTGTCGGCATGGTTTCTGGTTTCGCAGTAAAAGAAGACGACTTGAAAGGACTCAGTGGTTTTGATGCTCTTCTGAAATGAAAACATTCAGTGAGTGCACAGCACTGGGTTATCATTAATGTCAGCCATGCAGAAACACTGTCTCCACCAACACTCCCATCATTCCTCCATCAAGACTGTGACTTTCCACTCTGGCATTTTGGACACTGTGCTGGTACTTTTCCAAAAGAGAATCTCTGGGCAATCCATTCTAGGTAACAAGCATAAAGCTCTGTAGTGAATAGACGGCCTGAATTTGCTACAGTCAGCCAGTAATTTTCATAGGAGAACATGTTCCTTTCTGAACCACTGCACACTGATGGAATCCTGAAACTTTGGGAGGCAAGTGTAAATACTGCATTTAGTGGTACATAGTCTCAGTTCAAAATAATGTAGTGGATAGAAATATAAAAGTACGGTAGCTTTACTTCGCTCCTATAGAAGTTCAACAGGAACTTCTATGTACCATTTAAAGCAGAAAAATCTCTGGGATTCTTGATAATTTGCTGTTATGTAATACACCTTTTAAAGAGTGTTTCCATTGCCTGACTATGCTGTAAACATGCAACAAAACACTTATACTTCCTCTCAAAGCCATGAGGCATGAAACAAGTTGTGTTGGGTAGAATAGTGCAACCTTAAAATAATACAGAGCTGCCATCTACTTTTTGTACAATGAGATCAAGCTGGGCACAAGAGAGGAAAGCTGCTTTCTTAGGTTGGCACAGTTAGATAAGTGGTATCCACTCTCCTACCATTGGGGTATTTTGTTGTTCTTTTCCTCCTTTCATTGCCTATGAGTTAATTTAAGAAACAAGCAAGGTGGTGGGGATTAGGCTCACTATAAAACTATGTTGCCATATGCTTTGGTTTCAAAGACTTGAAGAACAAGATACCAAAACTTGAAATGAGAAAGTATTTTGCCGTTTCCCAGGAGATCACATATTTATTGGACTTCTTACCATGGTAGTATGCCAGTTATACAATTTTTGTATTGTAGTGATTTTGAAACACCCAAGGTGAATTTTCACAGAGATTTCCTGGGTGTTGGGGGTGGTAAAGAACTCTGAGAGTACTCTTAGAGCAATCTTTTTATTTCCCTCATTTTCTATGTTTTCAAATTATAAATTCAAACTGTAATGTCACTCTCTACCTTCTCCCATTTCCCTTCCAATCTGCAAAACAAAAACATAAAAATTATATTACATAAAAGTTATATTCTATTACTTACATTGTGAAACAGCTACTAATAGGATTCTGGGGAGGTTATAAATCCTGCTTTATACAAAGTGTCTGACTTTCTTCCAGTTACCAACTCAGCTTATTTTAATAAGACAAATATGATATTTGAAAACTAATGGCCAAAGGATGAAATTATTTACATTTGACCTGTTTTTGACTTAGTAAAAAGTGGAGAAGAGAAGCATCTAGGATTTGGAAACAGGATGGGGAATTTTAATGTTTTAAGTTATTCATATTCAATTCAAGACATATTCATTTCAAAAAAATAATGGTTCCCCCTTCTAGTGATTACCAAAAAGACAAAAAAAAAAAAACTTGCTATAAAATCATATCTGGAAAATATCAATAGAAGTGTCATTGATCATCAAAAATTGGACATTAAGGAGATTAAAGTTATTGTCAGTACACAGAAGCTTTCATTGGAAAACAATTAACTTTTTCAATGTTGTCTTCTTCAAGTTCAGTCTGAAAAAGATATAAAGGAATACATACTATCATGTAAATGATGACTCTCAAAGGAGATGAATGTGGATGGAATTTTTAAAAATGCTACCTAATTCTGAAATAATAAAAGTTCAAGCAATGGATGACTGATTCACACCTCAAAATTATACCCAGCACAGGCTTACAAAAATAAGTTTTCAATTTTGTGAAATCATCACCACACTTAGAGAAAACAAAAGAAGCATTTTGCAGAACCATAATGGTTTTGTTGCTCTTTCTGCTAATTTGCGCAGAAGCTTGATTGTGTGGGCCACTTGTTCTTCATCACACTAAACCAACATCTTTAGAAGAGGACAAGACAGCTATGAATTAAGCAGTATCTTCGTTTTTCAGTTTCTACAAGGACATTTCACAGGATTCCGTAAGTGAAATCAATTAATTAAGAACTATAGCTATTCGGAGAATGTGCAACACATTAATATATCCATATAGAACAGATCCATGCCCATTTGTCTTCAGCATTTGAAAATTGCTGGTAGGAGTGATTCAGTGCTTTTGCCTGTTATCTTAATAATCTCATGTCTTTTAAGCAAAAGGAAATGTATACTGCATAATAGTTTTACCACTCTGACCTCAATATAGAGTAAAATGACAGATAACAAGAAGCAGAAGCCAGCCACTTATACAAGTAAGTGATTTTGATGCTTTGGCTCATTCTGGTGTCTGCTCAGTTCCCAACATGTTGGTCAGCAGATGTGGCTGACACAGTTAAAACCTGCTATTTCTAAGGCTTATGATATTAAATATATGAAGCACCCTTTTTTTTTCCTCATCTCAAAACAATCTCAATAAAAATCCATGCCCCACAAGAACTGTCCTCAGGAAGGGAAATTAAAAGACCTTGGGGAATTTTCCCTACTGCCCTACAGTGATACCCCCTTGGCCTCCTCCTATTTTTTTTAATAAGATTTATTTATTTTTTTATTTTTGCATACAAGCTGGGGTGCAGTCCAGAGGTGTCAGGTGGTGAGAGGGCTTACCAGAGACAGAGCAGGGAGCAGAACAGGCAGATCGACCAAAATACACTGCTAAGGGGAGCAGTGGGCGAGGCAGGAGAGGTCAGCCGGGCCATGTGGGAATCTCCCCGGCCGGGGATCGCGCTGCAGCCGCCCACAGCTCCACAGTGCTGCGCTAACCCATCGTGGCACCAGGGAGGCTCTGGCCTCCTCCTACTGTCTAACCTTCTCCAGTTAGACAATAAAGGTAGATACACTGCCTCTCACAAATCATGGCTTTAGTTTTGCTTAGCATGCTCTAAAGAGCTAAACAACCTTTCAAATAACAAAATTCCAGACCTGTAAAGATCTCTGCGGTCACCCAATCAAGCCCCTTAACTTTCTAGCCAAGCTGGCAGAGATTGAGTGTCCCAAGATTACCACGATGGGGTGAGAACCCAAAAGAAGCCAGCTCCCACATCTTCTTAGTCTCCTGCCATCTTTTCAACTAGATTGATCCCAACCTCCCCATTTCACAGAAGATAAACAGCCAGTGTTAACAGAAATCACTCACTTGGGAGGGCTGAGCACACATTAGTTTATCAGGTGGTTAGCTGAGGCCTTGGCAGCTGCAGGGGGCCCTGACCTTGAGGACACCAAACAGAGAGTCATTCAGGGTTCACAGTGCTGGAGGGAGAGGCAGTGAGCTTTGACACTGCAGGCAGAATGCTGGGCAGCTGGGGGTGGAGAGAGTTATCAGAGAGCAAACGTCCCAGCAGAGAGGGAAAATGATGGAGGTACCAAAGAGGATGATTACATTGAAATAAAACTGTACCCAGCTGACATTTTCCTCAGTCTCAGTCCTAGTCACAAGTGCAGGTATATCTAGAGATAAAAAAGCTGGACTTGCCTTTGAAAATCTCTCAATATTTGTCCCAGGTGTCCATAGGAAATCAAATACAAGAGACACCCCTAGTGCTCTCCCCCCAAGTCATCTGCTATTTTAGTATGTGGATTCATTCTTCATAGCATTTCTCACTCCCTGGAAAGCGAAATTTTTATTAGCTGTCTTCACATGTTTGGGATGTGCAGCAGGGTCCTGTCTTTCTTCCTTATCCTATATTCCCAGATCCTAGTTCAGTGCCTGACACACAGCAGGTGCTTCAAAGGAATGAATAAGTCAGGAAACCCTGCCACCTGTTTCTGGCATGGAGTCTCTACTACCCTAGAGTGGAACAGGGTTTGTAAAGATATCCTGGACAGCCCCACACATTTCCTCCTATTATGAAAACGATGACAAAAACTAAAATAAATGAAAGGATTTCTCCTTTATCATAAAACGAAACAAGAAAGTCAAATGCACAAGCATTCTTTTCTGAGCTACACTTATTAGAAACCGCAACCCAAGATGTCAAAGGAATTCAGAGGCTTGATAAAAATGTGGGAGGGAGGGGTACAGGTGTAGGGAAGGGGGTGTCTCATGAAAAGGTGGTAACTACTCTTCCAAGGTCAAAGGTCAGTCCATGGGTGGTCAGCACTGGTTGACTCATGGGTGCTATTAGGTGTCAGAGTGGCTTCAGAGACAGTTTTGGGCCCTAACATGCAGTTGACAACTTACTAGCTGAGTGATCATGGACAAGTTATTTAACCTCTCAAATCCTCTACTTTCTAATCTGTACCATGGAGATAATAACTATTTCATAGGGTTCAAAATACATCTAAGCAACTACCTCAGTGCCTAGCACACATTGGTAGCCAATGTCACTATTACTATGTGAGCTATTGGTATTTTTATCTGGTCTCAGAAAATACTCAATAATCAAACTTAATCTCCATCTGCTTTTCTGAACCAGGAATTACTATCCTGGGATATTATTGGGCCAAGGTAGTAGTGGGTTTCACCTCATTTTCCATGGCTTTCTAGTGGATGCTTGGGAGGCAGGTTGAGATGTGTCGTGCTGTGATCGATTATGACATCTGCCAAGGGTGTGGGGCTAGGCTCACTGGTTCTAATATTACAATTGGTAAGCCTCTTTTAGAGCCACAGAGACTAACGACTATGTTACTATTATGCAACAAAGCACAGCGAAACGGGAGACTGGACTAAGGGTCAGGTGGTCTGGGTTCTAATTTTACCTGCAACTAACTGGCTGTGTAATTTTGATCCAGTCACTTTTCCATGAAATCACTTCCTTTTCCAATTCTGTGATTTGTCAATATTGACTTTTTAAAATGTAAGTTATATATATATCTACACATGCACATACGGCAGGGCCTGGCCTGCATGTACTTGGCCTAAATGTCCTTGATGTACATTTGTTGAGATCATTTGAAGGAAAATAAAAGCATGAGTCTATTGTAGAGAACAGTAACAGTTAAATACTTCTTGTCCTCATTCAGAAAGTTTGGCTCTTTCTACCAATGAGGAATATATTTGAAAGGAGAAAGAGTTACAATATTTTCGGCTCTAAAAAAATATCAGCTAATGCTTAGGGATGCTCCAAGAACGACAAGGCTGTTGAGAATATGGCAGCTCTTTAATAACCAAGACTCCATTTTAAAATAGCTGGAATTAATTACAGAGCTAATGACCCATTGAAAGGCTTATTTAAATACCAAAGCCAGCACTGAACAATCATGGAAAATATGGCTTCAAAGGGTTTTAGAGAGCAGAAACCAGGAACAGCAGTGGAAACAAAAAACAATTTATCTTAGTACACTAGCTACTTTGGTGGAAAACATTCAGGATGTGACCATCTCAAGGGAGTTCTCACACTGGGTAAGAGAAGCCACAGGATCAAGAGAAAGACAAGAAGATGACAGTCAGTCACCTGCTTGCAATAAAGGGACTCTATTCAGCATTCACCCTGAGAGGTGAGCCCTGCACAAACCATTTCCCCCATCACCCAGCCTTTCTTTCCCCCAGGCTCACCCGTGGTTTTTCTGATGTACCTACCCATTTTTAATGTGCAAGAGGGTAAAAGGAAAATTTCCAGAGAGAGGAAAAATATATTTTAATAAGTCTCTGTGGCTATTTTAGAGCCGCATTATCTCCACGAGTTTCCTGTGTCTCGGTCCTCTGTGCCTCGCAGCCGCACCATCATTAGCCGAAGAGGAGGTGATAATCTTCTCCAGCGCGCCCTACTTGCCAGGCAAAAGTGACAGCGCTGCAGTTCTTAGTTTCTCTCTGTACCAAAATGGCCTTTCTGCACATCAGTATCCTGGGAGCACGCTGGGTGGCCAGGGCTGGTCTGGTTTCATTATTTCATTCATGCCCATTTATTAAAAGCATTACTCTCACCCTTATTTACTATAGCCCAGATGTGCCTTGCAGTTGCCTGGCTAAGTAAAAAAGTATAATGGAAGCAAAAGGCTCCAAAACCCTGAGATCTCAAGGTGGGGATGTAGGGGTAGGCGTGAGATGCTCTTGATGTATACTGGTTTCAAGGAGCAAATATAAATTTTAGTATAAATTGCTGCTCACAATAACGCTTTTAAACCAGCAATTATTTATACTGTACTACTTGAGGAACCCTATAATTATTCTGAAAGCGCTTGCCAATGTCTACCCTGTTTCATAATTGCCAAAACAGCCTTGTTCAAAAGAATTAGTGGTGGTGTTAAAATCCTGTTTGATATTAGGTTACTGCTCAAAACAAGAAGGGATGGCAGGACCTGTAAGAGTCCAGCAGAATGGGGCTGATGAGAAGAAAGAACCTGTCTTGTATTCACAGGTGGGAAGAGAAGGAGGGTGATGTGGGAGGACGCTCACATTTCTTGAATATTTTCTTGACTCCTTTTCTAAGAAATACTGTCATCTGTTGAGTAAAATGACTTTAAGGAAACTTTAAAAAAATGTTTCAAGTGGCAGTAACTTAAAAGACGGCCAACCTCTCCTTTTTCCTCTCTCCCACTTGCCCTGAAAATATTTTTCCACTTCCAGTGCTTACTGTTGATATTCCTAAGCGAATCCGGGGAGCACCTATGACCTGCAGCTTACACATCTCAAAACACCCATATGTTTAGATCACTGGACTCTGCTGACCTATTTTCTGCTGTTTCTTTCTGTTACAGATACCTCCACTACTTTAAAGAGTGGTCCCTCTACTCTGCAGTGATACACAGACAGCAGAGAGGTTCAGGTTACCTGGAATGAGAGATTTTAGAGTGGTGACATTTGAGGGGAGTGTTCAGAGAAAGATGGGAGGCATCCTGGGTGTCTCTCATTATTATTTTCAGCTTCCTGGCTTTAGAGGCCTACCCAACTGTGGATGAGGGGTTCTATGTTCCCTATTCAGGTCCAGATGAAATCCCCCTTCCAAGATGCTATGGATAGTTTCATAACTAGAAAGAGGGAGAAAATTCTGACTGAAGTGACATCTTCTGAATTAAACCACTTAGTTTGACTTCCTCCTGTTGCCCTTCTCTCATACAAACTGAGCATGTAAAAGAAGAGCACTAAGGCAGATAACTGAAAGTAAGTTTTGTGCTACTTACTTAAATATTTTAGGGAAGTGTTTTTCCTACTCTGCCCACCTAAGTTAGCTTCTCACTTCTCTTGCTTCCTTCACAGGTGAAGACATTGCCATGGGCCCCTCCCCATATGTCTGAGAAGATGTGGGCCAAACCCCGAAGTCAGCACTCTGTGGAGCCATTGGCACTGAGTGAGCTCCTCTGTGCCTGGAAATCGCCAACTTCTCCTCTTTCCTCACTTCCACTTCTACTGGAGACCCCATCTTTGTTTCACACCTTGTTTCATCTTAAAAACTTTATGAAATGAAATCTAGGGGAGGGTGGGAGAGGGAAAAGAAGAATGAGGAAAGGAAGTACAGTGGACTATGGGTGATTTGGTGTTGGGGGCACTATGATGGCAATACCTGATGGGGGTATCCAAATATTACCTCAATTAAAAATAAAATGAAAAATGCTTACAAATTAGATGTTTCCCTTCACCATTCCTGTATCCAGTTTGAACTTTCTCATCTTCCTCTTGTGACCATATATTGCCTTGCCATTTCTCCTCCAGGAACATTCGCTTGTCCACCATAATTCAGTGATAAATGGCAAGGAACAGATTCACTGGAGCATCTATTTTCGAATCATCCCCAAATGTACGAGCAACTTTAAATGCTTAAACAGCATTAAGTACCTGATACATACTTTTAAGGTAGGGCCAACCCTGACTGTCTGATTTAATCCTGCTGTCACTGGGTAGTCTTTTTTTTCTTTTGTTCTAAAGAAATTCCTTCTTACTAGAGGCTGGCAAGAGTGATTTTCTGCTACTTGTATTCTCCTTGCCCAGTCCTCTGAAATTCAATTTTCTGTGAAAGAATTTGCATTCTCTCTATAGTCATACTTAAAATTAACCTACTTTCTCAAGTAAGAGCTAACACGTACACAGTTTTTAGACCTACCTGGGAAGCAGAGAGTGGGACTTTTTGGCCCTAGAAGAGGATGTGTAAGACGGCACATGTGGTTTGCTTGCATTTGGAAGCAGTAAAAATCACAGAGATTGTGGTTAAGGACAGGAAGGGCCAGAGTAGAGAACTGTGGTGTTTGAACTAAGTTACTTTGTACTATTATGTAATGACATACAAGCTCACTCTTGCTTAAGTTTAAATAATCAGAGTCAACTGTTACAAACTCTGGGATGGGAGGATAAACACAGGAAATTCTGTCCTCTGCCCTCCAGTTGGTCAAGCCCACCGTTCACGTCCAGCATATTCCCTCCAGGGGGCTACAAGAGGAACATATTGTGGAGTGGAAACAAATAGAAGTTATTTTCGAGATAGTCCTCTCAAAAACTCAATGAAGCAAATTCTTTAAATTTCAGAAACCTTTGTGAACAAACACTGTGTATTTCAGAGCATCATCAGAGAGAACAGCCGCAAATCTCAGCTGATTAAAGCCTTCGTAATTTGGGAGAGATGAATTTTCGGAATGGGGTTTTATCGAAGCAAGTACATCAAAACAAAGGGGCTGGTTATCATAAATATTTTCTATGAAATATTTCTAAAATTATTACACATTTCTCTTCTTTTTAAGCATTTATTCCTTCCTATGATGAAGTCTCATAAAATTATTAAAAACCAAAAACATCACAAAATTATTATAGATGCGCTAATGCTTTAATGTTTATTAGATTAATATGACATTTTGCCTTTAAATTACATGCCTCGATCTGTTGTCCTCCCTGCAGATCTTTCTCTATCAGTTGTTTTCCTTCCATCTGTAGTCATGTGCTAGGCCTTATGAGGCTCGCCTTCTACTTGTAACTAATATTTCACCTTAGAATCAGCTATTGTCTTGGAGTCTAGCCATATAACCAAACTTGTCAGAGGGCCTATATAAAAACCATCCTATAAATAGGATGTATTGGGTCTAAAGGGATTTCCTCTGAGTCAAGGGCATGCGCTGAAGTGCTTGAACTTCAGGTTCTGTTTTGGCAGTCCAAAGGCCTATTTGCTTACTTCCTAAGTTCTCAAAAGTTCCTGAGGGAAGAGGTTGCAAGAGGACAGATTCATTATAGGTGAAGTACTACTTCTAGTAGTAAGGCAAAAAAGGCAACTGAAAGACCATGTTCTTCAAATTACCTAGAATAAGTAGGTAATTTGCATAAGTTCAAATAAGAATAAGTTCATCACCTTTCTGCAATTTGCATTATGGCTGGATAATTATTAAAAAAATCAGTTTGAGAAAGTATCTTAATCTCTTCAATGCTTTCAACTAGGTATATTTTAGGAATGCAAATTGATTTAATATTTAGCTAAGCAAGGCAAATTTTATGCCCCCTCCTCCCAATATCCCAAAACAAAACACTAACTTTATAAATTCTGGGCACTTTTTTCACTTACTTGGAGACAGTCATAAGTTACTATAGTTTCTTTTTTATGGAAGCAACTTAATTTATAGCATGAAGTCTGTGAATGATTTGAATTTGTAGATTTAGTTCATGTTTGGACTAAAACCAATCAAGTGTAATCCATATCTAGAGAAGCAAAAAATTTCTCAGAGCAACTCTTTATTGTGTTCCCTGTGAGACTGTATTAAATTTAGTTTTCTCTAGAGAATTTGATTCATTTCCTAAGGAGATTTAAGTTGGAAATTTTCATACAGCTATAAGATGCAGTCCAGCTGTGGATTAAGATGGATGTCACTTTTGAAACAACTGAGTAACAAGACTGCTTTTCCATTTTTTCTTTTGTTTTGCTTATTTTTGTTTTCAAGAATGTTTTCTGACAAGCACATGAAAGCCAAATTCATGTGACATAATCAGAGTCAGCTCACCCCAGTCACACCCTTAATATTTCCTTAACACAGGAATTGAGTTGCGATTCCATTTTTAGGTTTATGTTTAATATGTGTATTCAAGTAGTTATTGTCTCTCTAATGTGGCTGCTTGGGCAAGTTGTTTATCTGTAGCTGTTATTATTTAACTGTAACATTAAGCTAATCTTTCTTTTTCAAAAGTTACATGAGCTTATGGAACAGAATTTAGAAAACACAGAAAAAAGTATAAAGAAAAATGTATTCACAGTCTTCACACCTGTATATAAATCAAGGTTTTAAAAATCAACAAGCGTGTATACATACATCTTTCCACATGTAGTGTTTTAAAATATACTGACATATGTATGTGGAAGTTTTCATTTGTATTTTTTAAATATTGGAAAATGCAAATTAATGATAAACAACCCAGTCAACTGTAACTGTGATGATAAGAAAGTAATGAAGAAAATTTTAAACCTCTTTACTGTGAAACAAATGCAAGTATTTGAGCCTGTACTGTAGATGCAGAAAAACTTGAGCTGTCACTACAGAGAGCTCCCAAGGCTTTGGCTCCCTCTTCCATAATCTAACAGACCCTAACTTGTAAAATACCAATGCACTTTCAAAAGGGTCAAGAAAAACAGATGCATAGTAAATGGCAACCTAAAATTTTATCCATAGAACCTGAAATTCTCCCAGTGGGAGACACAAAGTCAACTCACCAAAGCCAAACCAAAAAGTGAATATCCAAATATTTAGACAAAACCCCCTGGCTCTGAAACAAACCACAAATATTTGCTTAACACCTACTGTGTGCAAGATCCTGACTATGCAAATAGCAGGTGTACTAGACAACTGGCCAGCCTTGTCTGCATCTTTGCCTCACTAGATACACATGTAGTTTTCTACCTGGGCTTCTGCTTCCTGCATTTTGCCTGAAGTACACATTTATTCTAATGGATAGGAGAGTGAACAGGATTTTGAATTGGAAGGTATCCCAATTCACATCAAAATGAAGATTACACTATGTGTTTGAGTGGGGACCCATCCTGAAATTTTAGTCTTTACGTCTATTTTCCATCTCCATACTGATCAAGAATACTTAGGACTCTAGTTCTGCCATTTATGTAGGTGTAAGAGAAATTTCCTCAAGCCTCACTTTACCTTACGGTATTCTAAAAACCAAATAAGATAGTGCAGAGCTTGGTCATGAGGGGGCTTCCAGTAAAAAGTAGTTCTTGCTGTTATACCCAAAGAGTCTATGAGGACACTGAGGTTCAGATGTGGCATTTCCCTGAGGTTCAGACGTGGCATTTTCTGTGTGACCACACAGACATCATTTACCCAAGGACAAAGATTCAAGTTCATGGTGGTCACTGGGAAATTTATTCTAATACAGTGAGAACATGCACGGGTAGTAATGGCCTATATATTTACTGAACTGCAAACACAGCACTCAGTAATCCAGGGGCCTGAGACTGGCTTCCACTTGGTCTTGCCAAATGCAGCCTTCCTCAGGCATCCTAACTTGAGCAAGCTGGTCTTCGTACATTGCCTTCCTTTCGCCTGTGACTTAGACACCCAGACAATGAATCCAACATCTGAGAAATACTTATACTTATGATCAGCATACTGTATGGCTTCAGAGATGGAGATGCTCTGGGGTAAGACAACTAAGTCAAAAGCTCAGCTCACACTGCTGTGTGATCTTTCTGAAGTTACTTCAACCTCTCTGATCCTCAGCTCCCTTCATCTGTAAAAAAGGGTTGATAACATCTCATACTGGAAGAGTTCTTGAAATTACATGTGATCATACATGTCAACTGCTTGGCTCAGGGCCTGGCATATGGAAAAGATCCAGTTAATGTTACCTTGTCTGGCTAGTGTTGCTGACTGTATCCTAAGATGGTGCCCTTCACCTTTGACTCATCAAGGAAGATCTTATTTCTTTACTTGCATTGGTGACAATGTGTAGAGAATCATTTGCATTCTCTTATCTAGTTACTCTGACCTTTACTTATGAGAGCTGGTTTGGATGAGGGGTACAACTGAAGGCTGAGACTAGTGTGTTTGAAGTCTCCTGGGCTATAACAACTCTGGTCTTTTGGTTTCATTAGGACAATCCTCTAACTGAGAGAGATGGGGGCTCATGAGAGCAAGTCATCTTTGCTTTTGTTAAACTTTCAATAAGGTTATCGCTCAGTTATATTTGAGAGATGGGGAATCAGAGAGAATCATAGATTAAAACTATTTTCTTTCTTTCTTTTTTTTTTAAGATTTATTTATTTATACATACAAGCTGGGGTACAGGCCAGAGGCGTGGGGCAGCGAGAGGGTCCACCAGAGACAGAGTGGGGAGCAGAACAGGCAGATCAGAAATACACTGCTGAGGGGAGCAGCGGGCGAGGCAGGAGAGGTCTGCCGCACCATGTGGGATTCTCCCCGGTCGGGTGTTGAACTTGCATTGCATGAGCCGACAGCTCCACAGCGCAGCGCTCAACCGCTATGCACCAGGGAGGCCCCTAAAACTATTTTCTTAATGTAAAATCAAGACAATTCTGAGAAAATTATGTGAGGGCATAAAAGTATTGATATTTAAGTAACCCAAGGCTCCAACAACACCCAAGTTAAAACCCTCTAGCTGGTGCAATAATAACATTATTAGATATTTTTGCTTCATTCTTTGGGGCTTTAAATTCAATGCCATAATCAATTACTTACAAGCTGCCATGGGCAGGCAGTGACCTTCCTTTGAGCTTGGTGAATATTATCTGTTGTGTTCTACCAGTATCCAGCAAAAAGACAAAGTGTTCCTAAATCCTCAGTCTCTGCATTCCTTCATCAGCACTTTGAAGAAAAATACTGTTTTCTTTTCTCATGAGCAGATTTCAAGAGCAAAGGAGACCTAACAGGGACAACACCATTGGGTTTAGATAAAATTGATGTATTCCCAACAATTCTTCCATAAAGATAAGTTTCACAGATAAAACACTAACTTTTCTTCCTTTTTAATTTTTATTACCTACTTGAAGAGAGCTGCTTTTTGTAGCCAGAAGTTTAAATACTATTGCAAACAGCATTGTTTTCAGAGAGTGGTAGAGGTGGCAAAAATAATTCTGCAAATGTGACTCACCAAGTGCATGCTATATGTAATCTATTTTTATGTATTCATTAGCAGAGGCATTTAGAACACCTCGTAGCTGAATAATGAGATAAACTGCATTTGTCCAATATCTTCCCATTTATATCACATTTATATTTGGCCTTGAGCCTAAACTTACGCTATTCAGTAATCAACTCTGTCTCATTCATAATGGATTTTCTCCAAATGGATCTACTTCATGTTAAAATCAGTGATAAAGGTGGCTTTTAATGAGATAGGAAGCAGGCAACAGCAACTTCTGAAAGCATAACCTAATAGGGATAACTTAATTATGAGCTCTATTGCCTGCCTAGAATCAGGACTATAATAAAACTCAGTTTAGCTCAAACATATGTATCTATCATTCCTGTTTTTTTTTAATTGGCTAATTATGATGTGACTTGAATTGAGAAAGTCAACATACTCCCTTGAACAAGCATTCAGACCCTTAAGGAAAATGAATTGTCCCTGGACTCAGGCCAGGTATTTGATGGATTTATAAATGTCACTTGCCTTCTGGCTTAGAAACAGAAGTTAATTCATATACAAGTTTCTTGCCCATCTACCCCCTTGATGTTAGTAAATTGTTAAGTAAGCATTTGGGTAATATGATGCAAAGTTAATAACAGAGGTCTATAATTAACACACACTCATGTGTACTCTAAAAATAGGGTACCAAGGAAAGTATTCTTATTAGGCAATGTGATCAAGAATTAATTGGTTAATGTCTATATAGTCCAACTATATATAAATAAAATGTATGATTATTATAATTACGGAGAGCACAGTTCAAAATCCACTTCAAGTTCAAAGAATAGTAATTTATACATCTAAGTATAGACGCAAATATTTAACTGTGTAAAAATACTTATTTTAATGCTATTCCAAACATTTAATCAGCATTAGTCATCTCTCAAGTTTACTTTTTCTCTCTTAATAAAAGAGCCTAGATTATGGAAACAAAAATCATAATTCCCTTATTGCCATTAGGAACATTACTTTAGTTTGGGGGCAAAGTTAGGTCACAGGAAGGGAAAAGGGAAAATTTGGTGTTATATGCAGAAACTGTCGTGTTAATCACAACACAGCCTGGTGGATGGTTAAGGACATGAAGGACATGAAAGTTGTTTACATAGAAAAGGAATAATAAATACAGTTGGGTTCCGAGCCTCTAGGTCTTACATATCATTTGAGATAGGAGAAATAATTTGATGAACACATGGTAAGTTGTAAAAACCCTGAAAAAATACTCTATCAAATCAGATTTTTGGGGGAGGAAATTGAGGAAGATCATTTATCTTTTGATCTAGGGCATGAAGAATATCATGGTTCAATTGGCAACAAAAGTTGAGATGACAGTTAGGGAAAGCCAGGGAGCTAGGTCAGCAAGACCCAGTCTTAAAGGGTCTTGAATACTCTAAGGAGTTTGGACTTCTTTTCCAAGTCACATAAAGTTTTGGAACAGAAGGGAGCCTATTTAGATTCACATATTAAATCAGAGATTTTGTCTCATCTGCCTAATGTTGAAGCATACAAAGCTTGTGAATTTGTAAATTTACTTTCAGCAATTAATAATTAGGGAATTTCATATGAGAGTTCAGATTTCCAAATTCTCTTAAAAAAAAAAAAAATCAAAAGACCTGGCAGTGGTAGACCAGTTATTCTAAATGGTGACCGTGGCTCAGACCCGGGGAGGAGCTCCCTTTGGATGGCACAGGGGCTGTCCAGGGTCCAAGTGCTTCTTGCAGCTGCCACACTCATACTACCTGCCCAGGAGCACAAAGCATTTGGGTTCATGCTTTCTCTTGTAAATAGAGGTCTTCTTTCACCAGCAAGTCTCTACACCATTGCAGGCAGCATAAATTAACTTTCATGAGTTAATTCAATATTGGTTATCTTTAGTTTCTTTTGCTAATGCATTACTTTCTTTTTTCTTTTTTTTGGCTCTTTATGCCAGTGAAGTTTCCCATTTAATTCTTTATTGAAAAGTGAAGATAAGTGCTTTCGAATACCATTTATCTGGGTTGAAAATGCAGATGTCATGTGTGAAGGGTGCATTATGAATATGAGGTAAAGAACAGGATTTTTCAACCTCTGCACTACTGACATTTTTGACTAGCAAGTTTTTTTTCCGGGCGGGGTATCCTGGGCACTGCAGAATGTGCGGCAGCATCACTGGTCTCTCCCCAATGGATGCCAGCATCCAGACTCATTGTGATCAGCTAAACTATCTCCATATACTGACAAATGTATACTGGGGGCTAGCGGGTGTGGTCAAAACTGCCCCAGGTTGAGAACCACTGCTCTATCGGGGGGCGGTTTTCAGGAAAATTAACTCTGGGTGGGAGAGTGGTGTTCTGCTGGAAAGTAGAGAGCATGACACCTTTACCTCCTATTGTCATTCTGCTCATGTGCACCCCACCACAAAGCCAGAGACAGGTGGCCCCCCCATGAGGCAGAGGCCAGCCAGGCAGTCTCAGCTAGTGATGCCAACACAGCCTCCAAAAATTTCTTCCACCTGTGAGAGCTTTTGACCACCACCATGAGCTGGCAAAGCAGCAAAGGCTCCTCATTCTATGCTCTCTGTCACTGATAAAGTTGAGGGAGAGAAGATATAAAATTGTATAATCTACTCTCAAGACCCAAGCCTGTCTCATCTGCATACATCCTGGTGTAGTGTGGTGTCAGAATGCTAGAATGCCTCTGAGGAGGAAAAAGTCTCTTCTCCCCAACAGGATTGGAATGAGGTCCGGTCTGGGTGTCACTGGGAGAGGGACACCTTCTGCTAACATCTGGGTGGTGCCGTCACAGATGTTGGGACACACCAAGACCAAGTTCCAGGGCTCCCATGTTCTCTGACGAGAGTGGACTCATCTGAGAACTTCATTTATTTTTCCTGCAACACAAGTTTATCTTGAATCTAAGTATCATTGTTCCACTAGCAAACAGTTAATAAGATCTGGTTAGTTTGCCGAGTGTAAGTAAAAAAGATGAACACTTTTTGGGAGCAGTGGACAATTACTGAATGATAAAATCAAGAAGTGGTAAAAGTTCACTAAGCTTTGGTAGTTTTTCATATGGATTTCAGGTTGGATTAGTTTCGAGCTAAGGAAAAAGTATCAAGATTATGGCATTTCCTGGAGTATAAAGTAGTGTGGTTGATGAAATGATTTACAAAATCATATGTTTGTGGTTAGTGTCTTTTCACACTTCTTTCTTCTGGCCTATAAAACCTAATTATTTGTGGTGAGAGGTATTATATTCGTAAAATTGGTTGATTAAATTAATCATTGAAAGTGGCTTATTCATTTTGCATTCCTTCTCAAATAAAACCCAAAATCTCCATTTTTATAAAGCTCGAGTTTTCTGAATGTTCATTAGCAAATACATAGCAGATACTCAATCTGGTTCAGCTAATGACAACAGTGATTCTGGTCTTTAGGATAATTTGGAGGAGAGGTGGTGGTTAAAAGCGAAAACAGGACAAGAACAAAGAAAAATGACAATGAGTCTTCTTATTTGCTAAATAATGAGTAAATGAAATAGCAGTGACCCACCCCAAAACTGAGATCATGTTTACCGTAAGGACAGCTCAAAAGGATAAGTGGCTTAAAGAGGGGGAGGAGGAACAATACTGGAGTAAAAGAAGGACATAGACAAGGAGGGTTTTGAGTAAGTTAAAACTACTGGTGACAAAGAATGGACAGAGCAGGGCCGGGGAGCTGAGGCATCCTTTTATTCACTAATCAATGGAAGCTATTCAGCCAATATGATTTGATGTAGCAGATATGAACTGCAGCTAAAGTGATGCAAATACGTCAGCCAAAGGAGAGCAAGATAAACAGGAGAAACCCACACTGGTTCATGAGAACAGAGACTGACATTTAAAGACCAGATTAAAAGGATAGGAAAAACTAGAGAAAAGTAAGACTATGTAAGCAGGACATCCTTGGAGAGAAGGGAGCTGAAGGGGAAAGATCCAATGACTGCTACTTATTACCCTCAGAGAAAAGACAGGAGAGTTGATTATGGACCACAGGTCACACAAATACAGCACTGGCCCTTAATACATGTTTGCTCAATAACTAAATATACATGAAAGTTCCGTCTGGGAGATGACAGTAACATAATATTTAATACAAAAACGCATTAACAAACTTTTGCCCTTTGGAAATGCTTACAATCATGAATGGCTGTAATGATGATTCTAAAACTGCTATCCATTTCCATAAGCCTCTTCTTGTACCCCTGACGCTGGTCTTGTCACAGATTCAGTTAGGGGTCATGCTACAGTAGTTGGAGCACTGGATGGAGAGTCAAAAGACCAGGGTTTCAAAATTGACTTTGCTGTGAAGTGTGTGGTGCTAGGCCGGCCACTTAACCTTCCTGAGCTTCTGTTCTCTCAGGAGCAACAGGAGAGGCCTGGACTAGATCAGTCTGATGAACCTGTGGCGATTCCACAGGGCAATGCAGTGCGTTACCACATGAATCACATTTTTTACTCTGGTCCGATCCTGCCTTGTGTGCCAGAATTGAATGTCAGAAAAAAAAAGTTCTTTTTCCCCTCACTCCTCATTTTGCTGCTAGAGGCTTGGTCAACAGTACTTTATGTAATCAATTCTGGAAATGTTTACCCATCTGTATTATCTGAGGGTTGTTATTTACTGTTCCTGCTATTTTTTTTCTTCCTGTGTGTGGGGGAGGAATTTTGACGTGTCTCTTACAGGCAGGGAGACCACAGCAAACAACAAGGATAGGTTTTCACAATACTCAGCATGAAGGGACACTGTTCTGTGGGCTTCTCTGACACAGTTTGAATTTATCGTGATGTGTACTTGAAGTGGTTTCCTGTGTTGTTCTGTGCTTTTCAAGACTAGATTAAAGCCCAGGTGCCTATGGGTCTTTCTTTTTGCTATTACTCAGTTGGAGTGAATTTTTCCCCTTTTCTATGAAAATGCAAATAATCAGGCAATCAAAACTTTTGATCAAAATGCATGGCCTAGTTACTGAAGAGTTAAACAGCCCTAGTAGCACTTACGCACTGATTGATGCAAAAAAATTATATGTAAACTCTTCATAGCACTCTTAGACTAAGAACAATGAATGGTGGAAAAATCACAGCCAAGGCGTAAGAAGAGTCTGACTCTAGTTCTTAGCTGGCTCCTCACTTGTCCTGGGCACAGCATTTTGTCTCCCAACGAACTGATTTCTAAATAGATTGGACTGGATGACTTCCGGAGTTGTTTCTAGGTCTAAAATTCTCTAAAATTCCCAACTAGCTGGAGGACTATTATTTTTAGTATGTCACCCTCCATGATCAAAATTCTGCTCCTAATTGGGGAATCAACAAAATTCACTCATCAGGACACTGTGGCACGCAAATCTACTTCTCCATTTTTCCATTATGGTTGGTAAAGAGTAATCCACGCAAAAGTGCAGGATGTAAGGGCGATTTATATAAACTGAAAAAAATCCTGACTCAAACCTCCGTATTTCATGTGTGAGCTCCTCAGTTCTGCAGAAAAGATCCTAGGCAGACTTTCATCTGTTCCTCAATATGCATGATTGGAATCTCGGGGCCTTAAAATTATATAGCAAAGCTGTGTAGCCTTAAATGTGGGAAACAGCTCAGTAAGTGGGCATCAAGTGGATTTCTTTGTTGGAGATAATAAAACTACATTTATGAAATATTTACGGATGGGCCAAGCTCTTAAATGTCTTCTCTCATTTAATCTTCAAAACAATACACAGAGGGTGATGTCATTATTATTCTTATGGGCAGAGGAGAGCTGAGGGAGTTAAAGCCACTGGTGCTTTGGTGAGGAAGTCCATTCACCCCTATTCGGGATGAATCTGCCTGATGCCAAGTGTTTATCTTGAATACTTGAAGGGGAAACAACTGAGAGGCAGCTGGCAATGCTACTGACTTCTTCACCATGTGGGCCTGAGTCCTGACTAACATGTATTAAATTACTGAGCATATCTTTAAATAAACGTGTGCTACAGCAACTCAAAATCAAACAACGATCTCCAATGTAATAATTACAACGGCTGCGACACGAGCCTAGCCGAGAGTGTATTTTTATTTTAACAAGCTTGAGTAAGTGCACGAGTGTGGGCTGAGCTTTTGCTCGACAGTCAATACTTGAAAGCCGGCCCCAACCTTTAATTTAAGCATTCGCTTGTAGCACCAACAGGGCTACGGGGTTTCTAGTATCAAAGACACACTCCTCCATCCTTTCATGGCCTGACTTGTGCTGTAAGCAGCGTGATTGAACTGCAGCACCACAGAAACTTGTTTTCCCTCCTCCTGGCAGCACAAGCCAAAACATGACTGCCCCATTCATCTTAGCGACATCATAATGAAGTCCCTGAATCAATTTATAACAAGCAAAGTGCAAAAAATCCATTGAAGGAGTCTTGTGGCGGGTGCCTTTCATACAGCTCTCAACAGCTCAGGCAAAGTGTCTGCACAGAAACCCAAATCATACCCCAGAAGGGTCTTCTGCTACATCCAAAAAGCTTTTGTTTCCCCCCTGAAATGATTAAGGGAAAGGAAGATACTGGGAACATGATTGTTCCTAATGATTCCGGTGCGCCTTAAAAATGTTTGGCAACCTCCCCCAGGGGCTTGCCATCACCTTCAGTATAAAGAACAAATCCCTCAGAATGACAGCCGTGCCTTTCAAGGTCTAAGCCCCACCGGCCTCCTCCGGCTGCCTCATCGCCTGCATCCCTACAGGCCACACTGAACTACTCGCTGTCCCCAAACTCATCTCACCTGCTGTCTCACCTTTGAGAGTTTTCACAAGCTCTACTCTTTGTTGAGAATAACCTGCCTTCCCTTCAAAGCTCAGCAAAGCTTTTGCCTCCTCCAAACAGCAGTTCCTAACACCTTGGTTGGATAAGGGCTCCCTGTCTGTCTCCTATCATATCCCACTTTTCTCTGTCACTGAGATTTAATTTCCACTGACCTGGGAGCTTCTTGAAGGCAGGGGCTCTCTCTCCACACACACACACACACACACACACACACACACACACACACACACACACACACACACACACACACACACACACTTTTCATATCTCTGCTTCTAGCACTTTGTACAGTGGCTGGGTCACAGTGGATACTCAATGAATAAATCTCTCTCTATGGGAAGGCTTTGAAAGGGTCCCCAGTCCCAATCTGCATGATGACCTAATGTCTGAGTCTAGAGCCATGCATTTTTTGAGACCCCTGTGGCATTGTGCTGCTGGCACAGATGGACTTGGCCTCCCATGGCAGCTGCATGCTGCTCTGTGCTTGTGGATGGGCTGCTCTGCCACTCTGAGTCTCAGCTTCCTTGTTTGTAGAAAGGGGGCAGAAAGGCTCATGTGAGGATGGTAATTTATTCTCCACTGCTGACCACAGAAGCACTTTACAAATGATAAGTTTTGTTTTAAAGATTTATTTTTATTTATTTATGCATCTAAGAATTGGGGTGCAGGCTAGAGGTGTGGGGAGGAGTGAGAAGGTTCACCAGAGAGAGTGGGGAGCAGAACAGGCAGATCAACTGAAATACACTGCTGAGGGGAGCAGCAGGCGAGACAGGGGAGATTTGCCTCACATGTGGGTCAGCTCCCTGGCTGGGGATCGAACTCATGCTGCAGTGCCGGGTGATAGCTTGAGAATACTGAGACTTTAATCCCTGTGCCACCAGGGAGGCCCCCACAAATGTAAGTTTTGAACATGTATTCCTGCTTACCAGTAGGGCTTGGAAAATGCAGTTAGAAGACTTCTTATGTTAGAAGAAATATCTTGCCCCGTTGCATCAGTTCCCATCTGACCAGACTACAAGTCATGTTTTTGGGTACCAGCAAAGGCCCCTGCTAAAATGTCTGTGTACCAGCTGAGATAAGACTGGGTGAAATCACTCATTCTGGCCTCAAACTTGGGTACAGGAGTGGCACCTTCATGGTGAGCATGACATGACATTAGTCACATCACTTGCTACTGAGCAGTGACTGCGAGGTACTGTTATGGGTGAGACACTGTAGTGCCTTTCTATGTGTTACTTCCTTCTTTCTAAAGCCTCCATGAGGTAATACACTTTTCATTTTACAGTTGACAAAACTGAAGTCTAGAGAGTTTATATGACTTGCCTAAAATCTGAGGTTAGTATGTAGCATATTTTGGACTTAAACCTGTTATTTGGAAAAGTTTTCAAATCCATACATGCTTTTGTTCCTATGCCAATTTTCTTATATTCCTGTCTTTCTATTCACTTATTTATGTCACCTGGAAGAGCCAGGAGAGAAAGGGACACAAATCTGAGATACTGAGGTAGGGGAGAGGGAGTAGGCAGACTTGATTTTTATATGATTAGCAGGGGCCTCTGCCGGGACTTGTGCCCATGGCTGCTGAGCCAGAAGACCACTGAGAGCACTGATGAAGGATGATGGGCTTTGAAAACAGAGCCAGTTTGCCTGCGGCCATCCTTACCTAGGGCAGAACCTTAGCAAAGAGCTAAAAAGTGCACAGAAAGCATAAGCCTTAGATGAACTTTCTATTCCTATAACAATATCACCATGTCTTCTCATCACTTTTTTCCCTCTGCACAGGTCATTCAAAAGCCAGTTCAAAAAAAAAGAAAAAGAAAACTGTGAAGTTGCCATCAAGCCTTCGTGATATAGAATTACAGTTTTGTACACGCACTTGAAGTAAATAAATGCCTTCAGTTTCCCTTCTGTAAAGTCATAGCTTCAGTTCTATGTTGGGGCGGGGGAGGAGGGAAGGGAAGGTCAAAGGAATTGAGAATAAACAAAATGTTTGTTTAGCGACAGAGTGAAAAATTCCAAAACCTCAAGTCTAGTGAATATTTTCAGTACTGTGAGTGTATTATTTACAAAAAAAGTACTAGTGTCTCCGTCTTTGTTATTTTTACTTAGTAAGCTTTTAAAGAAAGCTTTTATTAAAGCGCAACGTAAATATATAAATGGATCCAAATCATAAATGGAAGCCCGATGATATTTCAAGGAATGAATACTATCAGATCAAGAAAAAAAAATGCCTTTTTGTTTTTAAATAAATTTCTATGCTTGGGTCAAAATCACTGACTCATCCAAAACTCAATGTATAAAATTTAGTACTTTAAGGACATAGGCAAGAAAATGTTACAAATTTAATAAAATATAAGGCCAAAGAAGAGTCATTTTACTTTGAAGAGGATAATTATCTTGGAGGCTTGGAGGAGGGTTTGTTTTCTTTTTAGCGTGAGTGGGCATGTTGGTAGGGATTTCTCTAGCTCTTTACACAGGGGTTAAAGCTTCTCCTTCCTGATAACCTTTCTAGGAGAGAGACCGCTATCATTGTTTCCTTCCTCTCCACTCCCATCCTTCCCCCACATTATCACTGCAACTTGTTCTGAAACTAGGCCATTTCACTCCCCTCAGCCCTTCCGATTTTGGGCAGATCCACAGAGGAAATGAGGTGTTTTCCTGCATCCGGGCTAGTTGGGGTGCACTGCACTACCTCTGTTTATTTACACAGGCTGTGTGTTTCAGCCTATACCTTTAAGTGGGGAGTAAATCCAAGGGAGCAAGATGTCCCAATATTCTGAGACTGATCTGGCTCCAAGGGCGCCAGTCCTCTCTTAGTTACAAGTGTCCGGAGCAAGACCCTGGAAATGCAGAGTGTGCCAGAATGCATTTGCTCTCACTTAACTGACAGCCTGTTTATAGGAAACCAAATGGAACCAAGAACTGGGTGCCCCTTATTTGATAATAACAGAGAAGACGATGGCCCAGCTAAAAGGGCAATGCAAATCTCTGTATGTTAGATGCCAACAAAGCAATTATAAAATTAAGAATAAGTACTTGGGCATTGTATTTTAACTGCACATTACTTTTCAGAGGAAATTTCAGGGAAGGCTGGAGTTTCATACATTTTATTAGTATAATGGAACTGCGTCTGCCAAGTACATCAGAAGTTAGTTGAAGGCTTTTTTTTTTTTTTTTTTTTCTGGTGCTCTAGGTGCTGGTGGCTATCTGGACAGGACCCTTCTCTCTTGAAGGAGGTCAGTGGGACTTTGGGTATAGTGCCCATCACTTGCATGGTGGGTGGGCCTGCCAGGGCTTTCCATCAACTACACACAGTTAACACAATTCCCCAAAGCACCGAAAGTGGTGGCAAAAATCTCACATCTTTCAGAAGTTGGGATAGTTCTGAAAGTGGTACGAAGGGCACACACAAAATACATTTTCCTTGGTGCAAGTCCAAATTGAAAAGACAAATAGCAGCAATTTACTACAATCTCTACTAATGTAGCTTCCAGATGATTCAAGATAAATTGTAAAGCCTCTATAAACCACATTTTAATACCAAACTCTGCTGTATTAAAAAAGAAAACAAAACTGAAAGTGTAACATCAGCAATGATACTGGCCTTCCATAGTCATTAGCGATGAAGATATAAAGTACTATAAAGAACGTGGGGATTAGAAAATTTATGCCTGAATTCATGTTTGAAAGAGCTCTGTTTACTATATAATTGCTGGCTTATCTGCTAAATCTGCCTGAACTGAAAGCTCCTTCTATTGTTATCTTGAACTCTGTGACAAAATCTTCTGTGTCTCCTAAACTGTAGAACAGCAGTTCTCAAACTTACTGATATCTGGACCCTTTCATGCTATATTTCAATAATGACTCCATAAAAAATGAAAACTGAGAACATTTACAATTTTTTTATTTAAAATTAATTTTAAAATGACATAAATAAACTCACTGCATATTAATGTGAAGTATTCTTGTGAAAAACATATTTTTCACCACAACACCAATGTTAGAATAATGCCATTTTTTAAATTTCTGCAACTCTCTCTAATCCCTGGCCTAATAGAAGACAGGTAGATTCACATATCTGCTTCTACCTTCATCTGTTGTGGTTTTTTTGGTTGAAATATATGAAGAGAATCTGGCCACAAACAGATATAAAGTTGGAAGCGAGAGGAGTGTTTTCACAGCCCTGTCAGATAATTCTGGACATTCTTCTTTTCTACACAAATAACCAATAAGTGGTGGTTTCTTGGGACTAGGGAACTTGAAATAGTATCAGTAACATTTTGTGCTCTATTAAATTGAAATCCATCATTATATTTGCACTTTGAATCTTTCACCCAAGCATATTTTTATAATAGCATGCACTGGTCACTTGGAAACTATTAGTTCACCGAATTATGTAGCTCTTCCAGATGTTGACATATTTCATTACCAAATGTGATTACATCAAGTAGTCACACTTATTAATATTACCATCTACATCATCAGAAAAGTCTTTTAAGTATTGGGAAGCTGTCAAGTTCATGGCACAAGATGCCAGTGTTCCAAAATGCTAATATTTGCCTGAAAGCTTACATTTATTGGCAGTCAATAGTGCCAACTGTTTTTCTTAAAATGGACTTTTTTGGTTTATTTTTGAGAAAATGTATGACATATCCAAGTCTGAATAACCATAATTAGTGGTTCTAGTAAGTAAAATGGTATTCCATTCAAAAAGCAGCTAGCTCAGCCCTTACGTCACATAATGGCACAAGGACTTTCCCCTGGAGACAACTGCCTGCTTTGGTATAGAGCAGAAGTGCTTTATGTGTACTTCCCATTTTGTCATAAAGAATATTAAAAAGACTTGTACTCAAGGGTCAAAATTTAATAAACATAATAATTTTACTGCTCCATCAAGGACATTCTCAAATGAACCTGGCGATGTTTTGCTAACAGCAAGTGCCCAGCAATGACAAATACAACAGCTACTAGTATAGGCTGGTGTCATTGTCTTGATTCCCACAAAGGTGCCAGGACTTTTATTGACCAATTCTTTGGCACTATTTATGTAAATGGTCAGCACAGTAAAAAAGGTAAATACTATTTTAAGCATTATTATGCAAATGTTGTTTATCTCTTGGAACTCTTGAAAAGGCCTTACAGCTCCCCAAGAGTCCTGCATCACACCCTCAGAACCAAGCTGCAGAGACCGTAACTATAAATCCATTCTCTAATCTTCTCAATGCTTAAGTCCTTGTAAGGTTCACGTAAAGAAGATTTAAAAGGTTTATTTCTGTCTCCACCCTCTTGCCCTCCCTGCTTAAAAAAAAAAAATTCCATTGTGGTAATTCAACATAAATTGTGTATATAGAACAAAGAAATTGCAGTACTCTTGATTTCATCAGCATTTTTCTCTCTAGCAAAGAAAACTAACAAGCTATTGGGAAAACTATCATGAGATATAGGAAATATGACATGCTAAGTCCCTACTCTATCCCAGCTAACTCCCAACCCTCCCAAACCTTTCACTTCAGGGGTATTTGGGATGAGCTCTTAGTTGCATCCTCAGAAATAATTGGGTGTCCTAATTCAGCCACATGCAAATTAATGCTCCCCTAAAGAGGCCTTATTATAATTTCCAACCCTTGATGTCTACATAATCCCCTATAGTTCTTTAACTTCTTGCTTTTTCTAACTTCTGTTTACCGATGCACTACTTTTGTCAGCTCAGTATAGTATCAATTAGTAACACAGTTGTGTTTATTAGGTCTCCCTAGAGTCTGGAGAAAGCTGCTTTGTATTTATTAATGACTACACAGAGCACTACTATTTTTCAATAGCATTTAAAAATGAGTAAATTACTGAAGAGGAACTATAAAAGAATTTCAAATTTCAAAGGCAAGCAAAAAAAAAGCATATTATTTCAAACCACTCTTAATACTTGCATGGTTAATTTTATTTTCAATTTAGTATCACGAGGGGTGGGGAGAGGCAAATCCGGACTCTTCCTGTTCTACTTTTGGTATTTTAGAGTACACCCCATTTGAGTTAGAGAACTAAAGCACAGATCTGGTGATTAATTAGGAGCCGGTTTAACAGGTCTAAATTTCATTATCACACACACCTGTTAAGTAATGTGCACCTGATTCAGCAAAAATCCACCCACAAGGTTAATTTTAAAAAGTTAAAAAGCAAGAGAGAGAGAGAGAGAGAGAGAGAGAGAGAAAATTCCACAAACTTAGGTCCAGTTTTATGTTCTCTAGCATTCAAAGCACCCAACTTGCAAATGTATCCAATTTGTATTCTCTTATTTTGTGAATAATTCCCTGTATTAGGTGAATTTAGGGCTGCCCACGCTGGTACAGAATTCGCTACTTAGGGAAACCAGAGAGACCAATCTCTCCTGCAATGAATCTTTCCCAACCAAACTAGAAGTGATGGGGAGCAATTACAGCATTCATTTGCTCTGCTTTTATATTTCTGGTCATTTATGAAATGAAGACGCTGATCTGCAAAAATCACTTTGCATTCATGAAAGGAGCTCTGGGAGCTCCCCCCACCCCCAGCCCCCACCCCAGCATCTGGCTAAGAGGCAGAAACACACCTCATGCACTTCCTTTGTCTTGCTCTCCTTCTTTGATGTACAAGTCACTGGTGGAGTAAGCTGTGATCGCTTTGATGTTGAACTTCTAGACTTTATTGTTACTAGCATGCCCACAAGGAGAGCTGCCAGTCATTTCTTACATCTGAACAACCATGTTTCTTCACGGCACCTCTTTTACAAGCATCAACCCTTAAATACATGTTTTCACATTCCTGCTGATTACCATGCTATCTTTGTTGGGGGAGGGCTGTACTCATATTTAAAGCACCCACATTTTCTATAAACACCCTAAGGCGTCATTAGATGGCTGGTAACCAACCTTCAACAAGAGAAGCCTGGGCGCAAAACATATTTCTAGCAAATGAAAACATTCTGAAAATACTCAAGCCATCTTCACAGAATGAGTAGGTTAGCCAATATTTCCTCTAAACAGCCATTGAAATCACACAGAAACTTACAAGCCACTTTAAAAGGGATTCTGAATGCAACAGCAGCAGGGGACTTAGAAAGTCTGCCAAAACTTTGAGACATCTTAACTCATCTTAAACAACTTTGTTTCTCTGTAATAGTGGAAACAAAACACTTCTGTTCTACACTATTTTGCTTGTGCTTTTGAAAGAAATTTCTGCCAAACTCAATTATTTTGTTAAACAATGTCATTTTCAGAAGGTGCTTGCTATCATGGATGTGACTTAAGTTAGAGAAAGATGGGTGTTCTCGACTGCATGTCTAAGGGAAACATATGGATGTGTATACAGTATGTGTAAAACTTCTCAAATATATACATGACAATAGGCCATATGCTCATCTTTAAAAAAAATCTCTGTTGAAAAAGACATGGCTCCCATCAAATTTCCTTTTCAAGATCCTTTATCACTTCCAGAACTGTGGAATAGTAACAAACCCCACAGGGAGATTCCCCACAAAAGGAAATAAAGTTAAGGTGCTTATATCACACCAGGCTGGTTTATGATGAACTGCTATCTTTCTGAATAAATGTTTCAATGAATCCCAAATTCTTACAGATGCCAGTTCTCAAAGAAGTACAATGACATTTTTCAGGAAAGACCTTTACTTCTGTTTATTCTCCTTCTACACACTGGCAGCGCAGGAGATACAATGTTTCTGCTTGCTAGCAAACTGCAAACAATATTTAGGATAGACTGGATTTCTGGCCTGGAATATTTGATAAGAAATAATATTACTGTTGTGTGCCATGGTTAAGACTATTTCAGGTTTCCATTTTGAAACAACTTCCGTACCCTGAGCCTTCTCAGTTTTAAGTCAACCATCAAAAATGAAAAGAGCTTTGGGCTAGAATGTGATAAATAAGGTATGACTGTAATTTGCCAGAACAAAGTCTAGGAATATTTATTATTAATATTAATGAAAGCCTGCTTGTTCTTAAATTCATTTAAGCAGTCAGTGAAAAGTAATCACCTCTTTCTCCCTTAAATGCTCACTTCCAAAAGGAACTTATTAAGGACTGAGGCTCCTAGATCAATGGGATGGACACAAGGCAAAAGGAAATAGAAGGCATTCATTTGCTTCCTCCAACTCTTGAATGAGAAACCCGACCATTTTTCTATTTTAATAGAAACATTTCCACAGAAGGGGAGAGCTGGGACATCTCTTGTTGGCTATCAAGTCCAACGCTCTAATTTTATAAAATGGGGAAAGTGAGCAATTGAAGGAACATGAGAACTAAGAGAAGCAGATCAAAGAAGAGAACCCACATCTTCTCCCACCTTAAAGAGGGGGGTTTCCACCATGGTGCACTGTTTCCCTGCACTGGGGACTGATGACTCATGTGTAAAATAAGGGTGTTGGACTTTAGGGGTTTCTCAGCCAGAATAACCTGGGCAGCTTGAAAAAAATGATCAATTATTAAGTCCTACCTGGACCGATAAAACCAGAACCTCTAGGAGTAGAGTCTGGACTTTCATATTTTTAAAAAGTTTTGTAGAGTCTAATGTGCAGACAGGGTTGAGAACTAAGAGATGGGATGGATGACCTATAGGCTCTCTTCTAGGTTTACTGCAGAACTGAGTGCTGCATTGGTTGGAGAACAATTCTTCAATTCTGGTGCCTGATCCATGAAGCTGCAAGTATTGCTGAGCCATTATACTGTTTTAATGTTGGCCTTGCTGTAGTCACTATCTTGTTTATCTAGTTCATGGATATGTTTACTAGGTAGTGTCTATCTCTTCCCATCAGAACGCACAATCCCAGAAACCAGAAATGAAGTCTGTTGTGTTCACTGCTGTCACTATAGCATCATGTGGGCCACAACAATGGGATATTGTACCATTTTCCAAAGTAAAAGGGGACCTGAGTTGTGCTGTGCGGAGTGGTAGGTTAACCTCTTCATATCAACCAGAGCAGTGCTACTTTTTATCTTTCAACAGCCTAGAATATAAGGTGTCTGAAGCCATGTGTGTTAGTCTGGTTCCAGCTTCCACCACCACAAGGGTGAGAAACACCATTTTATAAATAGGAAACAGCGAAGAGCTCTCAAGACACTAAAATCTGTACCGGGCTGCTGAAAAAAGCAACACAGAGAAGACATCACTGTTTCCACTGGAGATGGCCTGGGTTTCTGTTGCACAGTTCCCAGACTGCCCCACTTACTGGGTGAAAGAGTATCGAAACAGAGGGGGAAGGGGTCCCAGAGAGCGGGTTCAAAGGTCAAGGCTAGAAGGCAAGATTCACGAAGAAAAGTATCAGAGGTATCTCTGGATCAAAGCAGCCTCAGGGTCCACTCCTGTTTGGTCCATTTGGGGTAAGAGGTTTGGAGTATGCTCACTGCCTCCTACAAACTTGATTGACAACAGGGCCAAGGCAACCAGAAGAACCTCTCAAGTATGTTAACAGCATCCAAACAATGGCAGAAATTGCTCATGTTGGGCACTTCTTTCACTCTGAATTTGAGACCTGAGTGGACCAAAGGAAAACTTACATTCATCTTATTATCATTTACCTTTCTGAGCTTCATTTTCCTCATTAGTAAGAGGGGAGGGTTAGACTAGCACAGAGGTTTGAAAACATGTGTGAATCTTGGTCACCAGGACTTTTCGCAAACTCTGATTCCTTGGGCTCACCCACACCATCAAAGGCAGAAAGCAAATAGGGGGTGGTGGAGGGTGGGCATTGATATTTTAAATGCTTCCTTGATGACTGTGTAGATGAATGATACTGGGGAACCACTGAAGCACTATGGAAACTCACTGTTTATTCCAGCGCTGACAGGTGAAGTGAGTGCTGAGGATCACTGCCTTAGAAACAACTGAGTCTCTTTGCAAATCCATGCCTTTCTGGTGCACGGTTCCTGCCCTGTGGGACCCAGCCTCTCCAAGGGTATAGGTAATAAGTAGTCCAAAGTTTCAGACCCACTGCTTAGGTAAGTTTTTAGAGCTAACCCTTGGCTTATTTGGAAAGAAATCATGTTCAAACATAAGTATAATGATCAGCTTTACTCAATTATATCAACATTTCATTGCATCTTGCAAAATCTCCTTTGTTTTCAATGACATGTAGCTCATAGTAGCTGCAAACCAATAAGCCTAGTTGTCTTAAAGCAGCCTTTTCTGGTGTGACTGCCAATTTCTCAGTGCATTTTTTAAACACTGATTCGTGGTGTTAAGAGCCATGTTGGGGAGGAAGGTGTCTCAGTTCTATTATAAAAGCACACAGGTGGCACCTAAAAAACACAGCACTTAAGGAGTATTTGCTGGAACAAATTTACTTATATCATTATTATTCCTATCCTGTGTTCTAGAGAAGATCTGACATGAGATAAACAAATAATAATAAAAAAAACCCAACAACTGAAAAATAAAAATAACATTCTGTGAAAAAATATGTCTCATGTGGTAAAAGAATCACACTTCTGGGTGGCGCAGCTTGAAAAAACGGTTTGCTTCAATAACTTATGTGAAACTTAACCACAAGTCTTCCCTTCTGAACCACTGTCTTATTTCTATGATGGAAAAGTCTAAACAGCAGGTTTTCCTTGCTTTCTTTCCTTCTTTGCTTTTCACGTAAAGATAAGATTTCACCTTTCCAGTAGAAACAAGTGAAAACTGTCATCCTTTAAGATCCTGGTGCTTGTCTGTCTTTATTACTACCCTGGTTACTCTAGCTCAGTTCAGAAGCCTTGACTTCTGGAGCAATGCAAAATTGACATAAATTTGCTGTCTCATTCATCTGTGTAGCATTGTTAGCAAATGGTTTTTAAGAAAATAGGAAGATCAATACTTAATTTTTCTGACTCCAACACAGAAATCAGATTGTCTTATAATTGTTTCATAATTGATACATCACCAAAAATCTAAATCCACAATTGACCTGTATTATTTGTTTTCCTAATAGTTACAAAAACAAATACTTTCTCTACTTTGTACTGTTTTAAAATATAAACTCTATGTAATGGTCGAAGAACACATTATTTTTCTGGTAAATCATATATGAACCGAATGAATTAGTCATAAGTCTTCCGAACCCAGAGGGGTGATAGTTTTGCATCCATATTTACAATTGTTTTATTGCCAAAACAGCTATACTAGTTTTATCTTTCTAAATGTTCATCTTTTTGAAAACAAAAAAGTTCTTGATTTTAAAAGAGAAAATGCCAGATTTTCCTGATCAAAATGTCTATTTCTTTTTTAAAAATATTAGCAATTAGGGGAAGAACCCAAATTCTAAAAAAATGCATAAGGATACCAAATATTATAATTGTTTACTTTTCAATTTAATGTGGAGCCAAACAGAATTTTATATATCAACTATCTTAAGTATTTTTTAAACTTCCCTTACTTCCTTCCAAGCAAACTTTAAAAATCCACTATCTCCCCCACAATTAAATTTCTAATAACCATATAAAACAAGGACTTACACTTTTGAATCTGATGTGGAATGCCCCACAGCAACTGAGAAAATAATTTCAACCTTTGACCTTCTCCAGTAGCCTGATGGGAAATTCCTTAGCACCATTATGGCCTTTAGCTTTCCATGAGTAGCCAACCACTAGAGGGCAGCCTTATCTCAGATCTGACTACTTTGACGAAAACATTTCATAAATGCTTCTAATGTTCCTTTAATTATTTTTGCAATACCTTTGATTTTCTGGACATTTAATAACCAAATTCAGATGAGAATGGGTGATTTCAGGGTTATATGGCCATAGAAAAGTAATAATCAGCTCAGTTCATCTGAAAGTATTCCTAAGTAGGTCAAAAAGTCCATGTTCACCAATTATAGTGGTATCAGGAAGAGTGGTTATGGGATGGTCTAAAGACACAATCTAGCATACGAGTTTCTAAAAATTTTAATCTGTACTCTTCACTCATCATGGATTAGTTATAATTCAATCATACCACAACTAGTATTTGGGTTCTACTTCTGGCACCAACTTTTCAAGAGGTTCTCGTGTAAAGTTGTTTGAGGAAGAAACTAAGGTTGTGGAAGGCTGACTATGAGCAAAATGGGGTAGAGAGGGACAGAAAAGATTAAGGGTTAGAAGGTAGGGGTGCGTGTGTGTGTGTTTGTGTGTGATACCATCAATCTTTAAATAACTGCTAACCTTCCATCTGAAAGATGGATTAAATGTGCCCTACTCAGTTCCAAAAGAAAGGATCAGAATTAGGAATTAAAAGTACCAAAGAGAGATTTTTACTTGACATAAGAAGAACGTTTTAACTTAAGATGGAATAAACTACCTCTAATGAGATTGAGTTCCCTATCATAGGAGATGTTCAAGCATATCCAGACAACTATTTGGCAGGAAAGTTCTGGAGAGGACCCAAATGTCAATAAGGATATGTAGCTGAATGATTTTTAAGGTTTCATCTCTCCCCAAGACTTTATGAAATATGCTTATTTGATTTCAGTCAAACATATCTCAATCTAGAGCCAGTAAGGTAAACCCCCATCCAGTGAGACATGAGCTTCTGCAGAGCCATCACTCAGAAACTTATTTTGTGTGTGATTTCCTAAAAAACAACAATTATCAGATTTCTCAATCATGCCCCTTAACTGTCATGGAAACAACCACAAAAGTACTCACAAGCTCAAGGATTCATGAGTTTTTATGACCTAAAGGCATATTAAAATGACAAGATGTATTTGTGAATGCTTCCTTTGCCTAAAAGATAAATCTCTTGACCAAATGTATCATAATGGAGATAGGCTGCGCAGGTTAGCTGCACTTCATGGTGTTCTGCATCCTTTAAGAAAATAATGCTTACATATCACCCAGATCCTTTTGTAACAAGCAGACTTAATGAAAATCATGGATGAAAAGAGCTAATGATAAGCAAATAAGAATAACCCCATTTGTACTAAATTGATTTTATTAAATAGTAATTTAAAGATATTAGACTCAGCAAAGCATTACATAATTGAATCTATTTTTTCCCTTATAAATGCCAGAGTTATAATTTCCACTAACTAGAGACAAAGTTATATCCAGGACATTTTCACAGCTTCCTCCAGGGGAGGCAGCATCAGAAGAGAGAAGAAATTAGGGCTCTATTCCTTGCTTCACCATATACTAGCTGAAAGAGCTTGGCATATAACCTCTGTGAGCCTCAGTTTCTTCAACTAAAACAGATGAGAAATTCTATGACTTTCCAGGGAGGATAAAATGAGATATGAATGTTGGTAAACCGTACAGGACAAAGCAAATACAGATTAACATCATCCTTCTATTTATTTACGACATGCCTCATAAACTTTAGAGGTAATGAAATCAAAAGTAAAAAACGAAATTGCTGGCAAACCTAGGGAATAAACTTTGCATTACTTTCTATACTCATAGGAGCAAGATTTTAAAGTCATCATACTGCTTCAAAATATAGTGAGAGCTAACAAATGTTGCTTTAAAAAGAAAATCCAGAAACAAAAGATTTCAACCGCTTTTTTTCATTTTGCCCACTGGCTAATATATGCTACTATCTGTCTATTTAGACCTTTTATCTCTGGACATAGCATTCAGAAAATTTACAGAAAAAGCATGTTCCATCATGTCACACAAAATACTGAAAGATTAAAAAAAAAAAAAAAGCAGCAGCAGCAGCTCCGCAATGATCTCCAAGTCCATGTCTCAAAGACTGGGGTGAAAGGGGACTCAGCGGAGGAGCTAGAGAAGGGGAAAAGAACTTGTAAATCATTCTTCAAAGGGTCAATATGTGGTCTTTGAGATAATACCAAATGTCAATTCACATTTGTGTTGTGGCCGTGGATCTCTCCAAGTGATTTTTTAAACAGAAACAGTGTAGCTGCTGATTCTGAAAATCCAGTTACACTTTTAAAAATTACTACATATGAAATATAAAAAGGCAGTCTTAATTTCTTACTGAGAAACAATGTGAATATTTAGAATGCATGCAGAAAACAGTTCTATTACAAAGTATTCTTAGAAGACATGTTCCACAGAATGGATTTTATTGATTGTTGGAGTAATTTAAGAAAATTTTAAGAAAACTGAACTACAACTCTATTTCTGCAGATCTCTCTCTCTCTTTTCACCCATAGTTATCCACCCATCCAGTAATTTTTTTTATTCCAGTAAATGGTCATTTTAAAATATTTTCTTAGACTCCCCAGAGCAAATTACAAAGTGGCTGGGTGCTATTGCAGGTGCTTTGCAATTATCTACTTGCTGATCTCATCCATTTTATTGTGGTTCACTTGGCTGGGAGGAAAATATGGGAGAAAAGGAGTCTAGTAAGGACTATTAATAAATTTATTAGATATGTAAAAGCCCTAGATTTAAAACACATAATGTATACAATACTCATTGTATATATATGTGTATATGTATGTAGACATACACATAGGATTACTTATCTGTGGACTTTTATTATTTTATAAACTGGGCAGCCGTACAGAAATTACATGACACTTAAATCAAATAGAGCACAGTGGTTTACTTGAGTGTGATGTTGCTTTGTAATCCAGTGATATGACTGAAATACATAAAATCAAGAGGCAAGGTGGGGGCAGAGAAGAGAAATCATCATGAAAATGACAATTTAAAAATATTTCCTGCTTCATAGAGGGTCCTGGCTACTTGTCCTCCCATGAAAAAAAATAGTTTCAGAGATCCTCTTTGTCTTTAGAAGAACTTCCATCCCTCCTTACTTGATAAGCACTCTGCTCTTCAGAGCAGTCATTTCGGGTTTTCTCTTTTCAAAGTCCAGCCATCACCCTGCTCCCAATCCTACTCCTCAAAGGTCACAAAAGTGGGACGAACATCCCAGCTAAGGACCTCACTGAAACAGTGCTTAAAATAAAACCAGGGAAAAAATTCAAGTTTCATTTGGCCAAAAAAAAGGTCATATTCTGCAAAACTATAAGATTTCCTAGAACTGGAAATACTACTAAATCAACAACAATCAATATACAGGATGTTCAAAGCAATAAGATGCCTTGTATTTGCACATGAATTGGGCTGGGGGAAGAATCTTTTCAGGGACAGAAATTCCCTTTAAGCCTCCCTTCACTCTCATAACTCCATTTACATGAACAGAGGCTGAGGACTCACACGATGCAAAGGGGCATATAAGCTACTGAACTGCTGAAGCGCTTGCTGGTCCTTTCAGCACTAGGCTGCTGCCTGCCATTTGGTCAATGCGCTTTCATGATGAGTAGAACAAGTGCTCCCCTGGTTATAAATGTTGTCGCTGGCTCTCTCTGTTTGCCCAAGCAATCCAAATGGTATTGGAATTTTGTTGTTAATTAAACAAAAACAAAACTGAAGGATGAGACCTGAGTTGCTCAAATGAAGATTTATTACTTCTAAGCATGAAACCACTTTTAGCCTAAACTTATTTGACAAGTAACACAGAGGAAGGATTTTCTTCTTTGGTAAGTTCAAAAGGCCTGATTTAATGATGTTTTAAAAAGTAAGTAAATCAGTCAACAAAGAGAATGTTTCTCTTTTATGGTTGCTTGTTTTCTCCTCCCCCATCCACATGCATACACATACCAAAAAGCTATGTTGTATAAAGACTGTTTCAGTTTTGCCTGAAAAATCGAATTATATAAACTCTCTTACATATGAAACCAATTTAACTATTAAAACTGAGAAGCAGTAGGGAAGTATTTAATATGATTTTGGGCCAGTTTTTTTCCCCTTAAATCTGATATGGAAACATTTATAGCATTCCTCATTTCCCCACAAACTATTTTGCTTCAATTTAAATTTGCACCAAAGCAAGATAATCCCATTAAAACACAGGATGTTATGATAATGGGAATGATATATTCTAATTGTCTAAATGCATTTCACTCGCCCCCCAGGGCTTATAGAAAAACTGCATTGCCAGTACTTCCGAGCTTCTTTTCTCAAAGCTCACCATGAATCTATTATCTTATGGCAGCCAGAGGTCACTCCAAGACAAATGTGTGGGTTACAGCTTTTGGGGTATGATGGTGGTGGTGTGATTCTCATGATTATTTTACTAAGGAATAGTAAGGAACCCCACTTTGTCCTAAGACTTCAAAAGCAAACAACTATGTACTTGGAAACATAAAAATTAAATTAAAATATTAAAAAATGTACTAGATTGTTTGATAGTTATAGCTAGCTCATTAGGGGAAATAGTCTTAGACTCTAGCCCTCCCCTCAACCAACACAAATTATATCAAATAAGATGGGTACGGACTGGCGTTAACAACTCCCAAATAACAAAGTTAATTTTATATTTTAAAGAGAAAACATGGGGGAAAATGTCTTAACTACAAAAGCTGTTTGAGTCGTTTTACCCTTACAGGATTAATGAAACACAGGAAACAGCATTAAAGTTTTTTTGGGAGGGAGGGGAGGAGCATAGATTTCTTTTACATAAGAAGTCGGTAAGATAATCTTACGTTTTTTTATTTTCAAAATGACTTTAACTGCTTTAAAACGTGGCTCACAGGGAGGTCTCTTCTCTTTTGCTTTATCAGTTGCATCTTAAAAATTATTAAATCCTATTTTCCACAAACCACAGGAGAAAGAAAATTTGCTGAGCGCACGTCCTATAGAAAGATTTCATCTTAAGCAGCTCAGCTTCGCGTCCAGTACGTTTCTGCCTGTTAATAATTAATAAAAGGGATGCCACCCAATCTCCAGAGGAAAAGGGCAAAGCTCGGTGATCCGAAAGTAAACCCAGCGCGGATACCGAACTGGTGTCCTTCATCCTGGAGTGCAACAAAACCTCAACCTAGCAAACATTTAGCAAGCGTCCGGCGTCCGCACGGACGGGCAGAACCCGCAGGCCAGTCTGGAGCTGCAAAAACGCTGCGCATTAGGGGAGCCCTGTCCACCGCAAACAGATGGGGCTCTAAATCCCCACTCCCAGCGGCGGGGTCTGCGAATCCACTCGGACCGATTATCTCCGCGGAGGAACGTGCAGGCGCACTAGCGGGAAGCCTGCTGAGTTTCTCCCGGGCTGTTTCCAACAGTCCTAAGAGCGAGTCTCGGTTTCTCCCGGCCGCTCAGGCGACTTCCTGCACACCTCCAAACTTTGACTTCCCAATTGGAAACTTCCCTGACTTGCCACGGTTTCTTTCCTCTCCTTCCATGAGAACCTCGCCAGACCTCTCTTCAACCTGTACCCCAACGCCATCCCGCCACCAGCTTGGCTAAGGACTCTCGATCAGGGTTGAAGGCCTGGCGGGAAGACTTGGCCGAGACCAATTTGAGCCGGTCGGTCTAATCTCCACCACTGCCCACGAATTCCGTGGACAGATAAGTTGCGTCCCCACATTCATCCACAACCACACTATCAAGCGGGCAGGGGCCTGTTGACTGGGGTTGCTGCGCTGTGGCTGCGGGCGGTCGCTGAAGGAGTCTTGGAATGCTGGAGAAGCCCGTCTCCTCCCGCCCGGGAGCTTTCGGAAGTGGCCTCTACGGGACGCGGCGCTGACCGGCCGCACTTTCCTGGTCCGCCGCCACACCGCCGCTCGCGGCCGCGGAGCCACCAAGTGTTGGGGGGGGGGGGGAGGGCACAAGGCCTGGGGCGCTGACCAGTCCCCAGGGATGACATCGCGTCCGCGCGCACGCACGGCCTGGCCGCAGCGCCTCCCCTACGTAGGCCGGAGCTGTCCCGGGTGCGGGCCCCGGGGACCCACCGAAGGCACCCCGGGCTTCCTCGGAGCTCCCCAGACCCACCCCTCCCTTCCAGAAGCGCAGCGACTCCCGGCAAACTTTCTCCCCGGAGCCCCGCCGGGTGCCAGGCGGACCCGGGCAACTGACAAGGACCCGAGGGGACGGAAAAAGGGGGTCCAGCCCCTGTGCCTTTGCCCCCAACAAGAGGCAGGCCGATCCCGTGGCGGGGCTCAGGTGGTGCCACTGCGGTGGCCCAGAAGGCCCTGGCGGGGCTCCGGAGCCCAGCCCCGGGCGGTACGTGCGTTCGGGCAGGCGCGCCCACCCCTCCCCCTGCGCACCCGCCTCCCCGCCCCCCGGAGCAGCCAGCCCACCCGGCCCCGGCGGGGCGCCTGGACTCACCTTTCATCGCTGCGATCACAAAATACATCATTTAAGCCGCGGTGCGGAGAGCGCAGGGAGAGCGGATGGTCCGACCCCGGAGCCCCCTCTGCCGCCGCCGCGCCGCCGCCGCCCGAGCCACAGCAGCAGCTGCCGCAGCTGCCCGCCCGCCGAGAGCCATCCCGAGCCATAAGAGGCTCCATGTGACCGGCTGACATCACGGCCGCTGCTCTGTTTACACCGCGCCCCTCCGCTTCCTCCCCGGGCGGGAGGCGGGAGGCGGGAGGCGAGAGGCGGGTGCGCCCCAGCGCCGCGCCCCGCCCCGCCCCCGCGGGCAGGTGAGCGGCGGCAGCTGCGGCGGCAGCTAGGCGGGCGCACCCTGGGCCGGGTGCTGCCTTCCCGCGCCCCCGGCCCACGCCCGGGCCCCCAGCCTTCTCCTCACACCCGGAGCACCTTATGGTCTTTAAGTGCTTTCTGCGCGAAGCGCCCGGCTGAACGCGTGCGGGATTTCTGCCCCCACCCCGTGGGGGCACGAGGCACACGCAACCCGACGCTCTCTTTAGGCTCCCTACCGGGAGCCCTCAGGGGTGGTGAAGGTCCCGCTCCTTGGAGGAAAAGTGGGAGTGGTTGTTCGGGGCTGCAGCCACCCTCACTTCTCATTTCCCGGAGCGCCCCAGCTCTATTCTAAAGGACCGTGGAAAACAGCGGAGTAGAGTAAGAACCTCCTAAATCTCTCCTAGGACGCTCGGCCAGGGCAGAGGGAACTCCGCCCATCCAGAGTTAGTAGCCCTCATCTTACCAACATCCCCGCACCTCAGGACCACTGACACCTGGAAGGAAAGCAGAAAGCTGTGCAAATCACCTAAATGAGCTCCACCTGTCAGTCTATTTGCGCCACTAAATTATCAGGCTCTTCCCTATCCAGCATATTCTCCAGAAAAGCCATCCACAAGCCGAAAAGACTAATTTTCACACCCTAAAGACCAGACATTGTGATAGTTTGGACAGGGGGAAAAGTCCGCTAAAGGTCAACTTCGTGAATTTAAACTTGTAGCTAAAACTTAATTCCCTTCAAACTTTTAAGTTTGATCCTTAAACTTAAAATCGTGACTTAGCAGAGCAAACTGTTTGTGATGGATTTCACATACTGTATAGTCAAAGACCTACTTAAAATTTGGGGAAGCATGTCTGTAGCATCGAGTGTAACAGAAAAAATCTGCCAGGTTAAGTTTGCATACCTTCACAGGGCTTCACTTCTACTTTCTTTTCTACATTTACATTTAAAATTTAAAATACTACATGGTCATTCGTTACTGCACTCATGGTGATTCAACAAAGAGACTCATAACATTTTTCCCCATACAGTCGAATTGTCTTTGTCCCTGAGTCAGGCCATAAATTAAAACACATGCAGACAATCAGCACTGTTGTAAACCAGGATTCATACATTCACCCCCACTTCCCACCCCTGACTTTCAAGGTATAGTTTACATAGTGCTCTGGTTTAGAAGGTCAAATAAATTCATTATACCTTAAACCAAGCCATTACTTAATAAAAGTTTGATTTCAACTAAAGTCACCCTAACACCGGTTTTCTTTAAAGTCTTCCCAAATAGAACCAAAAAATAAGAAAAGAAATTATATAAGTGTGAAGCCAAGACCTACCCATGTTAACTCAGCTGTCCAGCCATAGCGAAGTGGACAAGAGTTTCAAATGAATCAATCATACCCACTGTGATGTTTACAATTATGACATTAAATCACACCATGTTCCCATGATGCAACTGCATCTCCCAGTGAGGCAACGCCCCTCTGTTACACTGACACCATGATCATTCCTATTTGGCTCTTGATTTCCCATGTGCTAATACTTTAGCAAGGAAAGGTAATACCAAGCTATCCTGTCGCTATCCTGTATCCTGTCGCTGTCCTGTATCCTGTCCCAAGTACAATTTTCTTTCCTTTGCACCATTAAAGGATGGAAAAACATCAGAGGCTGTATTATGCTCAGAGGTATATTCTTCCATATTGGTTGCAAAGGAATCTGGCTATACAATGATTCGCTAAGTGATTTAGAACAGTATCCTGCTTTAGAAGATAATTCTTCGACAGTGACAAAATTTCATTAGCTCTAGTCTGTCTGTTGGACGGCTGACTCCATCAAGGTAAATATGTTACATTACAAGTAATTGCTATTTATTTCCAGATCATTTCAAATGAAATCTGTAATTGGGAACAAGTAACGTGGCATGTACTCCTGCAATTAAAGTAGAAGAATCATTCATCCTATAGATATGTTCCAATAAAAATAAATATAATCTCATAATGCTTAAAGTATTTACACATTTATTTAACAAAGACATTTCCAGGATAATGTAATGTGACCTTGCCCTTTAGAAATGTATTTCTTTCGCATCCTACAACTAATGAGCAACAGAATTTCAGATATTAAGTTTTAACCTTCCTGTGTGGCTAGCTGCTTTTTGTAATACATGCCTCTATTAAATGCCTTCCACTTTTAACCCCAGTTATATTATTGTTCTTTATATTAACACTAAGCTCTTGTTAAATGTTGAATAGAAATGAGAGACTGTTATTTTTTTTTTATTTTTTAAAGGATTTATTTATTTATGCAGACAAGCTGGGGTACAGGCCAGAGGCATGGGGTGGTGAGCGGGGTCACCAGAGACAGAATGGGGAGCAGAACAGGCAGATCCACGGAAATACACTGCTGAGGGGAGCAGCCGGCAAGGCAGGAGAGGTCTGCCACGCCATGTGGGAATCTCCCCGGCCGGGTGTCGAACTTGTGTCCCGGATGCTTACAGTGCCACAGTGCAGCGCTCAACCACTGCACCACCAGGGAGGCCCGAGACTGTTATTTTTTTAAAAAAACAAACTCTTGGAATAGAAAATTTCTGTGGAGTTGTAAGTCCACAACCAGATAAATCAGTCAGGAATAAAATAATCCAAATCTCTCTTCAGAATTACCAAATTAGAGCCATAAATGATATATATTTCAGTGCAAACTTTTGCCAACTATATAGTATAATGTAGGAATAATTCTTTGGATTATATTAAACAAATCCTTATGGAGTACTTGCTATGGAGGACAACGGTTAAACAATCCATTCTTACCATTTTAGTATTTTTACCAAGTGTTCTGAAAAAATACAGAAAAAGAATATTGTTTATATGAAGATAGTTAAACATGCTGGGAATCCTTTACCATGAATTAGATTATGTTACACATTACTTCTTGACTCAAGTGTTTTTGTTGACTAATCTCAGAAAAGGAATGCACACTGCATATTTAAAAATACATGTAATTCAACCCAGTGTCTTCTAGAGAAGGTTATAGCCCCACATGGTGTCCCTAGCTACTAGATTTCACAATGGATCTTCACTTAGCAAGGAAATAGATAGCTATTTCTGATGCCAGGTTGTTCTAAAACCTCTGAGGATAGTATGCTGTATTTCTACAGGCTTCTGGAGTATAATCAGTAAATTGGTGCCAATTTACCCACATTCAGAGGTTATATTAAGATAGGGTAGTTGACTTCATGAAAGTATACTGGATTTCCCATCACATGGGGGTCTGATGTCTTGGTACACCACCCCAAAACGCTCATAAGGTGCTACTGGGAAGAATGGCAAACGAATGGCTTGAAAAATTTATCCCAATTTGGTAAGCGGTTCCTAATACAATGATGATCTCAAAGTTTGCCGATACAAGTGAGAGAGAGCATTTTGGCAATGTGGCTCTGTCTCGCCGGGCCCTGATTCTTTCTCTCCAGTGTGGCAGCTTGCTAATTCAATTAATTTCTTTTTAGCTGAACAAGAAAGGGATCAGTGAAAGGTTAATGTGGTCCTAGGCAGCTTGATTCAGCTGAATCCTTTGCCACCAATGCATTGTGATCTGCAGGAGCTGGGACATTCTGGCTGACACAGAGTCAGGGTGCGTAATGTACAGATCAAACAGGGTCAGACCCAGGGAGCTCTAAGCGAGAACTATGACTAAGGGAAGCTAAAGAGAAGGCACAAGTTTACCCATAATGATCACAACCCTGTTCCATTTTGAGTCAGGAAGAAGCCAATGTCTCCTATAAAGGAGCACTTATAAACGGAATAATATTGGTGAGGTATGGAAATGAAAGATGACTCCCTGCTTATGAGTATTAAAGGGGAAGGGATGAAAAGGTTGCTTAGTTGGTTTGTCTTATCCTTTGTTTTAAAACAAATATAGATATAGACTTGAATTGCGCATATCGAGTTCGTGAGATACAATGAAATAAACTGTATTTTGGTGGCAAGAGAAACGTTCAGTTTTACATACCCATGCACACACACACCTCACGTAACTAACCACATTTACTGAATCCCTGTGATGTGCCTGACACTGTAGTGGAGAATCAAACAGGGACAAGGCAGAGGCTCAATACTCAGTTGATCTTGGCTCTGAAAATTCTACAGAGGAGCCGGCTCCCTGAGTCAGTGAGCATTCCTATAGGAGGGCAGTGTCTGCCAGCACATGGAAAAGACGTGTGCACAGCACTTTGCCATTCAAGTTGATAGATGGCTGGAAATCATTAGTGGGGCTAATAAGATAATGGGATGTTGGAGGTGAGGATTTGGTTGGGCCGAGACAATGGTGAAGGGATTCTGGGACTTCTGGAACTACATATCTCGTACATCTATTAGGAAATTCAAGAAGTGGCAGATGTTTTGCAACCATCACAATGAGGGAAAGGGTAAAGTTCACAGGCATATGGAACTGAGCAACCTCCACAGAACAGGTAGGTAGCAGGTGCCCCATGGTGCACACACCTGCCAGGACAAAGGAAGAGATGCACATTAGCCGCCAGAGGGATTGCCATCCCTGCTGTTCCCAAGGGGTATCCTCACACCACTCCCCAAGTTGGCAGTGGGGCTGGTCATTCAGGAAATGAAGATTTCCTCTCATTAAGGGCTAAGAAATATTCAGAACCTGGTACCCTGTGTTCAAGTTTCACAGTTACTCCTAGTTTTCCATATCACTGTGGGCAAGTCATTTTACCTCTCAAGACATTCTGCCCCTCACCTGTAGAATGAAGGGATGGGAACAGACTTCAAAGGATTCCCACAGCTCAAACATCTCATGGCTACTTTCAGAATCATGTCCTGTCCTCTCCTCTGCTGGGAAGTGTTGACTTACTTCTCCAAGGAGCTTTCTTTGTTCCATTGACCTCCACAAATGGCAGGACCTGCTCTGGCATTAGGCAAAGCTGGGCTCAAAATCACCCTTTATCCCACTCACTAATTGAGTGATCTTGAGCAAACCTTTGTTTCCTCATCTGTGAAATAAGGAGAACAGAGCCTTGTAGGGCCACTGGGAGGATTAAATTAAATTACATTTAAAAAGGACAGAGTGATTAGTTGGGACTTACAAGTGGAAATACCATCACCACCCCACCAGTCCCTACATTTTAATACATACAGAGCTTGTGCTTGACATAAACTATTGATCATAATAAAGATGTGTTGACATGACTATCAGCAGGCACTTTTGCTGAACCTTCTCTACTTTTGAAAAGTGTGTGTGTGTGTGTGTGTGTGTGTGTGTGTGTGTGTGTGTAACAAGCACTGATTAAGTAACTGCTAAGAACTGGGAATATAAAGGTGAACAAAAATTAAATTACCCCTTGGCCAATGGGCCTTGTGGTCTAGCAGGTTTATATATATATATATATATATATATATATATATATATATATATATATATATATATATATATATCTTCTTTCCGTAAGAGAGCTCCTTCAATGAACAATGGCAAAACATCTTCTGGATTACACTTTGCTAGGACATAGGGAGGGAAGGAGAAGGCGTCAGTGCTTTTCTCAACAAGGCTGCAATCTAGTAGGAAAATGAATGCAATACTTATAATGGAAGGTAGTGAGTGTGACACATTCTCCAAGTGTTCTAGAAGTAATGTGCTATGTAAGCCAGGAGTAAGAGAGGTTACCTTGTGTAGGGTTAATTGTAAACTTATGAGAAGAGGGACTTCACGAAGAGGTACCACTTGAGCTAGATCTTGAAGGATAGATTGAATTTAGTGGTAGTAAAATAATGAAAGGCATCTTAGAAAAAGGGTAGAACACAGGTAAAACTCTACATAGACAGAAAATGCATTTTACACATAAGAACAAGTAGTAGCAATGGTTTATAGTAGCATAAAGGATATATGGATAAGGGGGGGAGAAACCTCAAAGTGTAAGTTGTAGCTATTTTTTCTGCTTTCCCTCTAACTGCCTAGTATTGAGCTCTGTACACTATATACATTCAGAGAATGAGTCTTGATAAAGTAATTGAGGGCAGAAGAAGGGAACTGTGCTTTAGAAAATAAGTCTCTTTGCAGCTTGCCTCTTTCATATTCTTATTGTAAGGATTAATAGTTGGTTTGATAGTCATAATGTTAAATTATACTTAATAAAACACATAGAGCAAAGAGTTCCACATCACAGCACACCGAGGAAGAATAAAACTGGAAGTGGGTATTACTTCATCAGAGCGAAAAGCTAAGCAGAGCGTTTTAGGATGAACAAGATAAATTGAATGTTATTTGATTTTGTCCCTCATCCATTTCAGTTCTGAAAATTATCTGAGACAGTTCTATTAATATAGATGCTTCAGTTATAGGCCATCCTTTATTTTTTAAGAGCTATCTTAAAAATATATTTTCAGATAATGGAGAAAGGATAAGCAGTTACAGATGGTTTCCCTTATTTTTGTCAAGCATGATCAAGGAGTGCAGAATGACATGGACATTGCTGGGAAATCCGTTTCTCGCAGCTAGGAGCCTTTCGGGAGCAAATGCTGGCATTATTTTGCTCTCCAGAGAAAATATGTTTCTGTTCAGTCAAGCAAAGTAATCAATTATTCTGCATTATGAAATACTCATTTTATAACTATTGACATTTCAGACAGTTGTGCCACATGTCAATAGTGGTTTAGATGCTCACATTTAAGCTCCAGCTTATAGGATGGGATTCATTGGCTGACAGTGTCTGATCAGAAGTCTATTCCCTGCCCTCCAAAGTACACTTATTATTTATGTCCCATTCTTCACAGAAGTATGCCATGAGTACTGAAACATGATTAGACTTAAGTGTATTTTTCTGGGTTTTTTTTATGCCCATTTTTTCTAAATCTCTTATATTCACATTTAGAAAAATAATACTATTACATTAAAAACTCTTCCTCTGTTTTATAAGATGGAGGTGGGTTGCATTAGGTATTCCATTCAGAGGCTCTACAATTCACATTTGATTTTGAGTATCCAGTTAAACTTTGCATCCCCAAAGATAATTTTCCTAAGTCAGAATGGCTTTCTAATAATTATACAACACAGTCTCTATTGCTTTTACCTCTCCCTTTAGTTAACAGTTCTTTGGTTCTTACTATGTGGCTGGCACTTACTAAATATTTGCTTGAACATTTAATTCAAAAATTTTCTTTTTACAGGTGAGGAAACTAGGACACAGAGAAATGAAGTAACTTATCCAGGAAGACAAGTCTACTAAGGAGAGGAACTGTAAGAACCTCTATATATAAACTGATTCTAGGGTATGATCTCTTAACCATTACAGTCAATGCTGAAAAAGTTTATTAATTTTTTCTTGAATTGAGCACCACCTAGTATCTTGAAAATGGCAAACAGACTTCTTCAGGAATTGAAAATTTTACTCTAATAAAATTTAAGCATGTATGTAAGAAATTCTTCTATCCCTAGCTGCTCTAATTGAGCAGGGTTAGCATGTGTCATTATGAATTATTGCACAATTTAGTAAATTATTTAATTACTTACTAATGAAGAAACATACACGGTTGCAATTATCCTGTTTGAAAACAATGTTGTCATTTGTATATTTAAGAAATGGTTGCTGCACGATAAATTAACTCTTGAGAGGAATTCTTTCATGTTTTGTGATAATTAGACAACTCAAGTATGGGTAATGAAATGTTAGCTAGACAACTATGAAACTAAAATCTACAAAAGTCAGTGCTGGCATTTCTGAAAACACAAATAAAATGAATCTGTTAAAAATAATAAAACATAATTTCATAAATCATACTCTTCAACAGAAAAAGCACAAGATATTGATTCTTATGTTTCCAAATCCTATCACCGCTGCTCTTTTGATAATTATTGCAACATGTCATATAATACAGCATTGCTTTTACCTATTTTAACTAACTACCAATGTATTTAATAATAAATAACCTTCAGCAGAGTCACATGATTTTCAAGTACTTTGAATAAATTGTTGCCTATATTTATTATGTTATTATATGCATGGCCTTGTTATTTATAAAAAGACCTAGTACAATCACAGCCTTGAGATGTCTTGACAACATTCTTAAGTAAAATATAGAGCAACTTTTAAAATGTCATAATGCAAGTGAGGACAAGTGACTTGTTTGTGCTAAATTATTGTACACATTATTGAGAAGTTATTGATAATGCCATTGGATTTGTAATAAGAAATAAGTATAATAATAGTCTCAGAAAACCCACTTGTCCATTTTCTAAAGGCTAGGTAGATACTATACAGTGAAATTGGTTTGCATAAATAAGAATATAATGGTGATTTGATTTACATCTTAGTTGTTGGAAATACAGCAAAAAGCCAGTATAGACAAGGAAAAATAAAAAAGTGAAATATCAGAATTGGAAGCTACTCAAATATGTGATGTGATAGGTTTTCCTGCTCCCAAGGATATGAGCAACTTAACCATCCATGTATGACAGTTGCCGATCATGAAGGAATCATGTCTGAGCAACACAAATCACATTTTCATTTTTATTCTGTTATCTTTATTTTGTTTTCCCTATTATCCCCAGGCCAGGATGCCATTTAACTGGGTGACTCAAATCAAGCAAAAATTTTGTCCTCTTATGAATAATGCATATATTAGAATTATAGTACACTTTATAGATTTCATCACATGTCAAATGATCAGCATGAAACATCTTCCTGTAAACCAGTAAGAACCATGTTAAATTCAAAGATGACAAAGCAAGAGAAAAGGAGATAAGTTTTAAAATTTCATAGCATTCACTATTCAGTTCATAGTGTAACATAAATTACTACGTAGTGTTTACTTCACACGCAGTATTTTACAACTATAACTAGAATAAAACACATGGAGTACTTTGTTTTAATGGTATTTTCTCACATTGCTGTGACAAACTAAAATAATTGCATTTTGATTTGCTCTCCAGACACTGTTTCTTACCTCTTATTAAAGCATAACTTACATATAGTAAAACTCACCCTTAGTATATAGTCCTTCAAATTTTGACAAAGGAATTAAATTTCATAACCATCAACACAATTAACACATGGAATGGTTCCATCTCCCTCTCCTCCCAAATTTTCCTGTGCTCCTCAGCAGCCAAATTATCCCCCTCCCCCAAACCCTGGCAATCACACAACTATTTTTCTATCCCTATAATTTTGCCTTTAAAGACTATCACTAAGTGAAATATATCATTTAAATGAAAGTTGATCTCTGGCTTCTACCATTTGGCATACATAATTCATATCAATACATTCCATGTTGTTAAGCATATCAATAATTTGTTACTTCCTATTTTTAAGTAATATTTCATTCTACAGTTTATTCATTCACTCCCAAATTGAAGGACATTTATGTTTTTTCCATTTCTTTAGCAATCACAAATAAAGCTGTTATGAACATTCACATACAGTTTTTGGGGGTGTGTGTATGTGTGCATGTGTGTGTGTGTGTGTGTGTGTGTGTGTACATACATTTCTATTTTAATTGGGTAAATAACTAGGAATGAGACTGCTAGATCATTAAGGGTTCTGGGAGTTGAACTAATAAAAAATGCCCCATGGTTTTGGCTGTGCCATTGGCATTCCTCTTAGCAATGTATGAGAGTTCCAGTTGCTCCATATCTGTACCAGCACTTAGTATTGCCAGATATTTATTTATTATCAATTCCTGTTTTTAGAGGTAGTTATAAAGTCACTGGGACCAAAGACTTAGCAAATGTTTAATCATTGCCCCTAGGGGAAATACAGGGTTAGGTTCCATGAGTCTGTGCTCATAATATTTTTGTCAACAGACAATATGTAATGTTGGATTTGTGTTTGTGTGTTAAATTTAAGGATATCTTATTTGATATATAACTGTTAATTCATTAACATCGAACTCACAGCCAACAGCACTGAACAGAGCTTATTTGACATGTACCTTCTCTGCGAGGCACCTCACAGCCTTCTTGCACTTAGAACACTAACCAACATTTCAGCACTCTATTTGGGGGGCATTTTAAGTAGCCAGATAATCCACAAACAGCAAAACATTAGAAAAATGTGGCATTAAATCGACTGAAAAGGACTCGTTTACAATATGAGGGCTGAAACATGGAGGCACAGCATCGCTTTGACAGACCTCAGTTGGGAAGGTGTGCTAGGATGCTGTGAGAATGGCAGCCAATATTGATTTGGGGGCTATAAATAAACTTCAGTGAGAAGGCAAGTTTGCAAATACCATAATAAGAATCAAAACTATCTGTCAATCAAGCAATCAAATCAATCAATCAACCAAACATTTTTGCTATTGTACAGTCTATTTAAAAATCATGGGCTTCAAAAGATCTTGATCACTTAACCTATATAAGGTGAGGTTTGGCCTCCCACTGGTATCCTATTGTTCCTTTTCTGTAAAACCGATTCTTTACCATTTATTCTCATTTGTCTTCTTCACTTTATTTTAGACTCTAAGAGACAAAGAACACATCTCTCTTATTCACCTTTATATCTCTTACAACAGCAAGGTTTAGCCTAGTGCCTAGCATATCCTAGATGTTGGATAAATATTTGTTGAATAAAGGAGTACTTCTTTGAAAGTAGCAGGTATTGAGGAAAGCGTACTGGAATTAGAGATGGAAAATCTGATTTCCCATCTCAGTTCTAATACTGAGTGGCTGTATGCCTGGTGAAAAGTTTCTTACATGCCTTGTGCTTCAGTTTCCTCATCTGTAAAATTGGAAAAATAATGCCTATCTTTCAAGATTTCTTTTTTCTTAAAAGATTTTATTTATTTATGCATATAAGCTGGGGTACAGACCAGAAGCATGGGGTGGCAAGAGGGTTTACCAGAGACAGAGTGGGGAGAAGAACATGCAGATCGACCGAAATACACTGCTGAGGGGAGCAGCGGGCGAGGCAGGAGAGGTCTGCTGTGCCCAGCTGGGCATTGAACTCATGTTGCAGGTGCCGACAGCTCCATAGCACAGCGCCTAACCGCTGTGCCACCGAGGAGGCCCTATCTTTCAAGATTTCTTAGAGACTTTCAAGTCAGACAATAAATATGACAACCACCAATATCTGGCACACAGATGATAGGCGATAGTCATTAAGTTGTAATGGCTTAGGAACCACAACTAGGTATCTGTAACTGGGAAAGCAGTATAAAGTATACTGATGAACAGCATGCTGGCCATCGGGACAGTACTGACTCCGCAAGAGTTTGGTTTTGTATACTCAGGAAACCAAATAGTTAAGAGAATTTTTCATTTTAGAAGTAGATGCTTGTCACTCTGTCAATCTAGCCACACCACAGGATAAAAGGTTACATGCATGATATACTATGAGCAGGTCTTCATAAGAACCGATGATTTGTCTACTCCATTTCAAAAATAGATTCTCAACGTTTATAAGTAATTCTTCAATAACATAATTTTTACTTTCTGGAAAGAAGATTATTTTTCCCTTCAAACACTCCTGAGTAAAACAAATAATTAAATTTAATTAATAAACATGATTATTCTGCCTGAAATGTTTTCTTACAAGTATCTATTATGCCTCTTATGATTTCAAGACAATAAAAATGAATAATTTCTATAACATTATCAGGATTCTCCTGAGTGTAAGTCAGACTAACCAAAGAACCTAAATGCTAAAATACAGTGGGAAAAAAAAAACAAAAACGCATAAACAATACAATGGTTACATCACTTAAAATTTATACAGAGGATTGCCTTACAAAATTATGATGATCAGATATGATTAAGTGACACTATTTAAGATTATTGGTCTTTAGTAGATGCCAAGCGTGATGATTCACTGACAATGCAAGCTAATGGGAGGGAGGGAGAGAGGCTGTGTATTTGATTACAAAGCAGAACAGCTAGGTAAAACCTCAGAATTCATAATCATTATTTTATATGGAACTTTCATTGTTTTCTAAATTACATTCATATTAACTCTACTTGAAACAACTTTTTTTTTTTTTAAAGACAAATTCTCATAAGAAACCTAGCGACAGATCTAAATTAAACCTCAGGTTTAAAAACAACATTTTGCCAACAGGCATCCTCCAAGTGTTTTCCACAGAGGCACATCACTTCCGATTATTTCCAGGCTATTCTAAATGATCTTGCACAGGGTTACTGAATGAGTTGACAGGGAAAAGGAAGAGATTATGACACTGCTTCACCAGATTTCCTTCCAGAACATGAAATATTTGGGATTGGCCTAGAAGAACAAAGCTAGTTTAACAAGTTAAGCTTCACTTTAAAGCTTTCAGTTTTAGCTGGGGGAATGCTTCTAACATATGGCAGCTGGGCTCTGACTTACAGCAACCTTCAAATTCTAGCCAAAACGTCTGTTTCCTGTGATTGTGTCTGATATGCCTGTGCATTCTGGTGGGGCCCAGGAGGCATTCAATAAATGCCAATGCTGCAATGAATGAATGAATGAGAGGGCTTCTAATTATGAGCTACAAATTCCTCCATCAACAAAATAATCCCATAGGAAACTGCAATGTACTTAGAATTCACATCTAGAAGAGTTCTATTTTCGGATTCTTTAATAAATTTGTTTGATCATTTATGCTTAACTTGGTCTCTCTTGATTTTTTTAAAAACCAAGGTGTGAAAAGCATTTCCAGAACATGAAAGACAAGCAGAGTTCTTAGAAAGTTTCATTTGTGTGTAGCTTGTGCCTGATAAATTATTTTTAAATATAAGTTAATCATCAGATATTTTCTGGGAGTAGACTGTGGGCGAGACATACTATGTGAGAAATTTGAAAAAGGAAGTTAAATAAGTCCCGCTCTTGCTTATGTACAAAAATTGTCATTTAACTAGTAAAAGGGGTGTAGATTCCAGAACATTCAGGGGTAGGGCAAATGGTTTTCTGAAGTTAAATTAATGTTAAATTAGAGTTATCAGAGAAGTAACAAAAACATGCTGTTCCTCTTTTCACAGTTAGAGATCTTGGATTCAAAATTCTTATGAAATGAAACACAGTAAAAAAAAATAAAAAGGAAGCAAGAGGAAGGAAGAAAGTAAAGAAGGAAGTTTATTAGAGACACCACTAAAATTTCAAAAACTAAAGTTTGTCTCTGTTCTTAAAATGTTAAGTCTTCTGGTATCAGACTATTGATTCTTAAGTAAGATGAATTCTGACAACCTTGAAATCTGATTTGCCACTATGTAAAATATATTAAAATGCACAGTAGAAAGGAGTAGAGCGTTTTATTCATCGAAGCAAGGAGAAACAATACATACTGAAGGAAGAGATTTAAAAATGATCAAAAGTTAGACATAAGGATTCAAAAAGCATGGCAACTGGGAGCTATTTAGCATCGGGCAAACAACCAGTCAGGCTGCTGGGAGTCGGAGTCCGTCCCGTATTGCAGCATACCACACACACCATGATAATTAATGTTTATAATGACTTTTAGGCTTGATGAATGGATTAACCCATGAACTCTAAGACAGGGACTTACAAAATATATTTAGAAAGGCTGCCCACACCCCCAAGTAAAGTGAAGCAATTTAGGCATTTGCAGAGTTACATCTCAGAAAATTACTTTCCATGGAATAGCCATTTTCTAATAATGTTGGTGAATGTGGCTTGGGTATACATACCTCAACTGATAACTAATTATGTCAGGACTTGCAGTCAGGGTCTTAGTTACTGCAATGAACAATAGTTTGAAGACTGTTGGGAGCTTAAAAAGCTTAACATAGTAGGATAACTGTTTTATACATGGATGTTTCATTCAATTCTAATGTTAGCCAAGCATCAATAAGATAAAAACTGTTAAATACTCTCCTTTCTTTTTCAAGCTACAATGAGTGTATAAATGTTTCTTTGAATTATGAGTGTGTAGGGCTGAGGTTTAAATATATGTCATTATATTAAGGTATTTACTGTTTATATAATCGCAATTGCTATTTACATGACCATGTTTCACCTGCTGGAAGTCTGGCGAAGGAAAGGTTAGCAGTTAAAGTAACTTTAATAGGAGGAAAAAAGAAAGAAAAACTTGGCATTGTTTTCATTCCGTGAAGGTGAAACGACAGGTTTTTGAAAGTTGGCTTCCTACGTGCAATACAGACAACACTGTGGCTGTGACAATTCTTTTTCAAAACTGCTAGCCTGTTTCCAGGGCAGCTGCAAAACATCCGTGAACACTCCACTCATTTATTGGAGACATGGAAACTGCTGCCTCTACACCCGCCAGGCTAGATCCTCACTGCACTCTCTCCTGGGCAGGAGCGAAGGCCGGGAGATGAGCTCTCTCTGCTCCATTCTAGACCGAAGAGGGGAGTCATGGAGTGAAGGTCCTGGGGCCCCACATTCAGCTTTCTATTGCTTTCATTCAACATACTGTCTGGGTTCCTGAATAATGCTTTTTGTGCTGAAATTACCATGGCCACTTCCAAATAGCCATTGAATTGATTATTATTACTATGATGATGATTGTACTGTTGTATTGAAAACCGATTTCCCGTATTTTAGACTGAGTTTATATTCTAAGGAATTCAGATTGGCAAGTATAAGGGAAGTCTCCCTTCAGAGGATTTTGAAAGTGGAATGAGAGACCGCTGAATGCTTTTTTCAGGTTTTTGTCACTAGTTATGTCTTCCTATTGGTTCATACACTTTCATCTTATCTCTTCACTCCTGCTACAAGAGATCATTGCTTGGCTCTTCAACAATACGCCACCAACCAATCACCAGTTAATTGTCAATAAATGGCAACTCATGAGAATCTACAGAAAACTAACTGACTTACTACAGTGGCAAAGCATAAACCGAGCACTGTCACACATGATTGCTTCATATTTTCTGGTCCTGTCAGTGTGACAGGGACACATGGGGTGTTTGTCACAGTAGGGCATGGGGCCTAAGGTCCCAGAGGGCCAAGGGACTTTGGTTCCTACCATGACATAGGCCTCAGAAGCTAAGACTATATTTTGAGGTTATGTCTTTTTTTAAAAAATGGCTCTCTTTTCTTTAATTTATTTAAATGTTTCTTGCACCTTTCAATATTCTGTTCACTCAGATGGGGGAAGAGAGAAGTCCAGGCAGGTTGTATCACAGGTGTTTACCAATAGCATAAGGGAGTGGTTCCTATGAAAATTCTAAAATGAACCTCCTTCACATTTAAGGGATGCTCATTTGGCATCTCTGCCCCACACAGCTTTGTTCTTACCACCCTTTGCTTGTAGGAAACACTGAATTAGTTTAGTGAAGAACCACAAAGGGGTTCTATTGCCATTTAAAAATTATAGCTTTGCTACTAGAACTTTTGAAATAAAATGTGAACTATTAAATTGGGCAAAATAAAATGTAACATTAATGGCCAGAATTGTAGATAGAACAAAAATGTGGAAGCCTGAGGGATGAATAGCTTATATAAAGTCTCAGGCAGAGATTCAGACAGACTCGGGTCTCATTCCTATTCAGAGAGACAATATATATGTGTCTGTGGAAAGCCCATAGATGGAAATGAGATGGCTACCTTTCATCATTTGCAATGATCAGAGATGAAACCATCTATGAAATAAATACCTGCTATAACAAAAACTGCTGCAGCTCAACTCAAATGGGAAGACACAGAAGAGATTGATAAAAATGAAACCATGATACACTAATCCTTATCCTATCACCAAAGTGGGTGACCAAAAAGGGGCCTCCATAGTTGTGGGATGAAAGGCACAAATCACGGACTACCCACTGGGGCAGCCGGGCCAGAGAAGTGAGGGGATGGCCTTTTCCTCAGAAGGCTGAATGGCTGGACTCTCTCAAATGAATAGCTAACACCATCGCAGAACAGACATTGGAGATGAAAGTGGAAGCCAACACAACACAAGAACGGAGGAAAGCCATCAAAGGTGCGGAGAATAACAAAAGTGCCGGACTGATGTGATCAGCACCCAAATGCTAAAACTGCAGCGTGAGAGAATTGTTTGAAGTTGCTAAAGAGATTTAACACAATCTGGAATGAACAAAATTTGCCATCGTAAAGAATAGAAGGGCCACCAAGAGACCATAAGGAAGGACAATCTAATGGAACGTAAGACCAGCAAAGAGGCCACTTAGTGATTTCCTTTTGAACATCTCATTCTAAAGCCTGCATCTCTCTCCCTCCCTCCCTCTCTCCCTCCTTCCCTCCCTCTCTCTCTCTCTCTCTCTCTTTCACACACACACACACACACACACACACACACACGCACGCACACTTGCTCGCTGCAAACATGGTTCGGGGTCTGTGAGCAATTTTGATGGGAGCTGCTCATCACAACTCCTAAATAATTCAAGGCTATGGCGATCCGTCCGATCTTCCACTCTGAGGACCAGGAGCAAAGAACAGACACAGGCTTTATCAAAGCAGCCTCTAATCTTTCTAGCACATCTGCAATGTCCATCTCACCAGGGGTGACCTTCTGAGTGAACTTTGCAAGAGATGTGCTCTTTGGTTTTGTCTGGGTTGTAGTTTAATTCAGCAGGAAGCAGGCCGTGGCTGGGAACCACAGGACAAAGAAAATCACGGTAAGGAGGTGAAAAATGCAGGACTGATCGACAATAAGTGAGATGAAATAAATGACTGTATTTTTTTTTACAAGACCAGTAAAAAAAAATAATATGATGGGTTATCACTTTTAAGGCTCATTTTCCATTGCTGCTACTATGTACGCAATGATAGAAATAGCACAATTGAGCGATAGCAGTCAGGGTGTGTGTGTGTG